>CAIGQZ010000427.1:16679088-16702079 GCA_903798205.1 Danio tinwini
AATTACAGGGGGGTTTGGGGGCGATTGATCCCCCTAATTAATGCCTGATCCCCCATGAAGGACATCAAAACAACATTCATCGGGGCTCAGTCCTTTAAATAGTGAGAAATAGTTTGCTTTGATCTGTATCTTAAATAATAGTTATAATTAAATTAATAGTTAATATAAATATACATTTGACCACCCCATATCGATTCATACCATTGTGAATGCAAAGTCATGCCAATCAGTCTATGCAAGAGCAAAAAATCTTTGAAAAGTTAAAAACCGGCAGATCTATAGCACAGAAAGTGTTCAAAATACACTTTTCTTGTAAAATAGCGGATTGTTTCTACATACAGCCTAAAAGTAAAGTAAAATTGCTGCACAGTTTGTATAGTTTGACCTACACTCTCAGAAATAAAGGTACGCAAGTTGTCACTAGGGTGGTACCTTTCTTCATATTAATATCTCAAGGGTACATATTAATACCTAAAAAGTACAAAACTGTTCCTCTTAAATTTTTTAGGTACTATTATATACTTTTGAGATATTAATATGTACCCTTTAAGTACAAATGTGTTACCACCCCAGTGACAGCTCACATACCTTTATTTCTGCAAGTATGTGGGGATAAACTGTATATATATATATACATCACTGTAATATTATTTTATTTTATTTTTTAAAGGCATTGTGAACATTAAATGTATCACGACTAAGTATCTTTTCTTTCATTTTTGGTCTAGACCAAATGAACCAAGAGAACTGGTCTACAAACATGAACACACTCTATATGCTTTAAGCTTTATTAAACATGTTCATCAAGATGGCTTAGGGAAAACACTTAATGTGCAGTTTTGCTTGTAAAGCTTATTTTGGAATTATTAACCCTCCTGAATTATTAGACCCACTGTATATTTTTCCCCATTTTCTGTTTAACAGAGAGTTTTTTTGAACACTTCTAAGCATAATACTTCTAATAACACGTTTCTAATAGCTGATTTTATAACTACATAATATTTTACTTAAAGTGCAATTTAAAGGTTTAATTAGGCAAGTCACAATGGTTTGTTCTGCAGACAATTGCAGAAAAATAATTCTTAAAGGGGTTACTAATATTATTAAGGGCTGGGCAATATGGCAATAATGCAATCTTAATAATTATTTTCCATATTGAACGATAACGATATATATTTCAATATAAGTTGTTAACGTTTCCATATTTAAAAGAGTACCCCAACCATGACTGAAGCCACAAAAATTAGTCCAATAATGGCATAATGTATTTTCGGCCAATAGCTTTTTCGTGGTCAAAATTTGGTACATCTGTAATATTTACACACTTATAGAGTTTAGAATTGTTGCTCATTTCTGCTGTGTGATTGGCTCATCTGCTTTTATGTTAGTCAAAATAAAACAAATAAGAATTTCTCTAGTAGAAAAAATATTTTTGTCTTAAAATTAATTGCATTGTTAAACATCATTTGGGAAATATAAAAAAATAAATAAAAGGAGGAAATTCACAAGAGGGTGAATAGTTTTGACTTCGGCTGTGTATAAATGAGGATAAGACTCACAACTGCTTTAAAAAGCTAACATTTGTAAGAAATCTTTTTTGTATTTTCTATACATTTCTTTATTAAAACACATGCAGATATGTATTAAAATAATAGAATAAATTAAAATCACCCTAAAAATGCAGGGAAAAGTGCATAGACTTTGTTGTAATAAGAAATGTTGTGCTGTTATTAGAATCACATGCCTTGTCTGATGTGTATAGTACAGTGAAACTAATAGTAATAGTATCACTAACACCTTCTGATCAGACATGTCTTCCTTTCTCATTCACTCATTTTCTAGTTCGTTTACATGATCGCCACCACCTACAACTACGCTATTCTGCGGTTTCTAGGAAGGAAGGGAATCCGTTGCTAGGTTCAGTGTTTCTACGCCCGCTTTTCTGCTGCGGTTACAGTGTCTTCACTGCGGCCGGTGAGGAAACACAAAAGAGCTCCATGAAGCCCCTGCAGAGTTCTAGCATACAGAGAACAAACACACACACAACCACTGGATTCATTAGAGGAATGACCACAAACTGAACACACACAAAAACACTGATCAATGGATGCAAATGAATTCTTTAAAGCACAACACATAAAAGCACAAACAACTGTAGTGTAGACCTCTGGCGGAGTGGAATCTTGCTTCTGTATTTCTTCACTCGTCTCCTCTCGCTGTCTTTATTAGACCGCTCTCATGGCCATTTATTCATTTTAATGATTGTATTCATTGTGCTTCATGGTCATATTAATGCCTTGCAGTTTGCCAGGATTTTCGCTTTTCCTCTCTCTCTCTCTCTCTCTTTTAGACACACGCACACACACTACACATCTTTTGAGAGAGTGTGATTGTTGTCAGATGTGGGTTTGTATTGTGTGAGACACAGAGAACTCATTATTTACAGACACTCTTAATGTTAGTCCTCTTGTGTGTGATTGTATGTCTGTGGGTGTGTTTGTTGTATATTTTGACTAACTTTAGCAGTATGCTGAACCTGATCAATGATGGTGCTCGGTCAAAACAACTAATCATTTTTTATTGTTCTGACTCATTTTAGACAACTAAAAGTTATTTCTAAGTACTCTTATGAATAACTGTATGTGATTAATATGAATGTAGAATTTAAACTAAAGTGAGTTTACATAAAAACTTTGTTGACATCTTTGAAACTCATGCAATAAACTTTAATTTCTTTTAATGAAAACGTTGATGATCAGTGTCGTCATTTTATTTTATTTTTTTCCAAAAAAGCAACACTATGCAACTTTCTCATATGGCTCCCCTAGTGCTTGAGAAGCGCAATTACCTGTTGGTAACAAAGCAGATCACACTGTTCTGCTCATAGGCATTTTTGTGGAAGCCTATTTCCGGAAGGTAAGTAAAAAAAAAAATGTAAAAGTACTAATATATGACTTAATTCTTAATTATGCTTAAAAAAATTATTATGACTAAAAACATAAAAATTATGCCTTGAAATGTCAAAAATGCTGAATTAAAAACTTTGAAATTATGGGTTTAAAAGTTAAATAGTCAAAACGATGTTATTATCTATTAATTACTAGATTAAAAACAGTGAAAAGTATGATTTGTTAAAATTATACTTTTTTTTTTTACTTTTTATCTTATAATTTAGACAAAAAAAGTAATTTATTTAAATTTTAATTAAAGATTAATTTATCTTGTAATTTTCGACTTAAAAAAAAGAGATTTAAAAAAAAAAGTAAAATTTATGATGCTGTCAAAATTATGATAAATATAAAGTCGAAATAATGACTTAAAAAGCCAAAATTACAAGATAAATTTGAAGATATGACAGTCAAAATTATGATTTGGACTTATTTTGTCATTTTTAATTATGAGTTAAAAGGTTGAATTATTACTGAAAAAGTTAAGAAATTGTCAAAATTTAAAAATAAAAAGATAAAAATAAAGATAAAAAGCTGAAAAAAGTTAAAACTAAGAAATTATTTCAACTTTAAAAATTATGATTTATATCAGAAAATTATTAATAAAATTTTTTAAATTATGATATAAAAAGTTGAAATTATGACTAAAAAGTTGATGTAATGACTAAAAAAGTGGAAATTTATGATTTTGAAAAAGTTAATTTATGAGTTAAAATTATGAGATAAAAAGCTGAAATTGTGACAAAAACTTGACCAACTTGATTTTGGTATTTTGTGTAAAAATATGATTTTAACTTTACAAATTATGATTTATATTTGAAAATTGTGAATTAAAAAAAATCTAAATTATGAGAGTTAAAATTATGAGATAAAAAGTAATGAAATAATGACTTAAAATGTCAATTACAAGATAAAATAAAATTTTAGTCATAATTATGAGATAAAAGTAAAATGATGACTTTTATTTTGTCAATTTGACTCAAAATTAGAAGTTAACATAATAATTGACAGTTTAAATTACAAGATAAATTACTGAAATTGACTTAAAAATTACGAGATTAATGTTTTTAATTGTGTCATAATTACAAGATAAAAAAAGTCCAAATGACCACATTTTTAAAAAATTGAGTCAAAATTATCCTGTAAATTAATTTTAATCATAGTCAACTTTATTTAAAATAAAGTTGACATAATGATATAAAAAGTTTAAATTAGTTAAAAAGTCCAAATTCCAAGACAAAATGTTAAATTATGACTTAAAAAGTTAAATTGGGGCTTAAAATGTGGCTTAACTTTTATTTTGTATTTTCTGAATTTTTAGAGGAAATTACGATAAACAAAATCTGAATTATTTAAAAAGTAAAAAGTGACTTTAAAAAAAACTAAATTATGAGATAAAAAATAAAGAATTATGCCAGATCTTCAAGATAAAAAGTTGTAACTATGACAAAATGTAGAATGTCATAACTTTTAAAGCATAATTAATTTTTTTCTTACCTGGTGGAAATGTGCTTCCATACATTTTTGGAATAAATATATGTCCATGGTTCCGCTGGCACGGTTGTGTGTGGCCTGTACGGGTCTCACCCAAAAATGCAAGTGTGATTTCAGGAGCCGCAGCAACAGAATTGATCTAAGTTATCCTACCATTCATATAATTTTAGAGACATTATTTAAGGTTGAAAAATGTTGATTTCAGAAATACAAGAAAAACAATTAATAGTTAGAAAGATGTTAAATATGTTGATCAGAAAGAGAATTACTGTATTAAACCAGGGAATTTAGTAAGGTATGATCAGCAATCATAATTTACTAAAATAGTTAGACTCATGTACTGTACAATAAACCTTTTTAATCTGATGGGTAACTGAATGTACTTTGTATTAAACTGTGGTTCTAATATACATTTTTTCAAAGACACAGAAACACACAATATTGATTTATTACAAGTATCCAAATTGACAACACCTAAAATGCAATATGAGACAATTTTTTTAATTCAGGCTGTGACAATAAAACCATAAAATGCACCAAAAAATATAAAAGAACATCAAAAGGAATACATTTTATTAGTGCGCTGCAAAGTAATCTTTTGAAATCACACACTGTGCACTTATGAACAAATGTATGTGTGAACAACAACATATACAATTTTTTGTTTTATAGCTGCACTGTAAAAAAGCAATGAGTTGACTTCAAATTATTAAGTAAATGAACTATACGCATAATTATAAAATGTGTGAACTTAACAGTTCCGAGTTTACTCACTTTTTTTAAGTAACTAATCACTTTTACTGTGCTATAAATAAAGAAACATTCCATCTGTTCTTGCTGAATTCAAGCAGACTTTGTAGTGTTGGTTTTCATGTTGACAAGTCCTATCGAGGAAGAGCCATCAGTGCTGGAAGATTTGATCAAAGCATTTTTCACAGAGGACTTTCCCAGCATGGTGGTACATAGATAAAGAGAGATCCCCCAGAGGACTACTGCAGCCATTACACTGAAAAACACACAGCATTACTGAGCAATGCACTGTGGAAAACAAACGAGATACTCTATCTAAAAATGTTAAACCTCTCATGCCATGTCAAATGTATATAACTTTCTCTCTTTAAATGAATACACCAAATTTTAGAAAAAACAGCCTCTGTGAAGCCATAAAAGGCAAGAGTGCAGATCCTCCAACGTTAAAAATAAATGATGCAAAGTGAACTCAAAGTGCATTCAGTGTTTTCAACCAAAACTCGAGCCAAAGTATGACAATTGCTGAAACCAATGATTTACAGTAATTCATGTATTAAAATTACACTCAACCCACATACAGTTTATCTTCACTAGAAACCGATTCACTTTTATTTTTAAACAATAAAAAATATCAGACTACTTCCAAATGCATGACACTGGTGCTCTTCTGCCATATACAGTAATATTATCTTATATCTAAAAGTGGTGGAATAGGCTGGAAAATACAGTTTGCTTTTGTTGATTTATTAAGTAATGAATCAGGTATGAGCACACAGAGGAGGATGTTTTTAGACCGGTGAAAAATGTTAATATGCAAAAGTGAATCCAGTGTGGTTGTTGCATAACAGTTAAGAATCCGGACTGTTGATAAATATGTTTCAGGTTCAGATCTCAATAAAAATTGACAGATTTCATGGCTGTAAAACATAGTGTTCACCGGCTGGTGCGGTAAAAACTATATTGTCTGCCTTGCTTGCGAATTTCAGCATGTTATTAAAGGGATAGTTCACACAAAATTGGTTAGATTTTGTTCCTACTATTTATGCCAATAGCTGATTTTTTCCTAACAGTCTTCAGAAAGACATTGTAAATGGTGAGGATGCTTTCACTTTTGGGCAAACTCACTCACTATGCTTTGGCTTAGTACCTAATTTATCAGGGGTTGCCACAGCATAATGAATGACCAACTTTTGGGTGAACTATCCCTTTATTGCGACTCATGTGAACATGATTTAGTAATACATTACATTTTTGCAGAAACCAAGAATGAATTAAATGGATGATTCGAATGAACAGGATACTAATGCTAGCTGATATGTTGATGTAGTCCACTTAAATACACAAGCTGATCCTTTAACATGCACTCTAAGAAAAAATAGAACTAATCCTTTAAATATATAAATGAAATGTTTTGGATACAAATTCACCTGTCTCTTAAAAACAATTAGCAGTGATTGATTAAATTACTTCAGTGGTTAAACTGTAATCAAACAAAGCTCTAAGAACACTTCTGAATGTCATAAAAACTCACTCACTCACTCACTATCATTTGGCTTAGACCCTGATTTATCAGGAGTCGCCACAGTGAAATAAACCACCAATTACTACGGCATTTGTTTTAAGCGGTGGATGTCCTTCCAGCCGCAGCATAAAAATTAACAGACTTTGTTCGCCTTTTCTTCTGTGTCAGGTCAGGGTGACTGTCTACTACTGGCAGTACAACGCATTGCCATAAGAGTCAGCAGCGTGACACACAAGTGTCATATTGACATATTGAACAAAGGCTTTATTGGACTAGTTTGTTTCTGGAGTTTTTGTTTGTTTGTTTGTTTGTCTCTGGGGATTGGAGTGACATGAGGGTGAGTAATTAACACAATTAAAATGTCTGGGTAAAGGCAGATTTATACTTTCGCCTCAAAAATAGGGACAAGGCTTTAATACTTGATACGTTTGCCATTGTGATATTATTTTAAACGACAGGGGGTGGTCAAAAGAAACCCACAGTAAAATCAGACAGATTAACAAGTTTCCGAAACAACGTCAAATCATTAATATTCAGAAAATTTTACTAATTGTTTTATCATTTTTCTAAAATATTTTAATGATTATCAAACTTTAATGCATCACTTGCTTTTGTTCATATCTTAGACAGTTATACCTATAATAGTTTATTAAAATATCAATGACAAGAAAACATAAGTTGCTTTACAAATATATTTTTTATTATGGAAAGAATTAAAGCAAAAAAAAAAAGAAGTACACACTAAAAAAAAACACTGACTTTTTTTAGATTTAGCCCACTCCACAAATCAAACATTACTGTCTGGCTAGTTTGTGGGCTCTACTGATATGCTAAAAAGGCAATAATTGTCCTGACCATTATCCCCAATAAAGGCTAGAAAAACAGGGTGTCAGTATATTGTAAACCGATTCAAATATTCTTTTCCTGTTATCAAATAAATAATTTGTTACTTCATTTTAATTTTACAACTAGATCTACTAAGATCTAGAACTATTAAGTAAAATTTTTAAAATTGTAATATATTCATCAGCGTAAAACCTATGAATGGTAGAAAAACATATTTCTGTAATTATTCATTAAAATCACATGGGTCTCCACTTTTGCCATGGCCTCTCTTTTTGGTTTTAACAAACTTATCCCTCAAGTTTTTCTAAACTTTTCAATAAAACTTTCCTCCTTTCCCACTGCTGTTGCAATTTCTAGCCATTAATTATTAGCCATCTGTTTATCCATATAATCACGCATGGACGGATCATAAAGATGTCTGTACAGTGGTACCTGTTTCAAACAAAATCTCTTTAAAGTGACTTATATTCCACTCAAATGAAATGGGGTTCCACGCAAACTGTTCGCTCAAGTCTCAAAAAAGTTTTGTGCACTCCTCCAGCCGAAATCATGCTGTGTGCACCTATATTGAACCTCCGCAAACACCATGATGACGTCACAGTTGCCGCACGCATTCAAGCGAACTAGCGAACGCGTCGAGTATAAACCAGCCTTAACCTTTTAAGGGGATGTATTATGCCCCTTTTTGTAAGATTTAATATAAGTTTGTACTGTCCCTAAAAAATTATTAATGCTTTATAACTCTTTGAAACTGCCCCTTTTGGGATTTAATCTAAACTGTGTTATTTTGGTGACTGTTGCTTTAAATTCAAATGAGGTTGTGCTCCCAGCTTTATTTTTTTTAAAGAGGTTGGAGCTGAAATTGCGTATGTGTTTGCATAGCAGCAGATTCAAAATGACTGTTTGTCACTCTGAAGTGTCTATGCTAATGAGGGAGAGATTGTCACTAATGGATAGAGCTTTCCCCGTCTGATGATACATACAAAGGGAGAACGACAATCAATTTTTATAAAGTGTGATTGTAAAAAAATATATCATTAGTGAGTTTTTCCTATCAGAGGCTGGCTTTATTCACAGACTGTTATCACACGTGTGTTTGAACACCATATAAAATTGATTTTTGCATATTATGGGATAAAATTGAAATAAAAAAAATGCATTTAATAGGTTTTTGACCTTGTTTGACCTGGCAGCAGGTGAAAATACACAGGCAAAAGACTAAAAACAATTTTGAGGAAGCATGAGACATTGGCTTCTAATCCTGATTGAGTACAGATGAAGAAAAGATTTGAAGAAATAAACCTTAAAACAATCTGGATGGCAGCGAATATCAGGAATGTTGATGCTGATTTTCACATTTCCATTTAAGGGCAGCTTGCAGAAGGAACACATAATTTTACCTTTCACACTGCAAAGAAACACACACAACACCTCTTATTAAAAAATGAAACTGCAATATACTAACATAAATATGTAAAAAAATATATATATATATGCAGATTAAGTAGGACAGGTCAAACTTACTGTATAGTGATTTTTGCAGTGCTGGTGATGCTTTGTGTACTGGTTTATACTAATAAACCATGTTAATATGTCATGTTTCCAAGGATCAAATATTTGAAATGTTATTGCAATAAAAAAATTATAAAGCAAAATACTGACACATACTCTGACAGAAAATGTTGGCCAAATCATACATTGTTAAAGATTTTTGTAAATTGCACAGTATTTAACTGTAACATGAACAGTATTTTACTGTAGGACAGTTATACAGTGTTACTGTATTTTAAAGTTGCATTGTGAAAATTACTGTATATTTTACAATAAAGATATCCAATACTGTAAATACATATAAATACACAAAAATGATAAAAAAAATGTATTTTTGCTGTAATTGAATTTACAGTAAATTACTGGCGAACTGCTGCCATTAAGTTACAGTAGATTCTACAGGAAATTTTAGCAGTGTAATCATTTGACATTCCTCTTTCTGATTCTTTAGATCTCACTTGAACAGGTGCTGTCTGGATAACATAAACTGTGAATTTCAGATTTGAAGTTGCTGAGACTTATTATTCAGTATGTTGATGTACCTCCAACTGAAATGGAATACTGAGTATGGGGCGGGACTTTCTTTTTGCGCATCATTCCCTCATAGCAAACTAATGGTAACAGGGGAGTTGTTAAGAATATTGTAGCTGAAGCTGTCAAACTGACGTCAACAGAGAAGCACTGCAACTCCAATCGCAAAAGCAAACGTTCAGATTTCAATTGAAGATTACCAAAACATTTTTTTTCTTCAGTGGATTCCCCAATTTTATCCTCCTTACACTGGCTGCCTGTTAAGTTTCGTATTATTATAAAACATTGCTTCTTACCTATAAAGCCTTAAATAATCTAGCTCCTGTTTATCTAACCAACCTCCTGTCTCGCTACAACCCAACCCGCTCTTTATGATCTCAAATCTCAGGCCTTCTAGTAATACCTAGAATAGCAAAATCGAGTAAAGGAGGTCGAGCCTTCTCATTTATGGCCCCTAAACTCTGGAATAGCCTTCCTGATAATGTCCGAGGCTCAGACACACTCTCGCAGTTCAAAACTAGATTAAAGACTTATCTTTTTAACAAAGCATACACTCAGTGCATTACATAGCGGGATGACGCATGATGTGCCCTACACAGGATTTTGCTTCTTGTTTTTTATACACTATGAACAGCAGCTACGCTAATTATTCTCCTTATTCTGTATTTCCACCTGGGGGTACTCATCCAGAGACCCTCAGACTATGCAGCGCCACTGATGCGATCCAAGACCAGGGACGAGATGATCCCAAGGTTTTCATAATCCTGGACCAGGCCGTATCCTGAGCAGCTGCTGTGGTGGTCATGGAACAGTGGAGAGCATGAGACTGATTCCTGTGACGCTCCAAGGACAGACGAGTCTTCGCTGAGGTCCAGCTTCCTGCTCCTAGACTGCAGCTCTGCACAAGACGTTTGGCCATAGGAGAAATGGCCGTGCCCAACTGAGCTAGGTTTCTCTCGAGGTTTTTATTTATTTATTTTTTTTAAATCTTCACTTTCGCCAATTGGTGAAGTTTTTTCCTCGCCACTGTCGCCACTGGCTTGCATGGTTCGGGATCTGTAGAGCTGTGCATCGATGGATTTGCTCTTCAGTGTTTAGACTCTCAGTAGTGAATATTAACCCACACTGACCTGAGCTAAACTGAACTGAATCTCTGAAAACTGAACTGACACTGTTTCAATTCACTATATTATTCTATGTAAAGCTGCTTTGACACAATCTACATTGTATAAGCGCTATACAAATAAAGATGAATTGAACTGATTAACTAGCAAGGATTAATTATTCACCTAAAGAAAAACAATGTGCACTAGTAAAATAAATACTGTAATTTTGATTTTGCACAGATTTTAAGTATATATTACATTTAAATAAATTTAAATATATTAAAGTTAACATGTCAAAATGAAGCTGTTTTTATAAATGACTGACTTACTTCAATGCAAATTCTTTGTTCAGCCTGTTTTTCTCTGCTGCCACTAGAAGCTCTTCAGTTGCTTTAGCTGATGAATCTGCAGCTGGAGCTTTCAGAGGACTGCTGTGATCATTTGAAGGCTGGTTTTCTACTTGTCTTGGTTTAAGTTGAACAACAGGTGCACCATCTTCTTTATTATCTGTGGGCAAACTATCTGAAGGTTTAGACTGATTCTTGAGTAGAGTTTTGCCTGTTTTCTCCAGCATCTCTCCTCTGGATTGTCCTTGACCTACTGAAGTTTTATCTGCAGGTGCCTTCCCTGTTTCACCAACTGGTCCCTCTAAAGGTTGTTTCTCCACAACACTGTTCTTCTGCATGTCTACATGCGTCTTCAGTGGTGTTTCAACAGGTTTGACTACAGGTTTCTCTACTACATCCTTTTTTTGAACATCTGCTAGTGTTTTCAGTGGTTTGTCCACAGGTTTGACTAGTGTTTTTTCTCCTATATCCTTTACAGCTGCATCTTCTTGTGTCTTCAGTGGTGCTTCAACAGGTTTGACTACATGTTTCTGTAGTACGTCTATTTTTTGAACATCTGCTGATGTTTTTAATGCTTTGCCTACAGGTTTGATTACTGGATTCCCGATTACTTCCTTTTTAGGAGTGTCTGCAGTTGTTTTCAATGGCTCGTTTGCATTTTTGCACGTAGATTGCTCTACTGTGTCTTTTATAGGAGATTCTTTAGATGTCTTCAATGTTTCCCCTAAAGGTTTGACTACTGGTTTTTCCACTACACTTTTTACTTGTGTGTTCAATGGTTCAATGGCAGGTTTGTTTGTGGATTTCTCCACTGCGTCCTTTTTAGGTGTATCTGTAAATGTCTTCAGTGCTTCCTCTGAAGGTTTGATCACAGGTTTCTCCACTATGCCTTTCACAGAAGCATCTGCAGGTTTCCTCAACGGTTCTTCTGCAGTTTTGACCAATGGTTTCTCCACTGCATTCTTTTTAGGAGTATCTATAGATGGCCTCAATGGCTCTTCTGCTGTTTTTACTAATGGTTTCCCCACTGCATTATTTTTAGGAGTGTCTGTAGATGTCTTCAGTGCTTCCTCCAATGGTTTGACCACAGGTTTTTCCACTATGCCTTTCACAGGAGTATCTGCAGATGCCTTTAGTGTTTCACCTGAAGGTTTGTCTACCGGCTTCTCCAATATATACTTTTTAGGAGCAACTGCAGGTTTAATCAGTGGTTCTTTTGTAGATTTATCAGTAGATTTCTCAGTTACATCCTTTTTAGGTGTATCTGTAGATTTCTTCAGTGCTTTTGCTGTAGGTTTGACCACAGGTTTCTCCACTATGCCTTTCACAGGAGCATCTGCAGGTGTCTTCAATGGCTCTTCTGTAGTATTGACTAATGGTTTCTCCACTACATCCTTTTTAGGTGTATCTAACAATTTGACCAATGATTTCTCCACTGCATCCTTTTTAGGAGTGTCTGTAGATGTTTTCAGTGCTTCCTCTGATGGTTTGACTACCAGTTTCTCTACTACATCCTTTTTGGCAGAGTCTGTGGATTTCTTCAATGCTTCTTCTGTAGGTTTGACCATAGGTTTCTCCGCTATGCCTTTCACAGGAGTACCTGCAGATGTCTTGTGTGGTTCTTCTGTGGGTTTGACTATGGATGTTTCATCTACATGTGTTCTCTTTGCATCCTTAAGCACAGTATGTGGACTGTAAAACATTTAGAATTTTTTTTTATCTTCTTCTACACCTCATGAAATAATAAATGCTGGTGTAGTTAATAAAGAAGTAATGTATGGACATCTGATTTCTGCTTCAGTTGTTCCATTTCCTACTTCCATTTGAAAAAATATAGGATATAAGGCCCTACTTAGTACAGAGAAATGTACCGTACCTTTTAGTCAGATATGGTCCACTTTTGGCCGGTGTGTTTTCTGTTGAGCTCAGAGGCCTATAGGAGAACAGATTGCTGTAGTTAATGCATCAAAACATGCATTGAATGCAGAATCACTAAATACAGTAATTGCAGACCAAACAATAAAACAGCTCTCACTCAAACTTCCTCAAGGCTGAGGTGACATAAGAGTTTCGAGGGGGTGTGGATGATTCCAAACTGCTCTGTGCACATGGCATGATGGGGGAAGAAACTGGACTGCTCTCAGGTGATGACACATTCACAGGCTTTACTAGTTTTATTGGTTTCCTGTTAAAGAATAAGCAGAAAAATGTTAGATAAATTGCATGTTTGAAGGAAAGAGACAATTATGTTATCATTGACCAAATTTAGTGTTCAAGGAAACAAGGCCATTGTTTGCTTGATACTACCGCTCTCAGCCAGCAGATGACAGTGTAGGTGTGCATTTACCACGGTTTTACATCTGACTGAGTCTCCAGAACCTCTTGAGATTTCTTAATCCAACAACCATCTTGTTTTAAATTTTTTCGAACTTTTGTCGCCTGTAACACAGCCTTCCTGTTAACATCTATAATAATGAGAGAAAACTTTCGGTTACTATATTTTTACATGCACAAATGTATATGTGTTATTGTTTATGCATGTTTGTACCACTGGACATTGCGGGATCTTCTTCCACAGACAAACCTACATAAGAAATACAAGATATATAAAAGAAATTATTTTGCAGCACCCCTAAGTAATCATTATCTCTCTTTTTGTTATTATCTAGATATATTGTTTTATATGCTTATACTTTGTAGCAGTTGTGACCTCATTCAAGAACAGCTTTGTTTTGGCACAAACAGGTGCTTCGATCCCCTTTACTCTCAAGAGATGCATTCACATAAAATAAAAAAATGTTGCACAACTGCATTTTTTTACTGCATGTTTGTGTTGCCATCCAGAACAAATCTCCGGTGCTGTCAGTCACACAATAAAATGTATTGTAAAAAAGTTTTCTTCATGCACGTTTGGAAATGCATTTCACTTAACTGCATTAAGTGGGCACGTGTTTGTTCTTTATCACTAAAGTGGTGCAGTTAAACAGCTAAAAATAAATGAAAAACATTAAGACAATAGCGGAGGAAGAATGCCACAGACAAACACAAATAAAAGAGTAAAAAGTAAATGTTCTAAACGTTTTTTTGTTGTTGTTTGTTTGTTAGGCACATGCTTTATTATGTATTCCAAAAGCAACTAATTAAATTATATTAAGATGATATGAAACTGCACATAGGCTATTCTACATGTGTTAGCAATGTTAATTAGCACATTTATATAGCAACAGTCACCGTAAACAATCTTAGTCAGACTAAAACAATAATTCATTTGATTAAGTATCGTGTAAACACTTTACCCCGACTTGCACCGGTGTTTTAGCTTTAACATCTCAACCATAACGCATGCCATGCGCTGGCGTTGTGCGCATGCTCCGAAACAACGGTGGCGCGCGATCAATACTCATCTATATTCTTTTGTAATTATATATTTAGACCTTAGCTTGTACGATTTAGACATACGGACACTGTATTACCATTGAGGCTACAACTGCGCCAGCGAATGTACAGAGGTAAGACTATGATATTAGTTAATATACTTAACCCTTAGACTGTTGACATCAAGTAAAGCATGATTTTGGCTGATTTATGTGCCTTTCAAATTGACACCCGAGCACACTTCAAATGTCAGTTTACAACATGTTTCTCTATATTTGTGATAACATTTCTGGCCCTCACAAGATTAGCTAGTGCACCAAAAGCCTTTGTCGTCCTGCTTAAAACGTTGCAGGATCAAAAAGCACATCACACATGTATCGGTTAAGTCCAAACATAATGGCAGGATGTCCTCCTCACTTCCCAGAATAGTGAAACCGTCTTCATTGCTTATTTTGTTGAATTGTCATTGATCACAGTCAGGAAGAACCCCTGCTACATAATCCAAACCCACTCAGACAAAAGCTCTTCAACACTCACTGAAGAGATTTTACAACTGAACTGTAAAAGCTGCATTAGTGATCTCTCATATATGCTTCATTTTACAAGGAACATCTCTGTAAGAACATTTACAAAATGACCCATTTTGAATGTTCTGTATACACACAAATCATAAATGCGCAGGGCAGTGCATTTCTGTTGCAGTGTGTGCACTATAAAACAACAGAAGTTCTTACCTGTGTGCGATAAGCTGTGCAGTTTAGTCTGAGAGTGACTGAAAACTCACCAAACTGCAAACACTAGAAATACACTGACAGACACAAAACACACCTCCCTTGCATGCTTGAACCCACCTCTCAAAAAAAAAAAAAAACATAACTTGCATTCAGACACCTGTGAATTTATTTCCTTGATGTAAGGTAGTGATGTTGTCTGTATTCGTGTGTGTGCGTGTGCGTGTGTGTGTTCTTCCAGTCCAGGTACTCTTGTGTTCTGTTCTGCTGTTGAAACAGACAAAGTGAGGCAAATGTGGTGCTGCCTGATTTCTTACGAGGGTGTTACAGACTCCAACAGGTACAAAATCCATCTATTTTTACAGATGTACAGTGTATGCATAACTTGCTGACTGATACCTGTGGGATTAATTATATGATTAGATTTATTTCATCAGTCAACATGACCAACATTTGATCTCACAAACACACACACGTTTTCATGTTTCCTGGCAACATTCAATGGGCTTAAATGTTATTTTCTACTGCTTGAACCAGTGTTTCTCAACCACGTTCCTGGAGCACCATCAACACTGCATATTTTGGATGTCTCCTTTGTCTGTCACACTCATTACAGGTCTTTTAGTCTCTGCTAATGAGCTGATGATCTGAATCAGGTGTGTTTGGTTAAGGAGACGAGGAAAATGTGTAGAGCTGGTGGTCCTCCAGAAACGTGGTTAAGAAACACTGGTTCAAACTATACCTTAACATAAACACATCTCTTAATGAATACCTTAAAATCAAGCTGACATATTTTAGCATGATTAATAAGCTGTTTTTCTATTTCTATATGCCTAATGATCATATTGTGGGGAATTTTGTTAGAATTGTTTTAACAAAGTATACCTGAACCACACAGAAATCATCGTCAACGAATCTGTATTTTGCAGTACGCAACAAAGCAAAATGAATCCCAGCTGATGGATTACTGTTTTCATTTTCAGAATTTCAAAGTAGATCTTGGATTGACACACACATATTCAGGGTCATATTATTAATGAGTAATAAATACATTTTAATCATCTTTTGCATATTTACAAGAATAACAAATGCATAGGTGGAGATTGTCCCTGATGCTATAGTGCAATGGTCTCAAACTCAATTCCTAGAGGGCCACAGCTCTGCACAGTTTATCTCCAGCCACATTTAACTCACATCTGCTTAATAGTCTCTAGTAGACTTGAACACCTTGATTAGTTGGATCAGCTGTGTGATTAGGGTTGGAGCAAAACTGCAGAGCTGTGGCCCTTCAGGAATCGAGTTCAAGACCAATGCTATAGTGCAGGGGTGCCCAAACTTTGTCTTATGAAGGGCCAAAATCCAAGCTTGATTGAGAGCAGTGGGCCGAAGTTAAATATAGCAAATTATATTACATTAAAGTTGCCATGGGTAATTTCATAATGTATTTTATAATAATTAAAAATAAAATAAAAGGTTACTTCAACTATATTTACTAATGCATTAAAAAAAGTATATTATTTTAACGAACTTGCCTTGATTTGCATGCTGATGTCTTCTGCTTTGTCCCCTATTCGTTAAGTGACACTATGTAACTTTTTTTTTTTATCTGTTTCATTTACAACATTTATTTCAAACATTAATTTAATAGAATTTAATTTTTGTTTGTAGCTCAAAAATAAAACAAACACAAAAGGTTACGTTAAAGAACCCCTATTATGCATTACAAAAAGACATATTTTAATTTTGGGGGTCTCCAATAACAGTCTGATATGTATGCAAGGTAAAAAAACACTTTCATTGTCTTATAATATGCATTTATTTTACCTAATTATCCCAATGACTCCTGTATGATTCATTCAGCGATTCATTTGTTCCCAAACCCCTCCTTAGTGAGATGATAATCTGTGCTGATTGGTCCAATGACCCAGTCTGTTGTAATTGGTCGACTGCGATCAGCATGAGACAGAGAAATGCCCACCCAGTGCAAAGTGTATGTGTGAGCCCAATGCAGGAGTGCATTAAAGCAAGGCAGTTTAACACCAGCATATTGCTCTATTCTTAACCATAAGTAAAAACAGTGACACACATTCAGTATTAATCCACACAGTGGCAAAAGCTTAACTATTCTAAGTTGACCGCCACAAGTGTGTAGGAACAGCTGATGGTGACCATAGCAATGACAAACAGCAGTGGATTGCGAGATCACAAACATTTAAATCCGTAAGTGGCAAGCGTCACGTTTTTTTTAACGTGGCTTTATACGTGATATGAGAATATAAAGAGTTAACCAGATACAGTACAAGCGGGTACAAGTAACAAAACACAAATAAATACATAATTTGCAAGCTAGAGAAAACAAGGAGGCAACCATTTTTAATCGCACTTAAGTTACTTACATTTGTGAAATGGAAGAAGGAACTGATCCATGAACTGTGTACTTAAAAGTTCCTGTCAAGCTCTGACGAATTCAGGTATAGTCCATCCTTTAACAAACGGCAGATGAATCCCCCGTTGTAAGCGTGTAGATTGCTGAAGCACTCGTCAGAAAAATGACAGGAACACAGCACAAGACTGAGGCTATAATGCTGAGGTATTTTTGCAAAAATTAACACTAACTTCCCCTCACACTTCAGAACACAGTGTCTATGCGATTTGATACAACCGGGATCTGCTACAGCATTTGTCTTCTTTTTCTTTCTACAGTGTTTGTGGGCAGGGCCGGGGGTTTCAATTTTAACGGGTCTGTGCGTGCAACAAATGGGCGGGGTTTGAGTTCTGTATCAACGTCAGACTCGTTACCTCTACGATTCATTCGACTACTATGAGTCGACTCTTTTATAGATGAATCAATGGTTTTAAACATAGTGGGCTTTAAGATTTAAGCCTTAGCTTAATATTTCTTTTCACTTAGAGCTGTGTTACACACTGCATGGAAGGACATTGTCAAAAACCCATAATGGGGCTCTTTAAAATAGAAATGAGAATTTCTGTTAAAGGCAATCCCCAACCCTTCCCAATCATTTTCCCTCTTGCGGACCAAATCAAAGGATACAAAGGGCCAACTTTGGCCCACAGGCCCTAGTTTAGGCATCTCTGCTTTAGTGGGTTAAATGAGCCACAGCATTTGAGATTTTGAAGTGTGGAAAGTGAAAACTTTCAGTTTACCATTTCACCATTAGTATGTCTGTGTGAGTATCAGCAGAACAATGCTGTATGGAACAATGGTGATGATAGAAGGGTTATCTCATCAATCTTTATTAAGATCTGAACCTGAAACTTATACATCAACAGTCTAGATTTTTAACGATTGTGCAACAACCAGCCCTGCTTTTCTTTTGCATATCAACATATTTCATCAGTCTAAAAACATCCTTCTCTGTGTGCTCATACTGCGTTCATTTCTTAATAAATTAACAAAAACCAACTGTATTTTGCAGCCTATTTTACCACTTTTAGCCATAAGTAGAAGCATTACATTTCAAAAAAAGAATCAGTGCTGTGTGTTTGGAAGTTGTCTGATATACAAATAGTTGCATCCATTTTATTTCATTAACTAAAACACCCTACATTTTGTTTATTGTCTTTATGATACTATGTATTTTTTGGGTCTATGTTATAAAAAGTAAATGTACAAATGGAATCAAACATATAATGTGTCAAAGAGGCCAAAAGAATCAAATATGTAAAGTCTCGTATGTCTCATGTAAAATAAGATAAGCAATAAGTTAAAGTAATAAATGAAAGAAGCTTGTGCTTCATCCTGCTCCATTTCAACCAAGTTGAAATGTATTTTGTTTAAAGAATTGTTTTGTATAGGATTTTTTCTGTTTGAAATAAATCAATCAAATCAAATAATTTTTATGAAAAAAGAATGAAATATGTACTGAGAGGTGGGAACATTATTATGGTTATGGTTAAGAGAAGAACTTGCATCAGTGGAGCAAATAATTAGCAACTGACATATCCAGAATTCCTGAAATGCAAAAAGGATTGTGAAAAAGCATTACAGAGTATGAGCATGTACAGCACTTGTGCCTACAGGGGATAGCAGACCTTGGTTAACCCAACTAATTAAGTAAAACATGAGAACTATGTACTACACGACTTAACTACAGCCAGAACTCTCAGAGACAGATGGAATCCATTCACTGAAAGAAAAAAGAAAACAGGTTCTTCCAGATTCTGTACTGTACTGCTGTTTGAGTGTGTCCATTACTATTATTACAGCAGGTGTTCAAACAGTTTTAGAGAATCTTAACATCTACTTTTAAAGAAAAGCAATATAGGTCTATGAGACAGAGCAACATGCAAATTCTAAAATAGCAGCTGTCATGATGATGTTGATTGTTTCATAAAGCATTAAGGGCATGGAGCAGGTGGGATATTAATGGGAAAGAGGAATGAGAACAAATGGATTATTTTAGCTGATGAGCCCAAGCAGGGAATGAATTGGATTAGCATCAGACGCCACACTAACAAACTGATCATCTGAATTGTCTCTCCAAGTACCACCATTATGATCAGTATTGAAATACAGAAGCATAGTACACCTAGTTAAACAGCTACAGCTTGCACAGTTACAAAACGAGGCAGATTAATTTCTAATAAGAATGTTTATTACTGTTAGCCACTTTAAATATTCAAAAACTTTAAACATTAATAATGTACTGTGCTTACAGGTAAAATAAATAAAATAAGTAAATAAAAGTAAAAAAAACAATTAAATTAAATTGTGCTTTTAAAAGTTAATTTAAAATGGTACTGTTCTTAAAAAGTAAGAAAACTGCTGTACTCAAATGTAAATATTAACATATAGTATCATCAAAACCTGAGCACACCGGGATGATCGTACGCTTCAGGGAACAGCCAATGCTGATCACATCAGTGTTATAGTATGCGTCAAAGGGTTAAAAGTTAATTATTATTATTAAAGTATATATGCTTTTATTATTCAGCGATTCCTCCACGTACCACCAGAAGGAAGCCTGCGTACCACAGTTTGAGAACCACTGCTTTAGAGCGCAGAAATGAGGAAAAACTTCAGGAGTCTTATAGTAGTCATGTGATTGTCAGAATTTATACAATACCTTTTTTGGATTTATTTTTGTCTTTATTATGATAGAACAGTATAGATATTGGTAAGAAGTAAAGTTGATGAGGGAAGGACCAGGAAAGTTTAACGAGTCGATATTCAAACTGCAGCACAGTTGCGCTGTATGTCAGTGCACTGACCACTAGGCTATTGGCACTGACAAAATATACAGGACTAGGGTCAAATTTGGAGCAAATTAGAAACTATTTGAAAAGAAAGCTCGAACAATTTGACAAAATTTGGCATCTTTTACCTGTTACCTGGCCAAAAAAACGTGTGGAATAATACATCATTTCTGTAATGTTTTAATATGCTTTGTCATCTTTCTCTGTTGTTCAAACATGTCTTTGCAAACAAGTTGGCTTGTTTTGTGGGTGGTTTTCTTATTTATTATTATGATTTTCATATTGTTTTACCTTTTCTTTTTCCCCTAAATGTAAGGCTAAAAAAAAAACATGATTGATTGCTTTTCATGTCATTAAAATGGGCTCTGGTGGTCCTAAACCAGAGGAAAGCCATAAAGGAGTCCAGGTTTGGCTATATGAGTAGAAATAGCAAAACCCAACCCTGATGCTCATAGGAATTGATAAAAAAATATATATTTGACTTTGCGTCAGTAAAACATACATCAAAAATTCACTTTCAAGTTCACATGAAGCTGAACTTTATTTTATTTATGTTTACAGACAGGCAGCACAGTGGCGCAGTGGGTAGCGCTCTTGCCTCACAGCAAGAAGGTCGCTGGTTTGAGCCCTGGCTGGCTCAGTTGGCATTTTTATGTGGAGTTTGCATGTTCTCCTAGTGTTTGCATAGTGCTCCGGTTTCCCCCACAAGTCCAAACACATGCGCTATAGGTGAATTGGGTAAGCTAAATTGTCCGTAGTGGAAGTGAATGGGTGTTTCCCTGTAATGGGTTGCGGCTGGAAGGGCATCTGCTGCTAGAACATATGCTGGATAAGTTGGCGGTTTAATCCGCTGTGGCAACGCCAGATTAATAAAGGGACTAAGCCGAAAAGAAAATTAATGAATGTTTAGAGACTAATAAAGACAACATAGGCTCATTCTGAAAACGTAGCCCTATATACATTTCTGGAGATCACAAATTATGTAGCCAGAAGTACATTTCATCTGCATTTCATCTTTAAAAGAACCCTACAGCTCGATATGACGCCGTTCTTTATCACTCTTACCAGCTGACCGCTTATGTACGTCTGTATGGACGGCTTTCCTGCTGTTATTAGTTTGTCCATTGGCTCGTTGTTTATGTCAGAGGACTTGAGATGCAGAGCGGAGTTGGCTGAGACGATAGGGTTTGAATCCAGCAAAGAACAGTTCCAGAAAGCGGGTAAGACAAAAACAAAAGTCAAAAAATAAAATAAGTAAATAACGGTGAGAATGTGGTAAGATCTGAAAACGTGGTAAAAGTTAGTTGAGGGCGTTTATTTTTGTGGATTGCTATTTAAACTGTCGGTTGGGTTTAGGGGAGGAGGAGGGTAGGTCAGTTGATTGGTCAGTTAGTCAAACAGTCAGTCAACAGCGGCTTCTGGTTGATTTACACGAGAACAGCAGGCACTCAATGGCACACAATGGCACTCGCAAGGCAAAATTGAGATCTAAAAAAAGAAAAAGTGCACACAGCGGCCTCTGGTGGATTCACGAAAACAAAAACTGCAAAAAACTGCATATTTAGTGCTCTCCAGAAATGAGCCTGTGTTGAATAGAGGGCTGGATTACAGTGGCCCAGTAGTGCAAAACACAACGCATTAATTTCACAACGCAGAAACATTAAGATCACAACGCAAAAACATTTAAAAAAGCAAACATTAATTTCACAACGCAGAAACATTAATTTCACAACGCAGAAACATTAATTTCACAACCCAGAAACATTAACTTTACAACGCAGAAACATTCATTTCACAACGCAGAAACATAAACTTCACAACGCAGAAACATTAACTTCACAACGCAGCTGCATTAAGATGAAAACGCAACTGCATTAAGACTCACAACACAACAGAAATGCTCCCGACCACTAGGTGGCACTTGGTCCACATAAACGGGCAATCGCGTGCACATCTCAAGAGTATTCATTTGAGTTTTATTTTATTTTGCGGATGTTGCAATCATGTATTGCCCATTTTGTGGAGCTTCGCTTGACAGTTGTCCGTCGTTCTGCAGCAAATGTGGAAAAACATCACGCTTCTCAAAGGCAAAGTTCCTGATGGAAATGAGCCCAGCACCAGTGGGGGTAAGTTTCATAGCAATGCTGTTAGCTTCTAGCGTTACAATATCAAATCAACTTGATTTACTGTTAATATCTTACATTGTTAATTTCTTGTGGCGTCACGAGCTAATCTCTGTTTTGGTCTGTAACTTGCAATTTAACCAGAAGAAGAAAAAGTAATCGGTGTTCCACTGCCACCTAGTGGTCGGGAGCATTTCCGTTGTGTTGTGAGTCTTAATGCAGCTGTGTTGTGAAGTTAATGTTTCTGCATTGTCATCTTAATATTTCTGCGTTTTGAAATTAATGTTTCTGCGTTTTCATCTTAATGTTTCTGCTTTTTCATCTTAATGTTTCTGCATTTTCATCTTAATGTTTCTTCGTTGTGAAGTCAATGTTTCTGCGTTTTCATCTTAATGTTTCTGCATTTTCATCTTAATGTTTCTGCGTTTTCATCTTAATGTTTCTGCGTTT
>CAIGQZ010000427.1:16712614-16748463 GCA_903798205.1 Danio tinwini
CAGAAACTGCTGATCTACTGGGATTTTCACACACAACCAGCTCTAGGGTTTACAGAGAATGGTCCGAAAAAGAGAAAATATCCAGTGAGCGGCAGTTCTGTGGGTGCAAATGCCTTGTTGATGTCAGAGGAGAATGGCCAGACTGGTTCTAGCTGATAGAAAGGCAACAGAAGAGTATCTCTAAACAGACAACGCTTCAAACCTTGAGACAGATAGGCTACAGCAGCAGAAGACCACAATGGGCGCCACTTCTGTCAGCTAAGAACAGGAAACTGAAGCTACAATTTACACAGGCTCACCAAAATTGGACAATAGAAGATTGGAAAAACGTTGCCTGGCTTGATGAGTCTTGATTTCTGCTGCGACATTGGGATGGTAGGGTCAGAATTTGGCATCAACAACATGAAAGCATGCATCCATCGTGCCTTGCTTTTACACTGCTGGTGGTGGTGTAATGGTGTGGGGGATATTTTCTTGGCACAATTTGGGCCCATTAGTACCAATTGAGCGTGTCAACACCACATAATACTTGAGTATTGTTGCTGTCCATGTCCATCCCTATATGACCACAGTGTACCCATCTTCTGATGGCTACTTTAAGCAAGATAACGTGTCGTCATAAAATAAAAATCATCTCAGACTGGTTTCTTGAACATGACAATGAGTTCACTGTACTCAAATGGCCTCCAAAGTCACCAGATTTCAATCCAATAGAGCTCCTTTGAGATGTGGTGGATTTGAAGATTCGCATAATGGATGTGCAGCCAACAAATCTGTAGCAACTGTGAGATAGTATCATGTCAATATGAACCAAAATCTGAGGAATATTTCCAGTATCTTATTTAATGTATGCCACGAAGGATTAAGGCAGTTCTGAAGGCAAAAGGGGGTCTATCCTGGTACTAGGAAGGTGTACCTAATAAAGTGCTACAGTACAAATATTAGATTTCTATGTGCGTGTACACATCAACGAATCTATCCCACAACTCTCTGTGAGTTAAACAAGAGAGATAAAAAGAGAGTCAAAAGACTGCAAACATCCAGGAGGAAGCATTTCAACATTACACACACCCAAAGACCTGAAATGAAAGACAGATGTGTTACAGTAGTGCTGTGTTTAAATTTTATCACAATATTTCCCAGTCTACCTGTAGTTTCTAATGTAAAGTTGTTGCTAATGAAAGCACTCAGAAGAGGGGTTTTGCTTCTAAACTGTGCTGTCTGAATCGTGTCCTCTGTCAAATGCTTTTTACCCGGAGTGTGAAACCAGATAAGCTTCTTAAAACACAGGAAACTGAGAGACGTCAGCGGCTCCCCATTCACTCTGGTCTCTGGTTACCGTGGCGACTGACCCCAAGAACGACCCCTCAGAGGTCATGGCCAGATGTGCTCTAACAATCTCATAACAAGGCAGATAATGATGTCTCAAATGAGGCGGCTTAGATAACCCAAATTTGCCCAATTACGGATGACATTACACAGAAGCGTGCGTTTGTACAAATTAGTGCATCTCATTTTTTCCCAAACAACTGAAGGAACAGAACATACAGTACAGTTTTTCTACTGTCAAGCGCTTTCACATTTCTCTGTGTCTGTGGATCATTTCTTTAATGAAAAAAACTGTTGCAACAAAAGGGGCTTGTTGCTGAAATGGGAGTATCTCCTAAACCTGCTGGCTCAAGTTCAGCCTCTGTTTTCAGAGAAACACTACAACTAGGCAGGGATTGATTCGGAATGGACACAGGAATGCTGCTGTTGCCAATAAACTCCAATTCCAGCTGAGCTGATTCGATCGGTCTGGAGATACTCCTTTCTTAGCTTTAACTTAACATGATTGAAGGCTGAAGGGGGCCATAATCTACCGCTGTGGCGGCTTAAACTGACTACTATTAACAGCTGAAGCAGAGTAACCTGCATTTATTTATATATAGAGGACATGGCATTTCAATTAGGCATTTCACTTTTGATCCAAGTCTAAACATGCATAAACAATTAGACTCCCTTCATGACATTCAATATTGGGCATATTTTGTTTTGTTTTTCAGAAAACATGGCATATCCCTGCTTGAAAAAAACCCCCGCTTAAACAAGCCTAAGCTGGTTGGCTGGTTTAGCTGAGGGGTTTTGGCCACTTCCAGGCTGGTTTTTGAGGGGATTTGGTCATCCCCACAGTGATTTTAGAAAGGTTTGTCCACTTCCAGGCTTGTTTTAAACAGGCCTTTGGCCATGTCCAGTCTGGTTTAAGAGGGTTTCCAGGCTGGTTTTAGAGGAATTTATGTCATTTCCGGGCTGGTTTAAGTGGTTTTTGGCCACTTCCAGGCTGATTTTAAAAAGGTTTTGGCCACTTCCAGGCTGGTTGTAAAGGGTTTTTAGGCTAGTTTTATAGGGGTTTAGCAATTTTTTTTTGTCATTTCTGGGCTAGTTTTAGAAGAGTTTTAGCCACTTCCAGGCTGGCTTTAAAGGGGCTTTGGCTCTTCCAGGCTAGTTTAAGAGGGTTTCCAGTCTGGTTTTAGATGTGTTTTGCTCATTTCCAGGCTGGTTTTGAAGGGGATTACAGTAGGTCATTTCCGAGCTGGTTTTAGAGGGGGTATGCTCATTTCCAGGCTGATTTTAGAAAGGTTTTGGCCAAGTCCAGGCTGATTTTAAAGGGGCTTTGGCCAATTCCATGCTGGTTTAAGAGGGTTTCCAGGCTAGTTTTATAGGGGTTTTGCTTATTTCCAGGCTGGGTTTGGAGTTTTTTAGTTTTTTTTTTTGTCATTTCTGGGCTAGATTTAGAGGGGTTTTGGCCACTTCCAGGCTGGCTTTAAAAGGGCTTTGGCTCATCCAGGCTAGTTTAAGAGGGTTGTTTTGCTCATTTCCATTCTGGTTTTGAAGGGGTTTACAGTAGGTCATTTCCAGGCTGGTTTTAGAAGGGGTTTGCTTATTTCAGGTTGGTTTTAGAAGGGTTTAGGTCATTAGGTCATAGGTTTTTTTTCAGGCTGGTTTTAAAGGGGCTTTGGCCACTTCCAAGCAGGTTTAAGGGGGTTTCCAGTCTGGTTTGACAGGGGTTTAGGTCATTTCCGGGGTGGTTTTAGGGGGGGGGTTGGCCACTTCCAGGCTGATTTTAGAGGGGGTTTGGCCACATCCAGGCTGGTTTTAAAGGGGCTTTGGCCACTTCCAGGCTGGTTTAAGAGGATTTCCAGGCTAGTTTTATAGGGGTTTTGCTTATTTTTCTATGCTGGTTTTAGAGTTGTTGGTTTTTTTTTTTTGGTTTTTTTTGCCATTTCTGGGCTAGTTTTTTGAGGGGTTTTGGCCACTTCCAGGCTGGTTTTAAAGGAGCTTTGGCTCTTCCATGCTAGTTTAAGAGGGTTTCGCTTATTTCCAGGCTGGTTTAGAGGACTTTGGAAATTTTCAAGCTGGTTTTAGAGGGGTTTTGGTTTTGCTCATTTCCAGGCTAGTTTTAAAGGGGTTAAGGTTATATCCGGGCTGGTTTTACAGGGTTTTAGCCACTTCCAGGCTGATTTTAGAGGGGTTTTGCTTATTTCCTGGCTGGTTTTAGAGTGGTTTTTTTGGCCATTTCTGGGCTAGTTTTAGAGGGGTTTTGACCACTTACAGGCTGGTTTAAAAGGGTTTCACTCATATTCAGGCTGGTTTAGAGGACTTTGGAAATTTCCAAGCTGATTTTAAAGGGGTTTTGGTCATTTCCAGGCTGGTTTTAGAGGGGGGTTGTCCACTTTCAGGCTGTTTTTTGTCTTTTCCAGCCTTTTTTAGATTTTAATTAGTTTTATCTTGTTTTTTAACTTCTAAAAAAATATTTTTTAGAAGTTTGTCAATATTTTGGTGATTAGAAAGCTTTTTTTTTTTTTTTTACTTTAATTAATGTTGGAAACCTGTAACCACTGACTTCCATTCTAATAGATTTTCCTCATATCAATGGATACAGAATTCCAACATGATTAATAAACCAAGAATGGGCAAATTATGATACAATTTTCATTTAGCTTTACTTTTAAGCCTTTAATATGTCTTATATCTACTTTTATAAAACCTGTAGAAACCCTGATAATTCCACAACATAATTATATTGGTTCTAAAAAAAACAATATTGGTCACACACTAGATTTAGATGAATATTAAATCAGCATTTACATCATGTTCTTGGTGGATTTTTGCTAGCATATAAATGTGCTAAATATTTGTTAATGTTGCAATGAATTTGAAATCCAGTGTGTGTGACCTAAGAGACGACCTGTATCCATAAATCCATATCAATCCTCTGTATTGATATGGTATTGATACTGAAACATTTCCCTTTTCTCAAACACTTTTCTCTGTCATCCATCAAGAGAGAGTTAACATGTCTTTATTCAGTAATAAATTAATCCACAACAAAGTAAGGCACAAGAAAGAAAGAAAGAAAAAGAAAGAAAGAAAGAAAGAAAGAAAGAAAGAAAGAAAGAAAGAAAGTAGTTTTTAGTTTGTTTTTAGTTTTAGCTATTTTAGGAGGATATCTGTGTGTGCAGGTGACTATTACTGTGCATAATTATTAGGCAACTTAACAAAAAACTAATATGTACCCATTTCAATTATTTAGTTTCACCAGTGAAACCAATATAACATCTCAACATTTACAAATATACATTTCTGACATTCAAAAACAAAACAAAAACAAATCAGTGACCAATATAGCCACCTTTCTTTGCAAGGACACTCAAAAGCCTGCCATCCATGGATTCTGTCAGTGTTTTGATCTGTTCACCATCAACATTGGGGTTCAGATCAGGTGAACAAGGAGGCCATGTCATTAGTTTTTCTTCTTTTAAACCCTTTCTTGCCAGCCACGCTGTGGAGTACTTGGACGCGTGTGATGGAGCATTCTGTGTGAAGGATGCAGACTTCTTCCTGTACCACTGCTTGAAGAAGGTGTTTTCCAGAAACTGGCAGTAGAACTGGGAGTTGAGCTTGACTCCATCCTCAACCCGAAAAGGCCCCACAAGCTCATCTTTGATGATACCAGCCCAAACCAGTACTCCACCTCCACCTTGCTGGCGTCTGAGTCGGACTAGAGCTCTCTGCCCTTTACCGATCCAGCCATGGGCCCATCCATCTGGCCCATCAAGACTCACTCTCATTTCATCAGTCCATAAAACCTTAGAAAAATCAGTCTTGAGATATTTCTTGGCCCAATCTTGACGTTTCAGCTTGTGTGTCTTGTTCAGTGGTGGTCGTTTTTCAGCCTTTCTTACCTTGGCCATGTCTCTGAGTATTGCACACCTTGTGCTTTTGGGCACTCCAGTGATGTTGCAGCTCTGAAATATGGCAAAACTGGTGGCAAGTGGCATCTTGGCAGCTGCACGCTTGACTTTTCTCAGTTCATGGACAGTTATTTTGCGCCTTGGTTTTTCCTCACGCTTCTTGCGACCCTGTTGACTATTTTGAATGAAACGATTGTTCAATGATCACGCTTCAGAAGCTTGGCAATTTTAAGAGTGCTGCATCCCTCTGCAAGATATCTCACTATTTTTGACTTTTCAGAGCCTGTCAAGTCCTTCTTTTGACACATTTTGCCAAAGGAAAGGAAGTTGCCTAATAATTTTGCACACCTGATATAGGATGTTGATGTCATTAGACCACACCCCTTCTCATTACAGAGCTGCACATCACCTAATATGCTTAATTGCTAGTAGGCTTTCGAGCCTATACAGCTTGGAGTAAAGCCGCGGTCACACTGGGCTTTTCTCCCCATAGACTTCCATTCATACGCACACAAATGCGTCAGAGAGGAAACGCAGGGTCATGTGTCAGAGTTTCGCAGGTTACTGCGGTGCAAAGTTCAAGCTTGGTGAACTCTGACCTGCGAAATCGCATCACTTGACTGCGTGAGACCAATCCAGGCTCAAAACATGACCTCTCTGAACAAGATTTAAAACATGGAGCAATCACTCACTTTTTTAATGTCTAATCATCTTGTTTAATCCCATCCCTTTTCGCAGCGTCATGCGACAGAATTTCGCAAGCTCAAACTCTAGTGTGACTTTGGCTTAAGACAACATGCATAAAAAGGATGTGGTCAAAATACTCATTTGCCTAATAATTCTGCACTCCCTGTATAACAATGTGTTTGAAGACAATAATACTTTTATGTTAAGATTAAAGGTCACATGCAGAAATCTAAAAGAGTTAAGCAGATGTTAGTAATGATTCATTCAGAGCAACAGCTGTAAATGACTTTGTTCTAACTGAGAAACACGCAAGAAATGATTTAATGCGCCCCTCCAGAGAGGCAGCATCATTGTACAATAAATGATCACAAATGCTACACAGAGATGGTTTTGATGGAATATGAGAGCTTGTGTGAAAAGATCTGTGCCATTTATTCACTTCATGCTGATCAGAAGGACAGATTTCCACATGCACAAGGGCTGAAGCCTTTAGTTCTTTCTGTTTGGAAATTGTTAGTCTTCAGATTTCCATTTAACTGACTTGAATACTCTTTCAAAAGCTTTTTATTGAAATTTATTCAATTTGACATTAAAAATGCAGCTCTGCTCTGATTTCTCTTGTTTGTACATTTTGTTCAACCATTTATCTTGTGGCTATGATTCTTTTGGCCCTGATAATATTATAATAATAATAGTTTGATCACTGAGTCTGTTCATTTTTGAATGAACAGACAGTGTTTGTCGATTTTATGTTAGCCCAATATACAAGTAGTTCACAATGTCCTTTTTAAAATGGATTTTGTGTGTAGTGCATCATGTTTCATTTGTGCTTCAGCATGCAATCTCAAAAACAGCTTCACAAGCCTATAATTAAGTGACAAAAGTAAAAAAATTAAGTTAAAAATCTGATTGATGGCGAACTGCCTCAATTTTTTCTCTTTATGCTAAAAAGGTTTCCTTATGCTGCTGATGTTTAAAAGATCTTTAAGCTTGTCCAGACAATGTGCGTGTTTGTTCTCTGGTTTATTTGTGTTTGGATCATTAAAACTCTTGTCCATCTGACAAGTATATTTCTAATAACTGATTTATTTTATTTTTGCCACGATGACAGTATACAATATTTTACTATATATTTTTCAAATGCTTAACTGGGTTAATTGGGCAAGTTAATATAATTAGGGAAGTCATTGTCAGGGGTTTGTTCTGTAAAAAATGAAAAATATATATTGCTTAAGGGGGCTTATAATATTGACCTTAAACTGATGTAAAAATAAAAATATGTATTCCTGCCGAAATAAAACAATTAAGACTTTCTCCAGAAGAAAACAGATTATAGGAAATAATGTGAAAAATTCCTTGCTCTGTTAAACATAATTTGGGAAATATTTGAAAAAGGAAAAGAATTAGGGCTAATAATTTTGATTTCGATATATAAAACACTACCAAATTTGTCACTGAACCCCCAAGTGTACTAATCATGCATTATTTTATAATTTTATTCAACTATTAATTTCATTCTCATTAAATTGAAGATCACTCCCGTATTTAATTTAAGTTAGGGACGTCAAGATCCGATCACATGATCAGAAATCGAACCGAAATCGAATCAGACTTGACCAGAATCAGACGTTACCTCCCGATCAGGACTCGAATATATATGTATATATTTTTTAACACAGCTGATTCAGTCGTTGCCTAGTGACATAAAAAAGCGCACTGCTCTTATTTTTTTCTTGACAACAAAAAAAAAAGGAGTGTGGTGCGCCGCATGTTTTTGGATTGGCCCCTTAGACCTCTTTCTTGACTTCACACTGAAACAGCAATGCGTGCGGCATAACATCACTTTGTTGCAGAGACGCTATTGGTTAAATGCCGGCAAAGTAGAACACGGAAGCAGCTTGAAGCGGAAAGCGCAAGTATTGCTGCATCCGACACCGCCTACAACTCAGTAGGTACTGCATTTGAGTTTAAATGTACTACTCAGCCATTAGAAAAGTGTGTTCTATACAATATGAATGTGAGCAGCATGAATGGAACTCAGACGTACTACATCCGCCATTTTGTCATCATCATGTGACCTACCCGCGTGAGTTGCTTCACTTCACTCTCATTCATGAATTCTCACGCAATGCATCATGGGATATAGCGTAGCGTCCACTAAAGTCTGAAAGTCAAGGATTTATGTTATTCATTACTTGATTGTTCAAGCTACTGTACCTCAGAAAAGTGCTCTGTTTGTTAACAGAGTTGTTGAATGTTAAAATAAGGTTAATAAAAAAAAGAAACATGCTGGATCTGTTTCTTCGCTCTTTTTTATTCTTTTTTTTATGTATTATAGAAGTATCGGATCGGGTTTCGGTATCGGTAGGTACTCAAAATCAAATGACTCGAACTCGAGGGCACAAAAACTGATCGGGACATCCCTAATTTAAGTGAAGTTTTACAAACTAATGCCGCGGTCACATTAGAGTTTGTGCGTGTGAATATCTGTTGTATGGCTCTGTGAAATATAACAGGATTAAACAAGATGATCAGACATTTAAAAAAGCAAGTGATTGGTCCATATTTTAAATTTCTGTCTAGAAAGGTCATATTTTGATCTTCGATTAGTCTTCATGGAAGATTAATGGATTGCTTATGAATGGAAGTCTATGGGGAGAAAAGTCCAGTGTGACTGCAGTTTAATTTCGACAGGAGCACATGATATAAATGATTGCGGCTGGTTTCTCATCTGTAATCAGCAATGATCCAAGTCTACAATAAATAGGCCCATTTTGCCCTACTGCTTTATCTTTGTTTTGGAAGAATCTCCCCTTCCACTACATCTTCTCCTTTTACCAGGGGGAGCTCTCGAGACCTACCTGATCTCGAACCCCCTCATATGCTTATTGACCAAGTGGAAGCCCTGGGCTCAATTATCTCTGAGCTCAGGGTTCTCTCCTGGGACAGCATGTCAAACCTGTAAATAGCGTCAAGCAAATAATTGTGAACTCTTAAAAAAATAATAATGATAATAAATAAAATAATGTCTGGCAATCATTTTTTAGTGATGTCACTTGTAATTAAAATGAACGAGAAACAGTTAAAGCAGATTTAATATAGCTTGGTCAGATCACTGTACTTTGCAGTTGGATTTAATTCTAAATGTTAGAGACAGCTAGTGTAGCTCCAAGTGCAAAATGATTTCTCTAGATCTTTCTAGACGCTAACTCTGAGAAACACAAACTGACACATGCATACATTATACAAGCGTGAGAAAGAGCAGTATTTCCCATGATGCCACAGTAACCATGAGAAGTCCTGCTCATGAATAAAACTGCATCTTAAATGGTGCAATAATGCAATGATAGTTGCCTGCAACAAGCAAGGGGTTTTTGATCAGGCTGTCAAAAGTTTTATACACAAATAATACAGTAGATTTGGACTTTCCTCGCTGACAAGGAACAGGTGCATAATTTTAAAACCTTTTTACACTTGACAAAATACAATGTGAAATAAATGACTGTGTGAGCTAATTTGAATAACATGTTAAAATATGTCTTGAAATATTACATTACAAATGGATAAAGTGTTTTGTTTGAGAGAGAAAAAAGTGTCTTTGTACTGAACAAAGACAAGTGAGGGGAATTAGGGGGGCGGGGGGTGATTTTTACATCCGGAAAACAAACCACTCAAAATCCCAAGCTGTGTTTCGTCTCCCTGATGGACAATGAAACGTCTCTGTGCGTGAGAACAGTTGTAACTAACAGGATCACCATGTTGTGTTGTCATATGGCACTACAGTATATGAAACCTGCTAAAAGGCACGTTTTGTCAAACATGTCCACTAAAAAAAAGGACAGACATAAAGTCCTGAACACATTCTGTTCCCTGTCAGAGAGCATCAGCATCTCAGTCTCTCCCCAGTGACTGACAGAAGAGGAAAAAGCAAGGGAGGAAAAGAAGGGGGTCACAGAGGGGACAGGATGCTGGTTTGGGGGAGAGTCTGAAGGGATAAATTAGGAACCAGCCTCAATGTACATAAAGAATGAGTCACAAACCACCATCCCAGGCTCAGGGATCACCATAAACAAGCTAATAATAGACTTCACTGTGTGAGAACGTGTGGTTGTGTGTGTGTTTGATGGCATGTGTTTTTTTCGTACACTAAAACAAATAACAAAAACAAACTGTTGTGGTGAGAGCACCCATAATCTTCACGTCATTAAAATTGTGTATGGTAATTTGAAAAATACATGTGATTTGATTTGATCTGACACAACCACATCGAATAAACATGCATAGTTAATAAGTAATTTCTGATTAGCTCTGTTTAGAGTTGGTTTATAATCTTACCTCAGGATGGCAGGCCATCAGTCAGACTGGTTGCTCCTCTATATTGTCTGTATGTAATAAATTCTGTAAAAAAGAAAACATTTAAATAGTTTTGTGGCATATTTGATCATCTGTTGAGAAATTAACAAATCAAAGATGTTTACTTAGTCAAAGAGGCTAGCTCAATTTCGATATAAATCAGGCTTTGTCGAGGACTCCTAACATAAAAATTATTAATTTTCTTAGTAACTTGTTTAAAGATTTAGTTTTATGTTTAGTTTTATTTATGTTTAAATGTTTAGTAGCTTACCTCTCATTTGTCATGTCTTGGATTGCTCCGCTGCAATAAGAGATGGTACGTTAGTCATTTAACTTTTGTGCACTGTTCAAATTTACTACCCTTATGTTATGTTAGGGATGAAAACATCCACTGAATTAAACTGCTGTAAAATTGCATCAGATATATATATATATATATATATATATATATATATATATATGTTTTTGCATTTCTTTTACGTTTTATTACAGTTTTGGACAAGGATTAGCAACAACATTGGCTTTGATGCATTGTTAGATTTTCTCCCTAATTTACTGTTGGTGGCTGTTTTTGCCCCATTGACTTCCTTTATAACCACATTTGATGGTGCATAAATACACAGTCTTTGTTTTTATTTACTCCATGTAGTTCTGAGAGCTGAAATCCACATTTTGATTTTCTCAAGACACATTAAGGTAAGGGCGTAAAGATCACCCTTACACACACACACACACACACACTTTAATTTGCCGTTTATACTCCTGATAAAATCCTGAAACTTAAGTTTTGTTTTTTTTGCACAGGCCTATCTAAAGGGTGAATGGTGCCAAGTGATGATCAACAGTAAAATGACTAATTGTACCTCTTCCCAACAGGGGAAAACCACCAACAATCAAAAATGCATGATTATTTAGTGTCATGGTTTTGTAATTAAAAACTGTGGTTATAATGGAAGTTAATGTGGCAAAAACAGCCATCAAGAGTAAATTAGAGAGAAAAAATGAAAATGAGGGCAACGCAGTGGAGCAGTAGGTAGTGCTGTCGCCTCACAGCAAGAAGGTCGCTGGTTCGAGCCTCGGCTGGGTCAGTTGGCGTTTCTGTGTGGAGTTTGCATGACATGTTCTCCCTGCATTCGCGTGGGTTTCCTCCGGGTGCTCCGGTTTCCCCCACAGTCCAAAGACGTGGTACAGGTGAATTGGGTAGGCTAAATTGTCCGTAGTGAATGAGTGTGAGTGAATGAGTGTGTTTCCCAGAGATGGGCTGCGGCTGGAAGGGCATCCGCTGCGTAAAACATATGCTGGATAAATTGTCAGTTCGTTCCGCTGTGGCGACCCCGGATTAATAAAGGGACTAAGCCGAAAAGAAAATGAATGAATGAATGAATGAAAATGAAAATCAATAAAAACAATGCATCAAAGGCAGTGTTGTTTCACATGTCCAAGACTGTAAAAAAAGGTTAAAAACAAATCCAGTCCACAATTACTTCTTATATTGAAAATACGTCATTTTGTGTTTTTTTATTTTACCCAATCAGTGACATCATTTATGAATTTGGCAATTAAAGAGTTAAAATCCTGTAATTTTCTAAGAAATTTAGTAGTTTTGATCAGGTAAATTAACAAATTTATGCAAATAAATTAAATTAATTATATTTATCTGATGCATTTTTACAGCAGTTTAATATAGTGGATGTTTTCATCCCGAACATAACAAAAGGGTAGTAAATTTGCTTAGAGTGTATTGTTGAGTTTTTTAAACAATTCAAAGTCATTCTGCTAAATTAAGACACAAAATCACCGCAGAGTGGATGAAAACACCCCAACAGCACATACGAGTTAAAACTGTTTGTTTCTATCACGCTGTGCATTACATTCCAGTAACTGATACATATATTAAACTAAACATTTATAAATCCATACACTTTATGGTGTAACCTAAAATTATGGGTGAAGTAATATATTGATTTTGTATCACTATATAGGGAACGCAAGTAGCCTAAATAAGTTAACTGTTAGCCTATGTTATGAACAATAAGGGGGCATCAATACAGGCCTACTGTGAGCATCAAATAAATGTCTGACGTCATCATAAACCGAACATGTTTCAATAATTTCCAGAAAAACAGGTATCACATTACTTTACTGGAAGAACGAGAAAGGAAGAATGGTTTAAAGGCGATGACAACCGAAACACAAGATCCTCACACGTAGAAAAGTTCCCTGCTCTGCTCTGTGGTGATGGTGGATCTGACGCTGTACTGCCTCCTGCTGTCCTGTATAAAACAAACATCAACAAATGTAATCAAATTGTAGTAAAAACTAACGCAAGAAGAAAACTGCTAGTGTCAGGTCTTGTGATTTCGAATTTGTTCATAAAATTATGTGAATAACTGCTACTTCAGTCTCGTGCGATATTCACTTTACTGGCACACCTTGCTTATGCGTTTGAGAATTATAGTAGTCAACATTTGAAGTGGAACATCACATTTAATCAAATTTGTCCTAAAACTAAACTTCTTGTCTGGTTCTTGTCTTTTGGACAATTTTGTAACAATATTTTGACCCACTTCGACTACTGTAGATGGGTTAATGGGATAGGCCTAGTTTACCAAAAAACAAAACTGTCATCATTTACTCACCCTTCACTTTTTCCAAACCTGTTTAAATTTCTTCTTTCTGTTGAACGAAAAATAAGATATTTATAAAAATGCTGGATACTGGTAACCATTGACTTCCATAGTATTGTTTTCCTACTATGGTTACGCCTGATATTTAAAACAAATATCTACTTTTGTGATCACCAGAAAAAAAGGCAGAGGTTTGGAAGCACTTGAGAGTGGGTAAATTTTAATGGAAGTAGATCAAGGTGCTGCAAATAACATCTTCAAGCAGTTGCTGCAGATTTTTTGGGAGTTAAAGTGAATCTTCTGTTTCTCCACATCCCAAAAATTTTGAGTGTTGTGATATGACACATTATCCTGCTGGATCACAAATGGGTAGGCCTATACCATGATTACAAAAATATAGACGGTCAGCAGCAACTGAAGTAGGCTATGGTGCTTCATTGATGCTCGGTTGGTACTAAGGGGCCTAAAGTGCGGTCAGAAAATACCACGCTATTAAAGTACCAGCAGTTTGAGCCACTGACAAAAATCGGACAGATTTATATACTACCTATTTATATTTAAATACTACAATCTGAATATTGCATCAGAAATGCAGACTCATCACAACAGGCAACCGGTTTTTAATTATATATTGTCAGCCAATAAATGCAATGACCTTCAAGTCCAGACCTGAACTGATCAGTCCATGTGAACTGCATTTAAAAACCAAAAGAATGGACAAAGATAAAATAAATAAGCATTTATGGCATCTAAAACAATTATTGATAAAGATAAACTACACATTATATTTAATCTAATCCATTATTTCTGATGTCTATCATACTAAAATCAAGTGTGGCCAGTTGCTGACTCATACAGTTAATATAAAATGACTCCTATTGCAATTAATAAACAAAACCAAGCCAACATTAATTAAAATGTAGCATTTACTGAAACTGTTATAATTATTATACTGTACATTTACAAAGGAACAAGAACATAGGTACACAGGTAAATCCTACACTATTAGAGGAGCTGGTGTGCTTTGACGTCACATATGGATCATGTTCCCTTGTGCTTGGAGCATCACGGCTGCACAGGCATCAACCTATAGTGCAATCAAACAACCAAATGGGAGTAAACAATATGGTATTTGCTGGCATACACCCCTCTAAAACAGCATAAAATATAACAAATAAAATGTAAAAGTGCAGAAGCAAAAAAAAAGTTTAACTTATAAAGTAAATAAATAAATAACAGTTCTAAAATGCTGTAAAACTATTAGCAAGAACAAATGTTTTCCCTTTGTCACAGGAACATTTGGGTCTGGAAACATGGTCAAAAACTCTTTCAGAGTCGGTCAGACTAAAGTGTAATAAAATGTGACCCTGATTTTACGGAACGTGGCCAAAACAATACTGACTCCAAACAAAGGAAATGAGATCTTTTCATATATGACAAAAGACAGAAGTTCAACTGAAAGGTCCAGGGCTGGTTTTCTAACACTTCTCAGTCCAAAATTAACACATGTCTGGGAAACCAGCCCATATTGGGTGAGTGGATGTATATTTAGGCAACTTTTTAAACACTTGACTTGACTTCTAACTGCAACTGACATATGTTTAATCAGCATATATATAGAGAGATAAAGAAAGAAAATAAGGTCCAAAGGTTCCAGCGAAAAGCAGCTTTAGTAAAAAAAAAACAGCATTAGTGTATTACTATAATCTTTAATCTGTTGGTTAAGCAATACCTCAGACTGCGGAGAAAAAATGAATTCCCACAGAAACATTCAGTCGCTGAGCTCCATTTGCAAAATCCATGAGAGTCTGAATCCTTAAGAGTCAAAAGACAAATGTCATGAGGCGCGTTTCATGGAAGAAGGTTCCTGGACCGAGTGCATGTCAAATGATTGGTCTGCAAGCTTCCCTGATTGGCCACGGAACCTTAAGGTTTTTTTTATGGGAGTAAGGCTTTAAGTGAATGAGGTCTGTGGAAGGAGAGAGAATGTAGTGGTCATAGGAAACACCTGTGTTTTCCGTTGCTGAGAGAAAGACGCTCCTAAAGTCCCTCAGAAGTATGAGTGAGTGTGTTAGTTATGCTGATGCAGTGTGTGTATTAGTTAATGCTGTTTGTGGCACCAGCATCAGGGCTGTCCAGTTCTCTGTGGAACGTCCCATCAGTCTGAAGGTTTGTTCTAGAATATTCCTCGTACCATTCCTGCAGACAAAAAGAAACAACCGCTTTACACAAACATACCAATGTCTATCTGGACATTTTTGTGTTATAACGGAGGGCATTCTGAGCCAAATGTATCGCAGTATAATTTTGCAAAACAGAACATGATATCATTAAAATACCTTAGGTAGCATTTATTTTTCCTTCGCTAAACTTTCCAACTTTCCACTCGGGCATATCCTTGTATAAACAGCAGTGTGATATATTACCATTTCACATGTTCCTGACTTAAATTTCTCATCCAACAAGAGAACTGTTTTAGAAGCTTTATAAGTTTCATCTGAAGATAAATATTACAATAATAATCTAAATAAAGCAGTTTCTATTCTATGCGTCCAAAAGAAAAAAACATTATGTGAAACTGGCATAATATTATATAATATATACACAATAATATATGGCAATAATCACCAATAAAATATTGCTGTGATCAGGAAAACCACTGTAGCTTCTTTTATGCTAAATAATACATTTCTTGAGCCTCAAAATGTGCGGAAGACACATATAACTAATGTTATCTCTATCCTGTTATCTTGTGTTTAGAGGCAAATCTCTGGTGTTTGAGAACACCGTATTGTGGGAAAGTTCTGGAAAGTAATTTAACCAAAACAGACTGGCGTATCAGAATGACTTTAACTTAAAAGGATCTGCGTTGAGAATTGGTCCACAGCAAACTATGGAGACAGATCAGTCTCAAAAATATGTTTGCAAAAATAAAACTCATACATGCCCAGCACAATTCACATTTACAAAATCCAATTTATAAATTATAAACGTAATTCAAAAAGACACTAATCCAATTCATAAATTCAAAATACAATTCATAAATGTGCAAATCCAATTTGTAAATAAAAAACGCAATTCATAAATTCAAAACACCATTCATAAATGCACACATTCAAATCTTTAGGAATATTTAGCATTTTTACGTGTGAATTCTAAATTGTGTTTTGAATTTTTGAATTGTATTTGTGTATTTACGAATGGTGTTTTGAATTTACAAATTGGATTTGCACATCTATGAATTGTATTTTGAGCTTATACTGTAAATGAGATTTGTTTATTTATGAATTGTGTTTTTAATTTATGAACTGGATTTTGTAAATGTGAATTGTGCTGTGCATGTATGAGCTTTATTTTTGCAAACATTTTTGAGACTGATCTGGCTATATAGCTTTAGTGCAGTTATCAATCACATCAACTGTAGAAGTCAAGTTGTTTTTAATTAGTTTTTCTAAATAAAATTCCACTGTAGTTTATTTGTATGCATTTATTTTCATATAAAATAGTTATTAGAAGGCATTAGCTTTGTATCAACAGTTTCATGTAGGTTTTCCACCAAAATGTGCATAAATGGATCAAACAGTTATACAAACATTATTGATGCTTTTACAGATATGTTTTTCACTTTTTCTATTTCTATTTTAATTTATATTTATTTGAATGTACCTTTGTTTAAAAGGTAAGAATTTAGTTATGTTCTGTATATGTATATTGACATGATAACATCACACAGTTGCTGCAGATTTGTCGGCTGCACAGCCATGATGCGAATCGCCTGTTCCACCACATCCCAAAGGTGCTTTATTGGATTAAGATATAGTGACTGTGGAGGCCATTTGAGTACAGTGAACTCATTGTCATGTTCAAGAAACCAGTCTGAGATGATTTGCATTTTATGACATGTCGCATTATCCTGCTGGAAGTAGCCATCAAAAGATAGGTACACTGTGTTCATAAAGAGATGGACATGGGCAGCAACAATACTCAGGTAGACTGTGGCGTTGACATGATACCCAACTGGTTCTAATAGGCCTAAAGTGTGCCAAGAAATTTTTCCTCACACCATTACACCACCACCAGCAGCCTGAAGCGTTGATACAAGGCAGGATGGATCCATGCTTTCATATTGTCATGAAAACATGGATCCACGCAAAATTCTGACCCTACCATCCAAATGTCCCAGCAGAAATCGAGACTCATCAAACCAGGCAACTTTCTTCCAATTTTCTAGTGCCAAATTTTGGTGAGCCTGTGTGAATTGTAGCCTCAGTTTCCTGTTCTTAGCTGACAGGAGTGGCACCTGGTGTGGTCTTCTGCTGCTGTGGCCCATCCGCCTCAGGGTTGGATTTGTTGTATGTTCAGAGATGCTCTTCTGCATACCTCGGTTGTAACGAGTGTTATTTGACCTACTGTTGCCTTTCTATCAGCTAGAACCAGTCTGGCCATTCTCCTCTGATCTCTGGCATCAACAAGGCATTTGGGCCCACAGAACTGCCACTTACTGGATATTTTCTCTTCTTCTGACCATTCTCTGTAAACCCTAGAGATGGTTGTGCTTGAAAATCCCAGTAGATCAGCAGTTTCTGAAATACTCAGACCAGCCCATCTGGCACCAACAACCACTCCATGTTCAAAGTCACTTAAATCACCTTTCTTCTCCATTCTGATGCTCGGTTTGAACTGCAGCAGATGGTCTTGACCATGTCTACATGCCTAAATGCATTGAGATGCTGCCATGTGTTTGGCTGATTAGGAATTTGAGTTAACAAGCAATAAAGTGGTCGGTGAGTTTACTATATGTTTTTGTAGTCTTCAGTTTGACATTAGTTGTAGTTATTTTAGCACATCATGTTAAGCTAAATGAAAATAATAAATGTTGCTTTGTACCACTCTTAATGATAACTTTACAAATGTAAAAGTGCTTTTTAAGAATATTTTTCTATCCATGTGTGATGCAAGTATACCTGAATCTCCTCTTCGTACATCTTCATACTGAGATCACTCTTGGTACGTGACCTTCGACCCAAAAACACTAATGATGACTGCTGTGATCAAACACAGAAATCAACCGGTACAGTTTAATCTCTCTTAAAAAGATGCATAAGAAATTTGAAACACAGACAGTCCATGTGCTCACCCCGCTGCGCTCCAGAGCCACACACATGTCCTGCAGAGAAGTGAGGTTGGTGATGGCCAGTGTGTGTTTATAAAAGTCCAGAGTCTGCAGAGCTTCAGTCTGGGACACTTCAGTCTCAAACACAATCCCCTTTTCATCTATAACATATAAACACAGATTGAGCATCAGATATCTCAGAAAAAAAAGTCCCAGTCACACTGATTTTATTAAACATGTCCTCGGAGGAACAGGACTCTAAACACTGAGAACCTTCAGGGTCGTCCAGCGGCTCTCTGTTCTTCCGGCTGTAATTCATCCTGAAGACAAATGCGTCCAGTATGAAGGCCACGATTATAGTCATGACGACCTGCGGCACACAATCACACAGGCATTTACAATCAAAATAACACAAGGCTGTGAGAAAATATGAAGGCCAGTAAATCTAATAGTATGTTTTAAGCAACATTTTTAGAATTGCATGAGCATTAAACATGTTTTATTCTTAAATTATTTGAGAGACTAGGTAAACAAATGAAGAAAGCATGATTAAAGGTCCCGTGAAATTAAACAAAAAAAACATTACATGTTAGTATCAGTCTTGGTTTTAAGGATATCTGTTAGCTAGGGTGATCTAAAAGTGACAAATTCACATTAGAAAATAAAAAAACGATATAAACATCCAAAGCTTGCAGTTTGTCATTTCTGCCTAAACGAATCAACGTTTTTTTCCCCGATGCGCTTGAGCTTCACCACTCTCACTGGCAGAGCTGTGATAAAACAGAAATGCTATTAGCTGTTTTTTTTAAAGGGGAGGGACTATAATCTGTCACGCACATTTCAAAGCACTTCATGGGACCTTTAAGTAAATTATAAAAACAGAAATTGTGACCGATTAATCAACCTTCATGTTTGCGCTTTCCTGTATGCAGCAAAAATTACACACATGTGATTTTTAATCTAAAATCTTAAATCTCAAAAACTTAAACTTAAATTAAATCTATATTATTTTCTGCAGTGTCTTTCATCATTACTTACAGTGCTCAGCATATATAAGTACACCCCTCACAAATCTATCTTTTAAATTAATTTTTAATAGGAAGCTATACAATATTATATTTGTGCATATACATTAGATTAGTCAGTACTGAAGCCAAATCTGGAGCTTATCTAACAAAATAATGGACGATAACAATCCAAAAACTAGTACAGCCAAATTTATAAATTATAGAAAAACATTAAATACAAATTTGAAAATAAGGAAAAATCAAGCGAAGCAAAGAAAAAAATTAAATCAATCAATATTTTGCTTGAATTTAATTGTATTATCGTTCAATTTCTAAATATGTTTGGTGACTAAAATATAATTTTAATAAATATATCTGTTAAATAAATCTGTTTTGTTTAAATACACCAAAATACATTGCCTATATTCACTGAGAAATGCATACAAATATTCATTTTTTTTAAATGGAGTGTACTCAATTATGCTGAGCACTGTAAATAATACTAGTAATTTATTATATTCATCCTAATTATTTATTTTCAGGTTTTTTTTTAGTTTGTCATTTTTGAAATTACTTTTATTTTACATTTAGTATTATGTATGTTATATTTAAGGAGTTCATTTAGGCCTTCACCTTTTTTCTAAATAATTTTAGTTAGTTTCTCACATCTAACTTTTTCCATCTATTTTATTTCAAACTGATTATGAATAATTAATGTGCTTTTGCTAGTTTTAGTTTTGTTTAATGGTCTAAAAAGCCAGATTTGCGACATACACAATGCCTTACCATGGTGACGATGTAGAAGGTCATGAAGTAAAGGCGACTCCAGTGAGTAGTTTGTGATGTCACACCTTCCTGTAAAAAAACAGGGATCAAATGCATCCTTAACTTACACTAATTACAGACAGTTGATCATTTACTCACTACATAATATGATGCATGTTCTGCTGTAAATACGCACTACACAAAATCAGACGCCAGTGACACTTCACATTATAGATGTAACAGACACATAATAATCTATGGCAGGTTGTTTTAACATATTATTTAACTATTTTTAAGCTACTAATGCTTATTTTTAAATACTTATTTATTTTCCATTTATTTATTAAGTGCTAGTGTTTTTTTTTTGTTAGTTACTATTTTTGTTATTTAGATACTATATTTAGAATGCGTATTATTTATTTGCTAATACCCTTTTTTAAATATACTAGTACTAATTCATTAAACCCTTGTATTTATCCATTAGAGCAGGGGTGCCCAAACTTTTTTTGTATGAAGGGCTAAAAACCAAATATCATTACGATCCATGGGCCGAACGTAAATACACCAAACTATATTACATTAAAGTTAAAATGGGTAATTTCCTAATTTATTTCCTAATATTCTAAAATAAATAGAAAACATTACTTTAAATTATATTAACTAATGCAGTACATCTTTTTAAATGATAACTTATTGCAATAAAAACATAAAAACTCACATTTATAACACAGTGGAGTTCAATGCTGAATACTCTAGTCAAGCAGAATCTACCTTTGACTTGATAAGCTCACCAAAGTTTCCGCATTATCGGGTAACAGTATGTACATTTAAACTGAATCTGATTAATTTACGCCATTTAATTGAAACATTTAATTTCAGTTAACTTTTAACAATAAAACAAATGAAGGGTTACATTAAATTTTTAAATTTGAATTGACAATTTCTAATACATCCCCATTATTCTTCCTCTCCTCTCAGAGGGATGGTGGACCAAATCAAAGGTTACCATAGGCCAACTTTGGCCCACAGGCCCTAATTTTGGGCATCACTGCATTAGACACTACTTCTTATTTAATATTAGTACTTATTAAATAATAGAATAATTAAATACAATTTTGTGTTTTTATTAGATTCTAGTATGTATTCATTAAATACTCAAGCTAATTACATTAGTGACTATTCTACTGTTACTAGGAATAAATTGACATATTTCGCCATTGACGACTATGAGGATCTGTCATTGGGATATCAACTATTCAGTTTTGACCAGTATGTGTTCAATCTGTGAAAATAATATATTGTTATGTACTACTTCATGTTTCGACTTGTTTTTTAAGGATTTACTAGTAATCCCTTTATTAGACACTAGGATTTTTTAATTAGACACTCGGACTTATTAAATAGATACAAGTACTAGGTTACTACTAGAACCTTTTTATTAGATACTTTGAGTTATTTATTAAGTACTAGTACCTAAGCCTTTGTTATTACTACTAGTAACAATTCTTATCTAACTACTCACAACAAGTTTTGAATAGAATCTAAAAAATATACTAGTATCTAAAAAAGCAATGTATGCATTAATGTTAACATGGCTTGTCATAAACAGCAGGGGGCACCACGTACACACAGCAACCAAAAACAAACAAAAACACACGTTTCTGAGGAACATCGGATATGATTTGTTGACAGAACTGATTTACAAGTGTGGTTACACTCACCATTGTGATGTACCAGTTGTTTACCACTGTCAGCTCAAAAAGAGTAACTGAAACATGACAGAGGGAAACAAACATCTATAAAATGGCTACAGTGTGTTCTATAAAATGTGAAAAACGTTGCAAAAATAAAACACTACAGTATACACTGATGTAAGAAAAGTGGGTATGTATGACTGTGTTCACATACCAAAGCTGCTAAGGATGTTATTGAAGTTATTGAGATAGTAATATCCCTCTTGTAGTTCGGTCCGGTTGCCAATGGTCACATTTTTCTGCCGATAGGAGGCCGCAACGGTGCTATTGCTATTGAAAAGACATCATACACTTAAAATCATTTAGAGTGATATCTGTTGTTTGACATAGACTGATCATTATGTGCTTTCATGTACATTCACTCTTTTCAAATATCTCTTTACAAATGTAAAAGATTTAATTTCAGGGTAAACAGAGTAAACCATGTTCAGTGGTTGTATAAATGTAAGGTCATTTCAGTCAGTTCTACCCTTATGGTTGTTAAATGAACTTACTTGCAGCAGTTCGGATAAACAACATCAGCAAAAAACTCCATTCCAACGATGGCAAAAGAATAATAGAAGATGATGAGAGTCAGACCTAGACTACAGACAGAGAAAGAGAGAGTGTGTTTTGAGTCGAGGGCCTCCATCTGTAAATAATGAGCTGAAACTGATTATTATTTTTGTACCTGGCCATGCGCGGGAACAGTTCAAACATCGTGTCCAGAACATTCCGATAGCGCTGTTTAATTTTAAACAAGCTTAACAAAAAAAGGAAAAAAAAAATGAACTTCAGATAAAAAAGAATAATTTATGTTTATATCTACAGCTACTTTTTTACAGTTAAAAATATAAAAAGTGATGATAAATATAATTCATGGTTCAAAAATGAGTCAATATCAAGAACAAACATCATGCAAAAATGTAGAGTATCACAACATCTTTAATCAAGCTTATATTTTTCCTAGATTGAATGTTTATTACATATAGTTTCTGCAGGTTTCTCTAAGTCCAATTTAATTTAAAATTCAAATTTAAGACAAATTTTCAGACCATTATGAATGAAATTTCAGACTTATACAGGGCTAATCACTAAGGATTTTTTTCTGATGGCCCAGCGGAAAAATATTCTTACTTGCCTCATCAAAAAATGTTTAATTAGTCATTTCTTTGCCACATATTTTAAATAATGTTAGGGTTAGAGTTAAAACAAGCAAACTCTGGTTGTATACATACACATTTTTTTAAACATAACTTCTCTTATGTTAAAAAAATGCCACAGCCATATCACCCTACTGCCCAAGACCGGTTACTCCGTGAATCTAAGCAGGGCTGAGCCTGGTCAGTACCTGGATGGGAGACCACATGGGAAAACTAGTTTGCTATTGAAAGTAGTGTTTAGTGAGGCCAGCAAGGGGTGTGGTCTGTGTGAGTCCTAATGACCCAGTATAGTGAAGGGGACACTATACTGTCGGTAAGCGCCGTCTTTCGGATGAGACGTTAAACAGAGGTCCTATTCCTCTGTGGTCATTAATGGCTCATTTCCACTGACTGGTACAGTACGGTACGGTATGGGTCATCTTTATCAGGCTTGCGTTTCCACTGCTAAAAGGGTACCAATGGTACTCTTTTGGTGGGCGTGGTTGCAGTCAACGTCATTTTCGCTCAAGAAAATGTCTAAAGTAAAGCTGTACAGGTCGCTCACATCTCATATGAGAAGCACTTCTCACAAAACAGATGCTTTACACACAAATACTTCAGTATAAATGTTTATTACTAACTTTTCTATGAACATGAGTTGATTATAACTGCAGATTAATGACAGTGCGAAATAGCCTACTGTAACGTCTGTGATTATATAAAATAAATAAATAAATGCAACATATATAAACACATACAGACCATTACGGTCTCTGATATGTTATCACTTACAGTAAAACTACACACAGCATACATTTAGTCCTTATTTAGGTTCAAAACAGCAGAAAATAAAGCCCACAGTCAGTGCAGACCTCTCATGATTAAATGTGTCTTTAATCTTCAGCAGCATGTGTAGCCTCTTGTTAGAAAGTATTTCCATCATTCGGAGTTCATAATAGTCCAAAAGGTGATGATAATAGTTAAACATGGCAGTTCGTTCACGTTTGCTGAAAAAATAATGTGCTCCTTTTTTTCCGGCTTCTCCTTTTGCTTTGTCACGCGCCACGCTCGCGTTTGTCAGTTTCTGACAGGATCAGGTATCAAAAGCACGTCAATAATAAAGCGCACGTTATTATCATCAGCTCAAGAAGTTTGTTATTTCAAATATAGACACGCGGCTCGCAAAACAAGCAAAACCGCAAGCAAAAACGCAAAACCGCTTGCGCTTCAGTCTGGCTTGTAAAAAAACTACGGGGCACAGGGTTAAATCTGCTTTTTTTTGCCTTTGTGGCTGTTCATCAAGACGACGACAATGTTAATTTGAGCCCAGATCAAACAGGGCTCGTTATTATATGTATATAATTACACTGTAATCTCTCGGCTGTGTATGAAAACATGGCGGCTCCTTTGTTTTCATTCTGGCTTGTTGCGTGAGCTCGTGACGTATCTCTGTAAACCAATAGCGTTCAGCTGCACATCTAGCTCCGCCTTTGGGACCCTTTTGGTACCCTTTCTCGTGTTTGGTACCCTTTCGAAAAGGTGCCGAAAAAGTGTTACAGTACGGTTCGGTTCGAAAGACCCCCCCGCCACATGATTGTAAAGCACTTTGGGTGTATGGCGAATAAATACACGATAAATGCGTTACATAAATACCCACATTATACTACATTACAGGAAACTACAAGTCTAAACTACAAGTCCAGGCGAGTGTCCTCAACACATACGGCCTATAAATACATGGAGAGCATTTAAACAATTGTATTGTTATTGTAAGGAAGATAATTAAACCATATTGGTAAATAGAGTTAGGAATAGGTGAAACTTTACAAGGAAATAGGAAAAATAAGCCCCTTTTTAAATGATTTAAGACATACAACGCAATATTTCAGTAAATTTAAGACTTTTATGGCCTAAAATGATGTTTTTGAAATATATGATTTTTTAAGACCTCGCAGACACCCTGATATATATTATTACATCACTGAATGAATCTGATTTTGAAAAAATATTTAAAAAATAAAACGTTCCAGAAACTAAATTTCAAAAGAATGCCTAAATCATTTCAAACGAATGCCTAATCAAAAAACATCAAAGCATCTAAGCACAAAAAAGCTTCACACATATTTTTGTTGTCCACTTTGTTCTCACTGATTAAATGTTCCTAAAAAAGTTCAATAAAAATTAAGTAAAAACAAAAAGCTTCACACACCGGAGAAGCTGAAGAGGTCTCAACACCACAATGAAGTAGAACGGCTCCATGTCAAAGGCCAGAGCAATCAGTCCAAGAAAAGCAAAGACTGTTACTGAGAAATCAAAGCTGCGAATACAAACAAATCCAGAGGTGAAGCCATGTGAATGTGTGTGTTAGAGCTTGTATGAAAGTGAGTGTCTGTTCTACCTACAGGTTCCATCCTGAGCTGAAATAGGTAATGGGACCGAGGCCTGTGATCTTCAACAACACCTCAATTCCATAAACTTCATTCCATCGACACATAAAGAGGAGATAAACAGTAAAAATATATATTTTTAATACTTGAATGGAACCCACGGTTATTAAGACATTTACATTCAGAGGATTCATTGATGATTCAATTTTAGACAATTTCCTACTTGTAAGGAAAATAATGTAACTCCAGGGGACAACACGGGTCCATGAGATGCCATCTGTGGGAAGAGAAAAGAAGAAAAGAGTTCCCTGAGAGCCTAATTCAATTGGGTTTACACAGAGAAAACAGTTTCCTGTGATTACAAGCATTTCTGAATTGTGAATTCGTGGAATTATCTGGAACCGCAGCACAGCTGTTCCATTACCCAAGCAGATCTCACCATTTAACATGTTTGTCTCCACTAGGATCCAGATGCCATTGACGGCTACTACCAGATCTGTAACAGGTCAAACATTGGAAAATAGAACATATTATCAGACATGCTTAAATATTAGGTGAATAAAATACACAACTGTTGAAAGTTTTGGGTGTCAGTATGACTTTTTAAAAACAAAATTGCTGATTTATTGAGCATGAACGCATTTAGTTGATTAAACGTTGCAGTAAAGACGGATATATAATTACAGTGATGTTAAAATGACACACTAAAATTATGTTTAATTAAAAAATGTTCATAGGAGAAAAACTTTTGAAGGTAATAATCAATGGCTACTAAACTAGTTTAGTTTTCTTCACATGAATTAATAGTATTTTAAAACATAACAATAGCTTACATTTTAATATTATTTGATGTATTATATAAAATTATTGCATTCTCCAATAAATGAGTAAAAAAGATGTTACTGACCCCCAAACATTTAAACCATACGGTCTATAATAATACTGAACAAATACTGATCATGTTAGTAACTAGTAAGTAAGTGTTAGATAGACATGTTAAGTATATTGAAGTATTTAGTAATTTAACTTACACATTGCATATTGGAAAGCTTTCGATTTCACAAGTAAATTGATTCCTGTTAAAAAAGCATAATGATCATAAAGATGAAATAATATAAAAGAAAATATCTGATGTGAACTATTCACGAAGGAATCTGGTCATTGTGACTTAACTGTAAAATACTGAAACTAATGCAAGATAATAAATTATTAAAACAAGGAAGACCTAAAGACCTTTGAAAATGAGCAATGCAGTGCGAGGGAGATCATCAAACCAGTGCTCTCCACTCCGTCGTGCCTGCAACACACACACACACACACACACACACACACACACACACACACACAGCAGATGTTCAGGATCAGGAGGGTTTAACATACAGCTGGGGAGGATATTCATGTGACAGTGTGTGCAATCTGACCTTCCACTTCAGTCCGATCACTTCATAAAATTTATAGAAGTCCTGGAGACTAAAACATAAGCACAGATACATTTTCATCATTATTATCATCATCATCATCATATCAAGAGAGAAAAAGAGTGTTTTGAGTTTAGCAAAAACAGCTCAAATGTACATACATTTTTTTAATAAAAGGTTCTATAATAAAAGGTTTATGACAATAAAAAGACACCAACAACCATTACATAAAATAAGACAAAAATCTAAAACTATAATAATAATGCAAATTCTACTATTCTCAACAGATAAAAATCATAGTCTGATAGCATTAAAAATAAGGCTTTGCAAAAGTATTTAAATGACAGTTATGTTGCTTTTGCAAACTTGACATTTTGGAGCAACATCTGCTTTAACGGCGGCGCCCATTACCCTTCATATAACAAATAATACGATAATTGTTAAGCTGATTTAAAGACAAAATATATGTTCTATCACATATTTGAGAATCGAAGTATCAAAATTTTCCCAATATAATAAGAGCATTTGTCAATATTTACAATAAATGGCAAAAATAAACTAAATACGATATACATGTAGACTATTGGGGCTGGTAGGTCACATGATAAATTTGACATGTCGTTTACTATTTGAGCAGTGATCACCATCTGATCAAACAATGATAAGAACATGCAGATGCATGCATGCAGGTGTGTGTGTCTGTTTACTGGTTTTGGTGGTTTACAAGAACAGAAATGTGTATAATGACATGGTTGTGACCTAGTTGTACTTTATTAAGGTGGTTTACGAGGATATTGCTTGTGTCCTCATAATTTAAAACACTTAAAAACCATACCTAACAGTGTCTTATCACATAAAAATTTGGACACACCTAAAAAAATTAGGTGTAGGACCATAAAAAAAGTGTTTTTTACTGTAGAAAATCAGGGTTTTTGCTGGTTTCACAAAGTCAAATTTAAGACTTTTTAGGCCCTTTTTAAGACCATGAAGAATGAAATTTTAGACTTACACAGGGCTAAACGCTAAAGATTGTTAATGTTCTATAGAGGGAAAAAAATACTTGCTTATCTAATATGATTGGCCTATAATTCTAATTAGTTATTTCTTAGCCACTTATTTTAAATGTGCCAAAACAAGCAGACCCTAGTTATATACATATAATTTTTGCAAATAAACAATTAAACATAATTAACAACATAAAAACTCATTAAAGACTAAATGTATGCACAGCAGACTGTTTATTCAGTTTATTTTATTCAGATGTATTTGTTGGTGATTATATGTGCGTTGGATCAATTGGGTAGCTTTACATAAACAAAGGAAAATTAAGACCCATTTGAAATGATTTAAGACTATTTCAATCAGACAATTTCAATTTCAAATATTTTTTAAGGCCTAACATTTTGTTTTTGAAATTTAAGACATTTTAAGACCCCGCGAACACCCTGAAAATATATTACACCTACAGTATATGGAGAGTACTCATTAACCACCAATAACAACATATGTGTGTTTGTACCTCAGCATGGGTGCGCCTGAATGGTTGAGGGCTTTGAAGGTGAGGAAGCGATCACGTGGAGTCATTCGTGGATGATAAAATCGCATCAGTCCATCAAACTGTTTCAAAGACACACCATCTGGCCTCTAAATGAAAAAAGCAGAGGTAGATTGAACACATTCACTGACATAACACGCAAGGCTTCAGTAAATGAGGGTATGAAGAATACTGTGAAGTGTATAAATCGCACCTGCCGACTAACCAGCAGCTGAAAGGCATGCTCGACGGCGGATCGCTTGTGTAGAAGCAGAGATTTGAACTTCATCTTTTCAACTCCATTAAACGTGTCAAAAACCACCGCTAGGAGCTGCGAGACAAACAGTCAAAGAAAACGTACATCACCCTTACAATGTAGGGCTGTGCAATAAGACAATATACAGTGGGGGAAATAATTATTCAACACGCCACCATTTTCTCAGAAAACATATTTCTAAAGGTGCTATTGACTTGAACTTTTCACCAGATGTTGATAACAGCCAAAGAAATATATATATATATATATATAAAACTAAATCAAATTAGTTAACAAATTAGGTTTTGTGTAATAAAATGAAATGACACAGGAAAAAAGTATTTAACACATGAAGTAAGGGAGATCTAGAAAGGCATGGAAAGCTCAGACAGCAACTAAAATCTCTCAGAGGTTATTCAGCAACCCTCTGCCCTTTGTCATTGTAATTATTATCAGCTGCTTCAGTCCAACGTTTTCATTAACAGGATGAAAATGAAACCAGCATGGACATTTCAGCAAGACAATGATCCAAAACACAGCCAAGGAAACTCTCAAATGCTTTCAGAAAAAGAAAATCAAGCTGTAGAATGGCCCAGCCAATCACCTAATTTAAATTCAATAGAAAATACAAATTAAAGATCAGTTTGGATAGACAAAACCCACAGAACCATACAAATTTTTACACTCTGTTGAAGTCTGTAAAAAAAAAAAAATAAATCACACCTGAGCAATGTATGACTTCATTCTCTACATGAGAGGTGTCTTTAGCTGCCTTTAAGTCTATTGTTTCTCAATATGCTCTATCGTTTATTTCGTGGTGTCAGAAAATACACTGTTTGTGGTAATACTTTTTGCATAATTTATATGAGCGATATTACTTATTTTTTATTCATTTTGGACCTGTAATCATTTGTTTTTGAAAAATGTTTTATATTTTATTCAGGGTTCATACACATTTTTACTACAAAAATTCCCTGACTTTTTCAGGACTTTCAAGTCCATTTTCATCATCTAGTGTTTCATGTAATGTCTACGTATACGTGGTAAATCATAATAAAAACAATGAACGTTTAATTTTATTACAGCATATCATAAAACACGCAGCAGTCTCTTTAGTTTTAATTTATTTTTATATTTATGTAAAATAGATGATGCTTATACAGCACTAATGATGTGAGACCATGTTTTTGGCCAAGAAAAGCAGTAAAAACATATAACCTCCATTCCAGTATACGGATATTTGTCAAACAAATTTTAGATAATCTTAATAGTTTGTTAAACTAGTAATAGTAGGTAAAACTACTTCTATTGTAAAGCCACGATCACACTGCACTTTTTGCTCCATAGACTTCCATTCATAAGCATGCCAATGCGGCAGACCAGAAACACAAGCATGTGCGACAAGTTTCACATTTCACTGCATTTGAAAGTTCAAGCTTGATGAATTCTTACCTGTGAAATCACATCAGGTGATTGGGTTAGACCAATAGAAGATAATTTAAAATAAGTAATTTTAAATATGGAGCAATTACTCACTTTTAATAACGTCTAATCATATTGTTTAACCCCGCCCCTTTTCACAGCGCCATACTACAGAATTTCGCAAGTACAAGCTCTAGTGTGACCGCAGCTTAAGTTGCTTTGGACAAAAACGTCTGCTAAATGTAAATGTAATTTCCATGACTTTTCCAAAACCTTGTGGGTTTTTCTGTTTTTCCAAAACTTTACCAGGCCTGGAAAATGCCATGTCAAAATTCATGACTTTTTCAGGTTTCCCATGCCCGTATGAACCCTGTTTATTAATATTTATTTTATATTTCCACATTTGGAATCAAACATTTGCCCTGAACTTAAATATTATAAGAAATATGATCACATACAGAACAAATTAGTACATTTTTGATTATATACTTTAAGATGTAAAAAGAAATAGTCCATTACACATGGTCTATATAGATAAACTAATAGTTAAATGAATTTACAGAAATTAAACTACAGTGGTCCCTCGTTATTCACGGAAGTTATGTTCTAAAAATAACCCGCAATAGGCAAAATCTACAAAGTAGTCAGCTTTTTTTACAACTATTATAGATGTTTTAAGGCTGTAAAATCCCTCACTACACACTTTATACACTTTTCTCAGGCAGGCATTAACATTTTCCAACTTTTCTCTCGTTTAAACACAAACTTTTGTAGAAAAATAAGACCAGCATTATAGAACGAAACCAAAGATCAAAACCATTTGACCTTCATTTATTTATTCCGTAATAGCGTCCTACTGCAGCGTAACTTCAACCTTTCTTTAGCATGTCCAGAAGTTCAACACTTTGTGTGATGGTTAGCATCTTCCTCTGCCTTTTGGGTGCTAAAGGGTGCCTTTGACAGTGCAAAATGTTCCGCCGACATTGTGGGGAACTTGCAAACATACAGTACAACACTTCAGAGTCACGCTACTAGCGGTCGAAGATTTATATATATTTGGCAAGCTGAACGCATTCTGAACTGTACAAGAGACATGGCACGGAGGAGACTTATTGAAAATGGTTTAATCAGGATGCAGAACACAACGCGCTGTAAAAAAAAGCATTTCAAATTACACCAAAAAATTATTTGCGAAACTGTGAGGCCGTGAAAAGTGAACTGCGTTATAGCAAGGGACCACTGTATATCATGAGATTTATCATTATCAGGATATAAGATGACTTGTCGAATCACCCAGCCCTATTACAACGCATGATAACTATGATGCTGTTTGTTACGGACCAGATTCATGATGAAGTAGAGCTCGATGGATAGATACACGATGAAGAAAATGCATGACCAACGATTCTTCGAATACGCCGGCATCATCACATCTGGAAAACTAGTGAAGGAGAGAAAAAAGAAATGAAAAAAGCTCATGTGCAAGTCTACTAAAGAGATTATAGCAAACAGGGGCATGCTGATAACAGAGGATCTGAGCAATTATCTAGTTCCCCTTCAGGGGCTTGAACTGATAAGATTCAAATGACTAGCTCAGTTACAGGAAGACATAAAACCACCCCACCGCAAGTCAAGAGTCATGTTATCTTAATTAGGATGTGCGCAACAAAGTTCATACTTACTTGGCAGTGGTCAAGAGGACAAACAGACTTACAATGCTGTTTTCCAGTGTGCTAAAATACTAGAGGGGAAAAAAAGATACAGGTTTGTACGCAAGAAAGACAAAAGCATGAAATATAAATTAGAGTGTTTGATTGTGATGTACTAACATGGTCGGCTGTGTTTGCTGAGAACAAACAGAATCCCAGGATGGCAAAGATGACCATGAAGAAAAGCAACAGCAGAAGAATATCAATGAAGGGAGGAAGAGACTGAAATATCTGCCTCAAGTTTCTGAGGGAGGACAGAAAGACAGATACTGTGTTGGAATATCATATTGTATTCAGTCAAGGATGTGCTTTATATCAACTTTCCTGTAATTAAGTGAACCTCAGCCACTAGTGTAGAATAAAAACAACAACGCATGACCTTGAGTGGATTGTTGCATATAAAGTGAGGGAAATAAGTATCGACATGTCATGTTTTTTCCTGGGAATAATATTTCTAAAGGAGCTGTTGACATGGAATGGAAGCAGATTTTGGTAAAACCGCAAACAATACAAACATACAAATAAAACAACACACAAAAATCTGAAAGGGTATGTGTAATAACAATGCAATGACAAAAGGAGAAAGTACTGAACTACTGAAATGTATTTAATACATTATTTAAAAGGTTTTTTTCATGATGGCAGTTTAAAGACACCTCTCATATGGAGAATGAAGTCACATGCATTGCTCAAGTGTGATTCTTTTCCCAGGCTTCAACAGAGAGTAAAAATCTTGATTATTCTGTGAGTCTCGTCTATCAAATCTGATCTTTAAGTTGTATTTTCTATTGAATTCAAGTCAGGTGTTTGGCTGGGCCATTCTACAGATGGGTTTGTTTTTTTTCCTTTTCATTTTTTTTTCCTTTTAACAAACAATTCCTTTGTGATTTGGATCATTGTTTTGCTGAAATGTCCATGCTGTTTTCATCTTCATCATTTTGGTAATGTAGATGTTGGTCTGAAGCAGCTAAAATAATATTTTTAATGACGAAAGAGGGTGCAGATGATTGTTTCCATCTACTGAGAGATTTCAGCTACTGTCTGAGCTTTCCATGCCTTTCTACACCTCCCTTTCTTCATGTGTTCAATACTTTTTCCTATGTGTCATTTCATTTCATTACACATAACTTAATTTGTAAACTAATCAGTTTTGTTTTCTTTGCATATATGGGTTTCTTTGGTTGTTACCAACATCCGAAAAATCAACAGCACAGAAAAATTGTGAAGTGTATTTCCCCCACTGTATTTGACCACAACAACAGTACTATAATAAAAATACCAATATTTAGTAGATATTTTTCCTACTTTAAAATTTTTCTATATTTAATCTATTAAAGATAATTATTATTAAAACATAAAACATTAGTAGTAGTATTTTGAAGTCTGCATGCCTGCGAACTGCTCCACAATAACGGCAGTCCACCAAAAAGATTGGTCGAAGGGCTCTCGTGACGCGCAGGTGGGACGTCTGCCGGACTAAAACCACAATCGCCTCAATAAACTGTATAAACAGGACACTCGTCTGAAATGCACATAAAAAATTGAAGGTTAACATCTGAACTGTTAATATATGCGCACCAAATCCATACACAAAGCCCAACATTTTGAAACAATAATAAAAAAATAGCACAAACCTTCACCATGGTTCTTTTATGTCGTATAAAAGTGTGGAAGCCAAGCCATCGGAGCTTCATACACAACTCAAAGGCCACCATTACTAATGCCAATAACTCCAGTGTTGCGTGAACCTGCCAGGAAAAATAAAAACACTTTATAGTATTTCATAAAAGCACATAATCTTGATCATAATTGTGAGTGAAAGCATACAATGCAAAAAATGCTTTTCTTACTTAACTTTTTTGTCTTGTTTCAGGTCCAAATATCTAAATATTCTTAAATCTAGAAGCATTTTCTAGACAAGCAAATATTATTGTCTTGTTTCAATAAATGATATGCCAAAATTAAGTGAATATTTCCTTAAAACAAGCAAAACAATATCCCAAATGGGTTAAGCAAAATAATCTTGTTTTCTTTTGACATAAGATTATTTTGCTTACACCATAAGTAAAAACTCACTTAATTTTGACATGTAATTTCTTAAAACAAGAATTTTTGCTTGTCCAGAAAATCTGAAGCTTACACACATTTACACTAACCATTTAAACATTAAGGATTTGGTAAAATCTTGGTAAAAGGTTGGTAAAAAGTCTCACATGTTTACCATTTTCTGATTAAAACAGTTTAAAAACAGTAATATTGTAAATAATAATAATAATAATAATAATAGCTTTTAATATATTTTAAAATGCTATTTTAACAATTTTCAGTGTTACATGAACCATCAGAGATCATTCTAAGATGCAGATTTGATGATCAAGAAATATCTCTTCTCAATGTTGAAAATAGCTGTGTTTAAAATATCCATGAGAAACTTTATTTAAGATTGATAACTGAATAAAAAGTTTAAACAAATCTTGTGTAACACTGGCAAATTCCTGAAGGTTACTTTTTTAATGAATAAAATAAATAATTTCTCTTAAAAGTAGGTACAGTTTCACAGATCCCAGTCCACTAAACACACAGTAATGTAGAAGTCACATACATAGACGTCCAGGCGGAGGAAGGGGACGGCCGGAGCCTCTGAGAGGGACAGAAGCATGAGTAACAGCGCAGTCAGCAGCTCCACCACATAGAACAAATGACTGTGAGCAAACAGGTAGGCACTAAGCGCATGGGCACTTCGCGGATGAGTGAAAAACTTGTCATTATTCTCTCCCTCCTGAGGACAAACAAAAACAAATGAGCAGGACAAAACTTTAATTAACCCTGAGCTGAGTGTGTGTTGGTGTTAATCTATTTTGCTGCTTCATTAAGATTGTAGCAGATCAGATAATGACCTGCAGGTATATTGCTGCTTCTTGGAAGTTCATTTCCCAGCTCTGCTGCAAAGAATTCTGGGCCCTGGGATCTGGCGCTCCAGAGGCGTGGATGGTGACATTATTCACAACATCGTGATTTCCTGCTCCATCTGTGTAGAGAAGGAAGGAAAATATTAGATGAATTCTCATGAACACTATACGATAAGCCTACAAATAGTTAACATTAATTAATTCACCACATTATTTAATGATTTTAGCAAATTAAAATTATTAACTAATAATAATCAGCTGATGTTTTTAAATATTAACATAGAAACTAATAAGTCTGTTTTTTTCTAACTGTATAACTATATAACATCTAATTACTATATAACATCTAATTTGAGATTGTTGTACTTAATTTTATTTATTATATTTTATTATTTATCTTATCTGTGTATAAGTCAAATTTGAGTGTGAATTATTTTTTCCATAAACAACCAACTGTAAAGTGTTCCTATTACACTTTACAAACCTTTTGCAATTTAATTTTGGATTAAATATTTGTTTGCTCTGAAAATACACACCCACACACAAACACACACACACGGAAAGTATTCATATCACTCCACTTTTTCCATATTTTCTTATGTTACAGCCTTATTCCAAAATGGATTAAATGCATTTATTTCCTCAAAATTTTACAAACAATACCCCATAATAACTATGTGAAAAACGTTTTTTTGAAATTGTTGCAAATTTATATATATAAAAAAAAAAACTGAAAAATCTCATGTACATATGTATTCATTCTTAGGACATGGCGGCTTTTACGGTCAAAGTCAAGTGGTGTTTAGAGGCTTTTACAAAGAAACTGTTATTTCTGAATGAGTTGACGCTAGAATTTAGTGCACAGTAATGTCTGGTTCTCGAATCTGATTAGCTGATAGCTGTGCAATATTCTGCAATATCAACACTCGTACAGTCTCCTCATCCTTGTGTATTACTCCGCCCACATGACAAGCAGAGGAATGCAGCTGTTGGACAACATAATGTACTTTTTTTAGGCTTTTTTAAGTGAGTATGTAGTTGTTTAGATTGCAGTTATGCAGTTTATCTATAAGGATAGCCTTTTAAAAAATATTTATAATTTCATAGATTCAGCAAGTTGACAGTCATCAGCAGAGCAACGAAATTTATGGTTAAAATTGAAGGTGACAGAGATTGCATAATAAGTCCTTAGGGAGAAAAATTGAGCATAAATTTCAGTTTGCTGCTAAACAAATCATTGGAGAAAAGGTAAGTGACATACTAAGTTGATGTCTCTCTTTTGTATTTTGTAGTGGTAGTGTTTGCTTTGCTTTGGCTTTTTCAGGGTTAATTATTGTGACCTCCAGATTGCAACAGAGAAATACTGGGAAATCTCTGTAGACTGATGGCATTTCATGCCGTTTAGCCTTATAATCTTAAAATGTCATCAATAACACCTGTTTTGTCATCACAGTATGCCAGAGAATCATTCCATTGTCAGATTCCTCTCACACCTCCCACCAGTGCCGATATACAGCCATATCACAATGCTACTCATGTCATATTGCTCATAT
>CAIGQZ010000427.1:16757716-16779895 GCA_903798205.1 Danio tinwini
AAAAAAAAAAAAAAAAAAAAAAAAAAAAAAAAAAAAAAAAAACCTTTCTTTATATATTTATATATATATATATATATATATATATATAACCATACAGTACACTGATGCATTCATTATACTTCGCTTTCTAAATGTTGCGTGGATGCTACAGAATTCAATAAAATTGTTGACATTTTCTTCTACTGCCTGATTCATTTGCCATATTTTTAAACAGTCAAACAAATCTTAAGGACTTTATTCTGTTTTAATAGTTTTAATTGTGTGTAAAAAAAAAGCAATATATTTTAAGTTTAAATAAATACTTAAGATCCTAGGCAGTATCTGACAGCTCAGACTCAAGACAGAACTCACGCACACAACAGATGTCAGATCAGTTGAAGAGGGCTGATGGGTAAAATATGCACTGGCCTGCACAGCACACAGTCTAGCTCTACATCAGAGTCCTGCTCAGGTTACCGCAGGTGCTGCTCTGAATGAGGTGTAAAAGAGGACAGATGTACTCACTCTCATCCTCCTCCAGCAGCCCGCTGCTCGCATCGTCCCAGGTCAGGATGAGGGGCACGTCGTCGTCCCCGTCCGCCATCCCGCAGAACCAAGACTCCGATAGAGGACCGCAGTTTTAGGGGACACGGAGTCTCTGCGTTTAATAAAGTGACCTTTCACTGCTGCAGAGAAACTTTAACCATGCTCCGCTACACCACACGTGTTACAGAAAAGCGATTTACTGTCCTCGAACGCCAAACAGAGCGAGTTTATGCTAAAATGTGTATTAAAACAACTTTAACGGTGCGTGTTAACGAATCATGATTAAAACCGAACTGAGTCTGTCTGTTTACGTCATTGTCATCGGCTTATATTAAAACACTAACAAAAAGGCAAAGTATATGACGACTTTTCTCATCAATAAAAAACGCGTTTAACTTTAAAAAGCAGAAAAACACGATTTAATCGAGTTTCCAACATTATAAATACAAGACCCGCCGCCGACAAGCGAAATAATCTACTGCTACGACTTTTTTACGACAGTGTCGTTTTTTGGTAGCAGAGGTAAAACAGCTGAAATGTCACAATAAAAGCCACGGGTGTGAAAATATTAATTGCATTTCAAATACGAATGAATTCTCTCATAGCGTGGAGTTTATGAAACAAATATCTGAAAGTTTCATAAGCATAACGTTACATATATTAAGTAGCTCACAAGGGAGATTTTTTATTTTGTTCTTTGCCGGACTGAAAAGTTTAACGCAGGGTTGAAGATCAGAATGTCTTGCCAACGGTTGTCACAGCAACTGGTATAAATAACAACAGTGCGTTTGACCGTAAGCGCAGAGTTTTCTACCAGCAAGAATAATTCGGTAATGTATGGAAAATTGTTTTTTTTTATGCTGCTGTTGTCATTGTAATGCTGAACTAAGCTGTTCAGAGATATTTACCAGCCTTTTGTTTTTAAATTAAGTAAAAACAGAACATAGTCATGGTTCCTTATTTTTATTTTGGGGGCAACCAAATAAGAATTTTCTGGAAATATTCTCTCTAGCTTTCTTTTCTGTATCCAAAAACTAACCTTCAGTGTGTCAGCAGGGATGTTTTATAGAAAACCTCCAAACCTTGACGGAACGCTCAATTTACATTATAAAGAAACTTTTTCTGGCTAACAAACAAAGTATGTTCAGGAAGCCCAAAATCAACATTCCCTGAACATTCCGTGTACCAAAAAATGTTACCTAAGATTATCAAATTAATTTTGTTTTGAATATTTTTCAAATGTTTTTAAAAAGCTAAATTGTCCGTAGTGTATGTGTAAAAGAGTGTGTATGGGTGTTTCCCAGTGTTGGGTTGTAGCTGGATAAGTTGGCGGTTCATTCTGCTGTGGTGACCCCTGATTAATAAAGGGACTAAGTCGAAAAGAAAATGAATTAATGAATTTAAAACTAATTAAATGTAATAATATAACTTATATTTGTAACTTAATTTGTTTGTTTAATTTCAGCCCATATAAATTGTTTACAACCACTTAACGTAATTTATTTTTACTAAATCCAAGGAGTCATTTTTGAATAATTTTCAAGTGTATGTGTGGGTGTGAATGCAAGAGTGTATGGGTGTTTCTAAGTGCTGGGTTGTGGCTGGAATGGCATCCGCTGCGTAAAACATATGCTGGATAAGTGGTGGTTCATTCCACTGTGGCAACCACTGATTAATAAGGACACTAAGCCGAAAAGAAAATGAATGAATGTTTTATTAGTGATGTTTATTTGATGTCTAAATATGATTGTTTTCTTTTACTCAAAGAAACCTGTAATGATGGACTTGGATGCTGCCACCTTTCCAATCATAACTAACCCAGATCGCCCAAAGACCATCAACACATCCAAGAAGGTTCTATCATGTCGGGAAGCAAAGCTCATACTGGGGGTACTAGATGAGTGCATTCATCAAATGGAGACAGCTTCTCTTCTTCCCACTTTGCTGAAGTCTCCAGAAGCACTTGCCCCGAGCCTGGAAGAGGAGGTGGTGAAGGCCCTGAAAGAGCACCAGAAGCTTGAGGAAAAGTATCAATCTATAACTCTTGATGGAAGTCCTGATCAAAATGAACTGCAGGTAGAAAAAGCCAAATCAGCTAAATTAGTTCAGGACTCCTTTCGTAAGATCATCCGGCTGCTTAGGGCAACTCCAACCACAAAGGTGGTGCTAAAACAAACAGAACCAAACACAACCGGAGAGATGCGGTCTCAGAAAATTAGAAATGGCCTATGCAAATTGAGGGAGGTTGTTTTGGAGAGGCTGCTTACAACCCCTGCGGAGGAGAGAGAAAGCAGAAAGATGATGCTGGAGGTCAGTCAGCGTCACTCTGCCAACCAGAAGCTCATTGAGGCATTGGAAAAAGATGTTGCTGAGGCAAATAAAACCAAGGATGCAGAGGTGAAGAGCACAAAACCTCATCCAACATCATCTGCCATTTCTTTTTTTTCTCATTGTTTGTCTCTCACTCCTATTTAGATCTCCAAATTGAATAATAAAGTGCTCCAGTTGAGGCACTCACTGCATCAGATGGGAAAAGGTTTGGAGGAATTTGTGGTGCGTACTCAACAGGACGCTGAGAAACAGAGTCATTCAGACAGAAAGACGTCAGACGGGAAGAGAGCTCGCATGCAGCAGGAGGCCAGTCAACTGAGAACTCAGCTCAATAATGCGATCATAGCCAGCAAACAGAGAGAACTGGGTTTACGAAAGGTGTGCACATCCAAGTGTCGTTCAGCTAATGAAATACGCATGATTTTGTTCTGAATGTTGCTGGATTTGCTTTGCAGAAAAAATACAAGGAGGAAACAGAGATAGAGAACTTGATCCAGAAATATGATGCTGAAATAGGAGAGAAACAGGTAGGCGTTAATGTGGCATGACTTTGACTGATGTCTGCAGTGTCATTTTTAAATATATTTGCAGATACTTTTCAAATATTTGGAGTCAATAAAACTCCCTGATTTTTACTGACTAAAAAGTTTCAATCACCTGCAATCAATACAAAAAAGGCAGTTGTTATGATAAGTAAAATATCGTGATTTTGCAATTGCATGCTGTATAGAATGAGCTCATCCAGTGTGCAATACCTACTAAGCAGATAAAAACAGAAAAAGAAATAACATGGCAAACTAAAAACAGCATAACCATAAAGATAGGCAAAACACGTTAAACAACGTGATAAAAGACGGTGTAGAAAAAATGCATTTTTTATTAATGGGAAGTATAATTTAAAATAACAAACAAAAATCCCTGATATCCCATGATCTGGACAAAAATAAATATATTTTCCTGGCATTCAAAGTATGGAATAGACCTGTTATAATTTCACGATATTCCAAAAATTCCATAGGAACCCTGCTATTTGGTGTTCAAAAGTGGCAGAAATAAGTCTATTTTACTGTTAAAAATATAAAAGGGCACCTTTTTTACTCCTTTTTCAAGATTTAGGATAAGTCTTTTGTGTCTCCAGAATGTGTCTGTGAAGTTTCAGCTCAAAACACCAATCAGATTATTTATTATACCTTTCAGAACATTGTAATTGTTTGCTTTGAACACAATATAGCTGTTTTTGTTGCCTGCGCCTTTAATGCTAGTTCTCCCCACCCACTGTTCCCACGTGCCTATAAGAGTGTGCCTCAATCTCCAGCTGCGTCAGATAAACAGCAGAGTGACAGACATGAAGGAAGCAGATCTCACATAACGTTTGAGAAATATTACAGTAAGAGCTTTTTCAATGAGTATTTGATGTATTTGTTAATTCAAGCTTTTCTGCAATGATGAGTCACACACAATGTCGTTACAAAGTTTGCGTGCAAACACACACACAGCTCGTGTTCAACTTTGCACTGTTTTTGCACACAAATGTGACAGGATACATGTTAATATCCACTTCTGTATGGATATCCGTTAGGTTAATGTACAAAATAAACCTGATTTTACGTCCACAAACCGGGATTGAATCGTCTTCTTTTATAATTGAAAAAAATCGCTGTAATTCATTACAAACATGCACTGTTTTAAAAACATTTAAAATGTAAAACTCATTCTTGATCACATTTGATGATAATTGATGATCACAGAGAGCTGAACAGATCTTTTAATTTCAGTTGCTTTGCACACGTCCTGTCTTGTTGATATATTTATACAGTACTTGTTACTACGGAGACATGTGCATATGCAGCTGTCAATCAATTCGCTGGGCAGGGAAACCACACTCCTACGTCACTTTGCGGTGGACCTCAAAATGGGAGGGATTTGGATCCTATTTTATTGTCAGGAAATTTCGAAAAAGAGACTTATTGACTTAATATCACCCCAATATGAGTGTGCACACTATACTTACACACAGTCTTGTCCAAACAGCTCACAAAAGTTGATTTTCATTATAGGTGGCCTTTAAAACAAATATGTTTTAAATATTTGTATCCTCAAGAATATTAAACAGAACAAGTTTTCAGCTGCAGTATTAATAAATGAGCACCAACAGAGCATATTAAAATGAAGTGTGAAAGATCATGTGGCACTAAGGAATGGAGTAATGGCTGCTGATAATTCACCTTTGCCATTATAAAATTTAAATGCATACAATTCTAATTAAAACAGGGAACAATTTCAAATTTTAATAGTATTTCTACTTCCCAATTTAATTGTTTTACAGAACTTTTAATTAAAAATAACTTAGACTTGGTGATCATGAGACTCTATGTAATTTGACTATCTGTCTACTTGTTGAAGTAAACAATAATACTGACAAATCAACTTTTAGTCATCCTTATTACACCTCTTATTTCCTTATTACACTTCTTATCTTAATCATATGTGTATTTATGCATGTTTTTTTTGGCATGTTTGTGTTAAGGCAGAGTTGGAGGAAATGACACGCATGCATGACGAAGATCAAATGGAGCTGACAGCGCTGGAGACGCTCTTTGACACTCTGGACTTGGAGTACTCACAGATAATGGAGGAGCGACAGGAAGCTCAGGAGCTGAGGGAACAGCAGGAAAGAGAAAGGCAGATACAGAGTCAAGCTGCCACTGTCATTCAGGCCTACTGGAGGGGCTTTTGTGTGCGCAAGGCCAAGAAGGCTAGCGCTAAGCCCAAGAAAGGAAAGAAAGGAAAAGGGAAAAAAGGGAAGTGAAAAAGAACAAGAAACAAAAGACTAGTGCAAGACTATCATCATTATTACACTTATGTTAAAGTCTAAAATTAATAAAGCCAGCTGTGAGACTCTTTCTGTGTATACATTAACATTACAATTTGCACTATATGAAATGCCAAGTCATACTGCACTAACAGCCATAGACAAATGTGGACCATCACCAGAGTACAGCACATCACTTCTCAGACATTCTACCAGCGACAAGCTCTGATTCAGCATGCTCGATTGGCAAAAACAAGCTCTGACTGATGCCAGCAGATGCCAACAGGGGCAACACACTCACTCGACAAAACACAGAGAAGTGTCTGCCGTCTGTCGGTTCAGTGCGAATTGAACTTAAGGAAGTCAATACTACACTTGGCAAAAGTCAGTGTCAGTCTGCAGAATTTTGGGCAGTCCAATTTTACAAACAGGCTGCTGCATGCATACTGTACATACAGATTTAGAAGGGACAACAGCATTTTAATACAGGAGAAAATTTAAATGATCATTCTGTGTGTTTGTGTGTGGATGGAATGCAAATCCAAAAATTATGATGCATGAAGGGTTAGTTTGTTGTTCCAAACCCCTGAGACTTTCCGTCATCTTTGGACACACAAATTAAGATGTTTTAAAAATTTGAGAGCTCACCATAGACAGCAACAGTCACAGGAAGACATTTAAAGTCCAGCAAAAAAACTGCTAAAACATTTTATGTGACTTTCTTAGAATATTTTTGTGCACACAAATAAAATTATAAAAATTACTTTATTTGACATCTTCTCTTTCGCGTGAGTTCGGAGTGTTTTAGGGTATTTGCAGGTTTCTAAGAGTTATATTCAAGACCGTTTAATACCATACAGAATGAAATTTAAGACCAAATGTAAAGTGTAATTTTATAGTACCGAATATGCAAATAAAATTAAAAAATAAAATAAAAATCACACAACCAATTAATTACTATCCGAGCATTGATTTTATTGGGTTTCACCTATTTCGTTCTGGATGACAAATAGACAGATTTCAAAATGGAAAGAAAATCTTTATGGGGTCAGATCAATTGCATTTTTAAGACCTTTGAAACACAGATTTAAGACATTTTAAGACTAATTAAGGCCTTAAAATGTCTTAAAATGTAAGGCCTTTTTTTGTACTTTTTTGGATCTGTAAATACCATGGTGTTCACTAGGGGCAATATGAGGTATTGTCATTAGTGTCAGCAGTGTGATACACAAGCATTGTATTGCCCACAGTAAATGTGCACCCTGATTTGACATGGAAGACACAGGCAAAGTCATTTTTACAGTGGGTTTTTTGGTGCACAAAAGAGTTCTTGGTGCTTTGCATGATTATGGTTGAATCACTGAAGTCACATGTATTTTTCTAGATTTTCTGGACGTTGAATGTTTCGTGACCCTTGCTGTCCATAGAGGGTCAAAGAGCTCTTGGATTTCATCTAAAATATCTAACTTTGTGGTCTGAAAATGAACAAAGGTCTCAGGGGATTGGAATGACATGAGGGTGAGAAATTAATAACAGAGTTTTCATTTTTGGTTGAATTAACCCTTTAACAGTGTGTAAATTATAGCAAAAAGCATCTAATTTTAAAACGACTAAAGCTCTGTCATGGCCATAGATTTTAATTAGTGTAGTGTATTTTAGTCTTGGAGACATAGCGGCTGCATTTAAAACGAAACATGCTGAAGCATGAAGCATAAAGACTTTTGAACAGTTTCATATTATTTGTAATTACAATGGAAGATAAATAATTATTTTTTTAATTTCAATACAGTCTCGCTACAGTCCTTTGTTTTGTCACACGTGTGGTCAGTGATGATTTGTATGTAGCTTATGCGTATCTGTCCATTTTCACTGGATATTTATCTTCAAAGCTTGGAGATTAATCACCAATGCCATTCTCTTCAGTTCGATTTGGTATAATGTTGAATTTTAGATCATCATTTATTGCTTCCATAAGCTGAAAATAATTCTGAATCTGAAAGAAAAAATGACCAAAAATTAGCTATTTACCAAAGTATTTCATGTGTATTAAATTTTATCACAACTTTTTAGACCATTACTGTCACGGTCACCAGTGATCCAGCCTGTACAGATTGCTGAAGAACTACAAATCCGCCACTTCCAGAGCTGCCAGATCCTCTGAAGCTGCCAGATCCTTCAGGGACGCTGACAAGGGTAATGCGCGTGCAGTTTATTGAAAGCTTAGTCAGGCAGGCAATGGTCAAACAGGAACAAACAGAAGCATACAGGTAATCCCAAAGAATTGTCGAGGTAACAGGGGAAGAGATCGGTAGAGGCGGCAAACAACATAAAAACAATAAACACGGCGAGGGTCAAGAAACACGGCAAGGCAAGACAATGAAATAATGCTTTGCATAGTTAACGTTGAACAAGACTTAGCAAAATCTGTGTGTGTGTTTGCAATCATGAGGAATCTGTACCAGGTGTGTAAGTAAAGTGCATGATGGCATTTGTAGTTCAATAAAGTGGCAGGTTTGTAGTTCTTCAGTGATCTGCACAGGCAGGATCGATGGTGATCATGATAATTACATTGTTTTATCTTAATTTTACTTTGCTTATCAATATCATCCTAATTTTCACATCAACAACAAATACTGATTTATTCATGGTTGCCAAAGATTGAATTGCAGTACTGCATTATTTACCATTTCCAACTGCTTAAAGGTGTCTTCGGTGTGTTCAGAGACTCTCCTGATGTAATGTGTGATGATCATTTGATAAATGTTACGAATGGTGGTTTTTAGCTGAGCAAATTCTAGCGTCTCTTTTGCAGCTGTTGTTTGAAAATGCTTCAGTTTTAGCTCCTGTAAAACAAATTTTAATTTATTTATTTTTTATTTATAAATTTTCTAAAACCGAATGGTACAGAGGTGCTACAGTTATAACTGTCTTTTTGTAAATGCACATTAAGGGAGTAGTTCTCCCAAACACGACAATTCTCTCATCCTTTACTCATCCTCAACTTATTCTAAACAGTTCATGGTAAAACTATTTTTACAATTTTTTTTGTGTTTTTGACAGAAGAAAGAAACTTAAACAGGTTTGTAAAAAGTGGAGAGTGAGTAAATGATAACATAGTTAGCAATTCTGGTTTAACTATCCCTTTAATACACTTATCCTCTGTAAGCTAGTAAACTCGTGTGTGTGCGTGTATACTTTTACCCATTTGTATGCTTCTAAGCGAATGCTGTCTAGCTGGGTCTGTAGCTGGTGCAGTTGGTTGTTATAGTGCAGGAGAACAGTTCGCTGTTTATTTATGTATTGCATCAGTTCCAGCTTTGTTTTCTCTCTCTCCTTTTCCAAAACTGTCTGATTTTCTAGAAGTTCCTTGTTGATGGACTGCAGTGCTTGAATACGGTCAATGACTTGGCAAGGGTTTTCAAACTCAAATGTCATAAAAAGAGAGGACAAAAAGACAGAAAAGAAAAAGATGGAGTTATAATGAGTGTTAATAATGCCACAAAATAAATTAAAACAAAAACATATATCCTTATACAAATATTTAGTCACAGAAACTAAAAAGGCACAGAATAAGACTTATCCTTTAAAATACAGTGAGGTATATGCACACAGATTTTTAATTTTAGCCAGCTTCAGCGCTTCCGAGACTCTAAAACAGGGGTGTCCAAACTCAGTCCTGGAGGGCCAGTGTCCTGCATACAGTAGTTTAGCTCCAACTTCATTTAACATACCTGCCTGGACATTTCTAGTATACCTAGAAATAGCTTGATTAGCTAATTCAGGTGTGTTTATGTGGGGTTGGAACTACAATATGCAGGCACCGGCCCTCCAGCACCGAGTTTGGACACCTCTGCTTTAAAACCTGAAATGAATGGGTCAGACAAGGGAGACATCCAAAATATGTACTGTTGGTGTGCCTCCAGGAACAGGGTTGGAAAACAGTGCTGTAGTGAATGGGAATGGGCACAATGTAAACCAATGTAAACCAACATCTTACAAACACTCAGAATAAAATGGACAAAGGTGTAGTTAAGATTTTTTTTAAATGCTCTTTGTGTGTCTTACAAGCTGAAAATATAAATTCCACAATATTCTGTCTCCAGCACTAAAGTGTAGCTAAAAAAGCCGAGCACAGATGCAGAGGGAGCTGATCAATTAAAGGAACCAGCTTATCAATAAGTGACAGGGTTTCATTTTCATATTTTCTTATGTGATTTTAGTTTTTATTTGTAGTTTGAGCGCTTATACTTTATTACAAATAAGGGTATATATGATACAATAAACCTATATAGATCAATAGGATCAAGCTTCCCATGTCCCAAATTTCTAGAATGCATTGCTCTGTAATGAAACATTCCCATTCTCTATAGAATTTTGCTATTCAAAGCTAACCATATTTGCCCTATATGCTGTTTAATTCAGATAACTCTTAAAGTGCAGAAGATCGCACTCTTCAGCCAAGCCTGGGACAGACCTGATGGACTGCAAAGGCGTGACAGACTTAAACAACAAACACAAACTACCTTTCTGGACATTTTTGCAGCTCTCTCAAGGAACTCTTGGTAGGATTTGGCTTTTCCAACACGTTCTTTCAGAAGTTCTTTTCGTGCCAGCAGGACCTCAATCTCTGTCTTTAGCTTCTGAATCTCCAGTTCCTTCAGTCTCGTTTGAGCTCTCTCTGCCTCTGCTTTCTTTATGGCACGTAAACGCCTAGCATCATTTTCCTTGTAAAAAGAAAAAGACATTAAAGTAGTACCAAACACCAAGTCAGTATGAACTATGAACATATTATCCATTGATAGATGCAGTTGTTTCAGAAAGTTGCCTTGCTTGCAAAAACTTGTTATATTGCAGTAGGGAATTCTTCAGTTTTTCCTCTTCTTTTTTAATGTTCTCTTCTCTCTCTTTTAAACTCTCCCGTTTCGTCTCCATCTCCTGACAATAGACAGAGCATACAAACATTATATTGATTTAAAATATAAGCGCTTAAACGTAAATAATAATGATTTTCTTTCATACATATACTATAGCTACCTCTTTCTGGGCTTCCAGTGATCTGCTAACGCACGCGCTTTCCTCGCGCGCCTCAAGAAGCTGCATAGCGGTTGTTTTCATATCCGTCAAGCCTTCGTGTTCGGCCTTATTTCTGAATTTAAGAAGTTTAAACAATCTCTAAGAACATCAAATTCACTTTAAACCACTTATATCCGCTTAAACTGAGCTTTGACAACAGTTACTTGCACTTCAATTACACTAAACCTCATCCAACAGCACATTGGTTCTACAAAAGCTCGACCTGGAGTCTAAATAAATCAAATGTACTTACAACGAAAGTCGTTCTTCTAAAACCAACCGAAAATAATCCTCCAAATTCATCTTTTCAGCCATACAAAAGTTCAGCGTGGCGTGAACAAACTTTCATTCTGCGCGTGTCGTTTCCAAAGCAACAAGAAGATAGTGAAGTGTTTTTCTCTGTTGCCCTCCAGTGGCAGATTAGTTCCCAGATTTATTTCTTAAAATGCTGAAGACTGCTGCCCTGTTCTTCGTTGTTGCCTAAATAAAAATATTTCACGTTGTAATTAAAATTTATTGGTATTTTCTAAAACCCAGACATTCGTAAAACTTTACACAAAGAGTTGGAATATTATTAAGTCTATTTATTGTGGTGTTGATATTTTGGGGATTAATAAAATTGTGTCTTATATCAGACCCATAGTCAGCCTGGTGAAAGGGGAGTTTCTTTTTTTTTCTTTAAAAACTGGACCTTTTTGCAGTTATACGCCTAATTTTCTATTTAATTATGAGATTTAAATACTGCATTTAGTGACATTTTAAACTGGATTAGCTTGTCAGATGGTCATAATCACACTTTGATGTATCAAAATTATTTCCTAAAAATTTAGAATAAAGGAATGTGATATAATATTTACTTTTAAAATACAAATTTATTGCATCATATATCTTTAGAAAAAAGTTTTAAATAAAAAAAACTGTAGCCTATATTGTAATTTATTAGGAAAATAACAAACTGGTCAGTAACCACAATAGCCAAAAAGTATTCAAATTTGTTTTAATATGGGCCTTTTTATTGGTAATTTTTTCATTCAAGAACAAGGTCCAATATTTAGAATAAATGTTACTTGTACAATGTTTTCTAAAAACAATACAGTATAGAAAGAAGTCTTCTCTTACATCAGATTGTATGTTTTCTTGCACAGCTGGATGTTGGACTTATGAAAATTAATTGTTTACATTGGCCAAAAGTGATTATCTGAAGTCAGGACAGCAAACAGAGAATTGTACTTAGTCTTAAAGCCTTTTTAGGTGGGTTATTTTTACAATGTATGACGACAAAGCAGTCAAAATAGGACAAATGGGCTCATATGGGACAAATTCTGGACCTTTGTCAATGAGGGGTGGTGGGTCTTCCGAACCATCCGAACCATCCCTGACTAAAGGCCTGTTTATTACTGATGTTAATGGATGAATAAGTTTAATATATTTTAAACATTGTTACTGGTATTTTATTATCATCGTTGTCATCATTATTAGTCAGACCATTTGTTTTGTTTTATTTTTTTTTTATATATAAGAACATAAGAGACAAAGATACAATATGAACAAAGAGACAAAAAAGGGCTGCATAAATAAAATTCCAGCAAATTAAACAAGTTTAATTACATCAAGTTTTACAGTACATGCAAATATTATTAGAGTCTTTAAAGGAGTTCACATATAAATCAAAGTCCTTTCTGAAAATAAAATTTTCTTTGTTTCTTTGAAAATTTACATTTATGGATGTCAAATTTAGTTAGAAAAAAACAATAAAATAAAAATGAATTTACAATGACTATGATCTAAGTTCAGAAAGTAACCAATAAATACAACCTTTGGGGGAAAAGCTAAAGTTTGGAAATAGACTTTTTTAATGAAACTGGAAAAGTCAACCCAAAACACTTTACAGTAAGTACATTACCATCATAAATGATTGAGTGTTTCATCATATTGACTACAAAATGAGCATTTGGAGGAAATAGAGCTATTTAATTTAGCTAGTTTGGTATTTATTTGGTAGCAATTATGATTTTGATTGAGACTTTGAGAGCTTTATTAGATAAAAAAAAAAGTCTGTTCACATTCTGTAAGCAAATATATTATTCCAAAAACATGCAAGCAGTTAAAGAGATCCAAGAACTATTAATAATAAATAAGCGAATATCATTGTTTGACATATAGAAGAGTTTGGTCAACAAAAAGGTTTGTGTTGTCAAATATAAAAGAATCTAAAGAACCTTTGGGGCCAGATTTGACTAAAGGTATAACACAATCAGGGATTGCACTAAAACAATGGCATATTCTTTGTAAATGTAAACTGATGATTACATTTTTCATGAGAAAGGGACATCACAGTCATTTAAGAGCTGACTAACTAAAAGTATATTTTTATTAAACCAGTTATTTAAAAAAGAGATTTATTTTTATATTTGTATTGTTCCAAATAAAATAGGTATGAGGAGAAAAGTTATAATTATATGGGACCAACATATTAAAGAAAACTAGATACGTTTAATGATATTTTAGAGATGTCAAAATTACAGTTCAACAGAAAATGAAAACCTCCAAGCAGCTAAAAATATAATTAGGAATAAAACTCCAACATGACATTGGGTTGTATTTAATAACGTCTTTGACCACCTAATTTTAAGCCTAGCCCTAGACCATTTCAATGTGGTGATGTCACTGGCCCATGAGGCTGTTCCTGCTTGTCAAACTATTTTAATAATTGTAACAAGTTGAATTGAATCATATCCTAACGTTAAAACTGTCCTAACATTATTTATCAATATGTAGACCTTTCAGGATTCTCGGAATATGGAAATGAAAAATGTAAAACAGGAAATTGTTATTGTTTACATCCCTTAAATTGGTCTACTACCAAAATCCCATTAAGGATTCTTTGTTACTTCAAATCGGTATGACATGACTATTATTATTTATTGTTTTATTTTTAAATTATAATCATCTTCATGTCCTATGCAACATTATGGCGCTAAAAAGAAATAACAATATATAAAAAAACGGAAAACATGCTAACTTTCTGTCAGGATATTAGCTAATTGTACGGACATTAACCGTAAAAAACAATGCAATTTATGCACAAAACACAGCGTACATTTTTTTTGTCATTTCTTCATATCAGTAGAGCACATATAGCCCACTTTTACGGATTGATAAACATTTATGAGACATTTACAAACCAGTTAGATGTCTTCTTCGCTTCCGTTCGTGCCCTTAATGCACTTTGTTGTCTACATCATTAGAATTTAATTCATATTTTTATTGCTATTTAATGAATAATTCGACTGGAATAACAACGCGTGGACACGAAAAGAGACGTTTTAAAGATGCCTAATGGACTTGATAAGATAAATTCAAGCATGTTAAGTGTTTTTATGTGTTTTTTATTCCTATTGTTTTGCTGCGTGTGTCCAGACCTTCATTTATTTTTCATAAACATGTTTCTGTCTCCTGTCACCTTCTCACCTATAATGCATTAAGGCCACGAAGTCTGCTGTTGTCCTGGTGTGGAATTAGAAGAAATTATTTTTAACACCCATGTAAATGTCTAAAGCTAAAAAGAAATGACTCTTACTGTTTTTCTCTCTCCCAAAAGACATGTATTTCTTTTATATCATGCCTCTAATAGATTGAAAACAAAACACATTAAACTAATTTTTGTTTGACATAAATTGAGTCATAGCAATAAGATAGCAAAAAAAATTTTTTTAACACATTTTGAACCATTTTAATTATTTTTCTTATACTTAGGGTATTATTTTATGATTTTTTAAATTTTCTTGTTTATGTAAAGCACTTTTAATTACCACAGTGTCTGAAATGTGCTATATATAAACAAACCTGCCTTTTTAATAAAAATTAAAACATATTACTATTAATTGTTCTTTTTTTTAAAAATCTATTGATTTAAGCCATTTCCTTTGTATGTGCAGCATGAATCCTACAGTGCTCAGCATATATAAATGCACCCCTCACAAATCTATCTTTTAAATTCATATTTTTAATAGGAAGCTATACAATATTATATTTGTCCATATACATTAGATTAGTCAGTATTGAAGCCAAATCTGGAGCTTATCTAACAAAATAACATATGATAACTGTTCAAAAATTAGTACATCAAAATTAATATGTTATAGACAAATATTAAATACAAATTTAAAAAAGAGGAAAAATCAAGGAGCAAAAAAAAACAGAAAAATTTGAAATTTTGTAGGTTGTAATTTTTTTTTTTGCAATATTTTGCTTGAATTTATTTGTATTATCTTTCAATTTCTAAATATGTTTGGTGACTAAAATATTATTTTAATAAATATATCTGTTTAATAAATCTGTTTTGTTTAAATGCTCCAAAATACATTGCCAATATTCACTGAGAAATGGATACAAATATTCATTTTCTAAATGGGGTGAACTCAATTATGCTGAGCACTGTATATATAGACTTAATTTTAAGTTATATAACTAAATTGGACTATTAAATTGAGATTTTAATGTAAAAGTGTGCACAATTTTAATGGACTGATCGGTCTGCAGTGGTACAAACATTAACTTTCACTATAAATCTCTGCTCCTATATAAACAGAATCTCCATGCCTGACCTCAAATCTCAAAAGAAAAAAAAAACCCTTAAAGAAGTGCAACCCCACATATCAGCATGCTTTTGGGTAAACGTAGATGGCATCAGTTCAGTGTTTGTCTCTCTATTGTCTTCACACATGATCGAACACTGAACAAGCTGAGGCGAAATTCATTATTCAGGAGCAGAAAAGCCACTCAGTGTTCAGGATGATGTTTACCGGCGCTCAGCGTTTGTGAGAAGTGATCAGACACTCAGCTGTCTTGCTGAGCTGGGGTCAGGGAGCATTGTTTGTTTGTTTAATTGTTGTAGTGCATCGTTTAGTGTGGCGAATCGTGGGCATGCTTATGGGGGGTAAACAAAATCGAACAAGAATGCTTGAGTGAAGGGGATAGAGAGAAGGAGAGAGAGAGAACTATAGGAGATGCAGGCCTTGAATTGAAGTTATAATTCAGACAAAAGCATAAATTCTGTGGTCATTAACTATTCTATTAAGCTGAAGTTGAGTAAATAAAAAATACACTACAAGAATAATTGATGTGGTTTTCTGTTTATTGTTTTTGAAATAGGTTTGTTATTGTGCTGACCAAGAATACATGTAAAAATAGATGAAAACAATATTGTAACATTATAACGATGTTATAAATATAGTAATAAATATTTTTTGACAATTTATAACAACTGTTTTAAAAAAAATTGTTTACATATTTTTAGAATTAATTCCTGTGATGCATTGCTATGACTCTAGCCTTTATGTTTCAATGATGACAATGCTGATTTGCTTATTTTTTTTATTATTTCTATCAATGTTGAAAGATATTTAGCTTCTTTTATTTTTGTGGAAATAAAAAAAAATATTAAGAAAAACTTTGTAATTATTAACAACATTCTAAAATTATATATTTTTTATATTATATTTTTATTTTGACCTTAAAGCAACAGACAGAATATGTTTCTGGCCAGTGGGCACAGGCAATATGCTGATCTTGCAAACAATGACCGGGTCATACCTTTAAACTATCCTAGACATTTGACAGGTAATTAAAAAAAGAGTTTCCAGGTGGCTTCAAAGCCAGCAATGTTATCAAAAACATTTTGTCTAAGAATTCTGAAGAATTCTGAAGAATTCTGAGAATTCTGAAAGCCAGGATTTAAAAAGTAATTTTGGTGCCTTTTTCCATAGACAAATAATATGTTTTATAGCTATCACCATTCCATAGTGGACAGCTTTTTAAATTTAAAAGTATTTTTATTATAAAATTAAACTTTTAAATAATATTCCTCATCATTACGGACTTTTTAAAATAAACATGGCTTTGGTAGAGCATAAGCCAAATATTAAAAAAAAATCTAAAAATAGTAATTCATTAATTTTCCTTCGGCTTAGTCTCTGATTTATCAGAGGTCGCCTCAGCATAATGAACCACCAACTATTCCAGCATATGTTATACACAGCGAATGCCCTTCCAGCCACAACCTACATACTAGGAAACACCCATACACACTCATTCACACTCATAAACTACGGCCAATTTAGTTTATTCAATTCACCTATAATACATGTCTTGGACTGTGGGGGAAACCGGGGCACTTGGAGGAAACCCATGCCAACACGGAGAAAACATACAAACTCTACACAGAAATGGCAACTGACCCAGCTGGGACTCAAACCAGCGGCCGTGCTGTGAGGCGAGAGTGTTAGCCACTAAGCCACCGTGCTGCCCCTTATATAAAATATATATTTAAAAAAAGTAATTATTCATAAATTTTGAGCAGTAGTGCATAAACATATTAGCTATGCAATATGAATTTAAATATGTGACCCTGCATGGAACACTAATATTAAGCATTTTTGTATCATGTATTTTTTCGGCAATATAATTTTTTATATAGTATTTTTATATAATATATTTTTGCCAATATGTTTGGCTTTTAAGTGATGTATAAATCTCATTCATTTTCTTCTCAGCTTAGTCCCTTTATTAATCTGGGGTCTCCACAGCGGAATGAACCACCAACTTATCCAGCACATGTTTTACGCAGCAGATGCCCTTCCCATCTCTGGGAAACATCCATGCACACTCATTCACACACATACACTACGGACAATTTAGCCTACCCAATTCACCTGTACCGCATGTCTTTGGACTGTGGGGGGAAACCGGAGCACCCGGAGGAAACAACATGCAAACTCCACACAGAAACGCCAATTGACTCAGCCGAGGCTCGAACCAGCGACCTTCTTGCTTTGAGGCAACAGCACTACCTACTGCACCACTACGTCACCCTGTATAAATCTCAATAGCATAAAAAAGTTATAATTTAAAAAATACTTTTATAATTTTGCGGTCAACGGTCAAAATCTACATTAACCCACCTCTTTATTAACAAATAAAGTTTTTCGGCATTTTGTCGAAAAACTTTATTTGTATTGAAATTGTCATCTATTTTACAGTGTAGGTACAACAAAATAGCTCCTCTCAGGACCTTCAGGACAAAAATGTCCACATTGAAACTGCACAAAAACTTTGTTAACACCATTTTGTATGTAAGACTGTAAAACTGTAACAATGCTTGTTTAAACATAAAATGTGTAAAGCTTTGGCACATTTTATTCATGTTTGGCCTGTGAAGCAAATAATCCCTTTTCCCCTTAAGTTTCCTGTTTTAAATACTACTACAGACCTAATGAATTAAAATGATGTAATTATAATTATGTGTGTGTGTAATCTACATGCAGACGTATGTATAATATCATCTCGAAGGAAAAAAAAAAGAAAGAAATGTTTTTGATCTGATTATAAAACAGTCACTCAAAAACAATATTCTTTTTGAGGTCAAACAGGAGGCCAAACATCTCATTTGGCTTGAACCATATTCAAGCAGACACAAAAGATGTAAGGAGGCATTTTAAAAAAGGTTCAGATTAGTGAAACAAGTGTTTGTGAAAGGTCAAGCTGTGGACATTAGGTCTCTCTCTCACACACACACACGCACACATACACGCGCAAGAGCACACAGACGCTGCATGGCCGGCGGTGCCACTCGTGGTTAGTGATATCATTATGGCAGTTTTGCGTGGAGGGATCAGGACTGTGTGGCTAATGGAGAGTGACAGTGGCTCCTCGCTGCCGAAACACACTGCCCCAGAACATTTGGAGGTGGGGAGCCCCATTCACCCACACATTGCCAGTGTGCCGCACGCCATTAGCTCAGCCCAACCCTTCCCTCAGTCTCGTTGTCATTATTGTACACTATATTGATCAATGTATATTATCAAAAACAGTAATGAGCGTTAAATAAAAGATTTAGAAGAAAAGCATTATTTACTTATTTAAAATGAGCTGAAACAACACAATTCTTAAGTTTTTATTGGGACAACTTAATTATTTTATGTTCAATCAATTTGTAAAAATTATTAAGTTAACCTAATATATTTGAGTTGGGACAACATGCAGGATTTGGATGAATCCAGCATTTTTTTGTGTATCACATTTCTTTTTATTATTTTTCTTGCTTAATATTATTATTATTTGCAAATTACTTACTTAAAATGAGCTAAAACAACACAATTCTTTCTGTTTTGTTTGGGACAACTTAATTATTTTATGTTCAATCCATTTAATTATTACTAGTTAACTTAATCAATTTGTGTTGGGACAACATGAATTAGTTGTGTGGAACCCATGTATTTTTTTCACAAATGTTTGGAGGCTTAAAGGGATAGTGCCCTAAAAATGCTAAATTTATTTACTTTGTATTAACGCTTGTGTGGTTACAAATTTTTGTTGAACACATAACTTTCAATGTTCCCTGTATTATTATCACTCATGTCTTCAGTAATGACATGCCCTAAATATTTAACAGTTTTACTAACATTTAAAACTTTCCCTGATTAATAAACATCTGGAAAAATCATCTCTCTATGTTCTTTGGTTCTACATGTCATGTAAAAACTCTTTTTAAAATTATATTGCATATCATATCTCTGCCCATAATCTGCACAAATATTAAGCAGCTGCTGAAAACCAGCGCTACTTGGGAAAAAGATAACCAAATCATCAACATACATGTCATGATTTATTATAGCACCACCAAACACATAGCCAGTCCTACAATCACTTAATTCCTCAGACAACTCATTCACGTAAACATTACAAAAAGCAGGTGAAAGTAAACATCCTGGTCGTACTCCATTACATACTTTGAATTTATCTGATACAGCATTGCCTCACGTAATCCGCATACTTTAATTAGTATACCAGTAAGTTAAAATTCTTAAAATACTATTAGGTATTCCTCTTTGTTTTAATTTATTAAAAAGCTTTTGATGATTAACCCCCTGTTGTAATTATCTAGCTGCTGTTAAAATGCGACTAAAATATATTAATAGCTATAGTTTTTCATTTTTAAACTACAGGGTATATTTTAGTAAGTACACCACAGTTTGCTGTAGTAAAAACTATAGTATACAGTACGTATTACAATTTATTAGTTAATACTACAATATACTGCATCCTTTATTAACAAATTGTTGTAAATACTATTATATAAACCAAAATACCACAACATTTTGGTAATAACTATGAGTTACTATATTACTCCAAACATTCATATTCCTTTAACTGCCCCACCAAGAACAACATTTTTTGATTGCATTTCTTAACTCTTCTCTTAATATCGCTATAGTTAACACAATCAATACATTTTTTCAACACATCTTAGAACTTCTAAAATATCAACCTCTACCTAATGGTAGATATATCGGTTTATGGTAAAAGTACCGGAATTAATACATACTGTATACTATGAAAAATCTGAAAATATGAAGTGTAAGCCCAACTAATTAAAAAAATATTAAAAATAAAACATTTCTGAATACTAAATCATCTTTATTTTTTTAAGTATGCCATGAAATATTTCAGATTCTCATTAACATTTTCTTGTTTGTTTGTTTTTTACAATTAAATTAAAATCAAGTCTAGTAGTAGTCCCTTTATGAGTTATTAACAGGGCACTACAGAAATGACATTATTTGAATAAGTAAAATGAGTTCATACTGCTGTTTGAGTTGGAGTAAAACTATAGACTAATGATGAAGTGTTTGTGTGGGGTCTGTCGAGGACTTTCTGTCTGCGTTTGCTGTAGGCTTTGACTTTGAGGATTATGAGGTCTCCATAGGGAACAGTCTTAGGATGAACTGATGGGGGAGGGGCTTCCATATGAGTGTTTTCTGGTCCACTAAGCAGCAGATACAAACTCGCACACACACTCACACTGACCCGCACTCTATACGGCTGCTGTTTTTTTCGTAGTTAGTCTAGTATATTGACGATTGCTGACTAATATGCTATTCTCACCTTCATCCAAATTTAGTTTAGGTTTTATGGATTAAATATAAACTGACAGTATTAAAAATAAGCAGTGTTTATTTACTAATCATATAAAGCAACTGCATTCTTTATAGTAGTATTAGTAGTAAACTTTGTTATCCTTGACAGGAAATTTGTTATGGGCATCATCATATTGCTGCAGACATTCCATAAAAACAAACAATAAAAACAATACAAAATACAGTAGTTACTATTATAATGCTAATTAACATGAACTTGTTAAATAAACCGGTCACACTTTATTTTGATGTTCTGTTTGTTGAATTTAAGTTAGATTAATAAGACTGTAAGATTGCATCTATGCCAACTAATTCTCAATAGATTATATAGACGGTTGAGGTTAGTGTAAGTTGATGTGTACTTGCAAAGTTTCTTATAGTCAGTTAAGTGTCTGTTGAAGGGGCAGTATCAACAGATATTAAGCAGACAGTCTACTAATACTCAAGTGGACCAATAAACCCACTAAAACGTGTACAAAGGATTTCTTATATCAGTTCAACCTACACTTAGAGACCTTATCTCCTACAAGAGGGAAGCAGTTCAAATTGTGGAATTCATTAATTCAGAATCCTTTCCACCTGATTAAGCACACAATTGTCATATAAAACTTGAGGATTAAAATATTCATCATGCCCAATTTTTCATCCTGTCTTTAAGAGATGAGATGTTTGGTTTAATCCACTTTCCGTTTCATATTTAAATAATTAGATAGCATTTTTTCTATTTTCGTCATCATTTTCAAGCATTAAAGTTTTGATAAACTTCTTTTGACGATGAATACTTCTCGCAAAGCGTACACAAACCACAGACACATATATTATATATGAAGAGTTTATATGCCAAAACCTCTAAAAGCTGTCTGAAATTTTCCTCTAAAAGAAGCATTTTTATCAGACTCCTGAAAATTCCATTGAAAATTAAAATGTTTCTCAGCCTCCTTTGTTTATGTTAATTATTAGCCCTCCTGTTTATTTTTCTCCATTTTCTGTTTAACGGAGAGATTTTTTCAACACATTTCTAAACAATAGTTTTAATAACTCATCTCTAATAACTGATTTATTTTATCTTTGCCATGATGACAGTAAATAATATTTGACTAGATATTTTTCAAGACACTTCTATACAGCTTAAAGTGACATTTAAAGGCTTAACAAGGTTAATTAGGTTAACTAGGCAGGTTAGGATAATTAGGCAAGTTATTGTATAATAAAGGTTTGTTCTGTAGACAATCGCAAAAAAAATATAGCTTACAGGCTAATAATTTTGTCCTTAAAATGGCTTTTTAAAATTTTTTAACTGATTTTATTCTAGCTGAAATAAAACAAATAAGACTTTAAAGAAGAAAAAATATAATCAGACATACTGTGAATTATTTTCTTGCTCTGTTAAACAACACTTGGGAAATATTTAAAAAAGCAAATATTTCAACATACTGTGTATATATATATATATATATATAT
>CAIGQZ010000427.1:16780295-16804066 GCA_903798205.1 Danio tinwini
TCATTCAGTACTGAAAATTAAATATCTCTGAGCACAGTTTGGTCTCAATAAGCTGTTAAAGGTTCTTCAGGTCAAAGCTCGAAATAAAGAACAGAAAAAAAACTATTATGAATACATAGATTAGTTGTAAGCTGCACTCCTACTCTACATTAGCATTAAGATGTAGGCTTTTCGATCTCTTTCCACTACGCAATAAATTCGCTTAAGTGGGTATCTTTCGCATTTTGCTTAAGTGGGCATCTTAACGATGAACGGGTTAATATCATTACAGGCTAATGTCAGGGAGGTAAAAGGGCCCTTATTGGAGCGCGTGTGTGCCAGTGGCGTGTTTCCTGGAGGAGCTCCATGATGCCATTAGGACCGAGAAAATGAGCTCAGATCACTTAATTAGCAGTAAATAAGTGCTTTGCTGGGCCGGGAAATCCAGTTGGGGTCAGAGGCTTTTCAAAGACTTGATTTGGCCTCTGTTTAAGGGGTTAGTTCATCCCAAAATGTAAATTTACTCACCATCAGTTCTCTCAAATCTTTTTAGAGTTTAAGAGTCTGATCAGTCAAAACTCATAAAAAGATATATATATATTTTTTTTTTTTAAAAATAAAATAAGTAAATAAAACCTGAATTGAATGTTTTAATCCAAGTCTTCTAAAGAGACATGATTGCTTTTGATGATCGTCAGATTTAGTTTACAGTATAAAGGGATCAAAAATGGGTTGTGAGCTCTTTAAATGATGGTAAAAAGATAAAGTGATATAAGGTCATGGAATAGCTTTCATATTGTTCAATAACTATTTCTGTTGAAGAAACGAGTTACAATTTAAAAGTTAAAATCTACATACATTTTAGGAGCAAAATATTTGACAGGGGAAAGTGCTGACAGTGTGTGTAGCTGATCAGGAAATCAGCAATGGTGATTTGACAAGTTTTGTGACAAAAATAAAGAAAGTAAAAAGTATGACAAAAAGAGCATCTACTACCTAAAGAATTTATAATACAAGGGATAGTTTTAGCATGAAAGGGGACAATATGCTTTAAATACAATTGTTAAATTGTGTAAAAAAACTTGTTGGAGTGGAAAAGACTTGGATTAAAGCACTCATATAATAACTTATTTCTTTTATTTATTTACTTATTTTATTTCTTTATCAGCATTTTGAACTGTCAGAGAGAGTTTTGACTGGATGAGCTTTGAAAGGAGCAACATAATTATCTCAGGATTAATTAAAATGGCTTTATTTGTGCTGTGAATAAATGTAAATGTAAATTGTAATATGGCTTTTGTTTGGAACAATGTGATAATAAGTAAATGATGAGAGAATTTTGATTTTGAGGTGAACTAACCATTAAATTAAAAAAGCATATACTGCATTTCCCAGTTCAAAGTTCATTGATGCCCACATACTGGCATGATTTAAGCATAACAAAATAAATTATCATTTTTAGTTTTTACACAAAAAGACACAGCTTCCTAAAATAGAAAGTGCATCCATTTCCTTGTTCAACTCAAAATTTTGTGTGACCCTAAAAAATTGCTCCAACCAGCACCCATTGTTGAAATGACAAGAAATCAACTGGCCAGTTAGATTATAAACTGTTTTCCCTCAAGATGTTTCTAGTCTTCTTTGTGAAGAAAGACTTCTGATACCGTTGGTCACTCTCTCAAACTCTTACATGAGGTGTGAAACTATAACTTTAAGGCACACAAAAACACATTGTTCAACCGTCTCTGCTTATGCATACATGCTATTATCTACTATATCAACATGTAATCTCTAGAGTAAACACAGAAGAAATGACTGTGGAATAACAGTTTATTTCAGCCTCATTTTCAAACAAGTTTCAGAAAACAGCTTCACAAGTCACAGGAACTCTACATTTGTCAGGGTAAACAATCTGCTTCAGAAATGTAGAAAATGCTTTACAAATAAATATCAGCAAACACAAACCATGAGCTCAAAGTCAATAAATACTGTAGTTCATCTTTATAAATAACGGGAACATGAATTTCACAAGATTAAAAACTTTCTTTAAACTGGCCATATTTCTGATCCGATATTCCTATTGCCTGGTATGTCTATAAATAAATGTCCAGCTGATGTGCCCCTCCACGCGCTCTCTCTCTCTTTCCCTCTCTCTTTGTATCTCTTGCCTTGGGCAATGACAGGATGGGAAACATCACTGCTCCCTTAACAGACTGTGACACGTGCAGTACCCAGCATTCCCTTTTCTCATCAGAAAGTACCAATAAACAAAATAAAGTACCCCATCTGAAGCTGGCGCATTCACGAGTTAAGGTGGATTCGAGGGTTGGTTAGTGTTTGTACATCAACATATCCAAAGTGAAGCAGTAAAAGAGAGGAGTTTTCACACATTTTGGCCACAGTGAAACAACACACCTCCTTAAATTCTTCTTGTAGTCGTCTCTTGACAGAAAAAAAGAATCGTCTGCATCAACAGAAATTCACATATTTATACAAATGTACACTAAATCTGAAACACACATTACTGAAGACGGAAGGGTCATGCAGCAAACGTCCATCACGGGGTTCGAGATGAGAGGAAATGAAATGTTTTCTGTTTAAATTTAAAATGCTGAAAAATTAAATCTCTTTTTTGTATCCTGAAATCTCATTATTTTGTTGTTGCTTCACAGGGATTGTGGAAAAACTTGTTCAGTCAGGATGGGAAAGGTTTTGCTGTGAAGCCACAGAAGATCATTTAAAAACCATTTAGTGAGCAGTTCACCTTTTAGAGAAAGTGGAGAATATGTCTATAGAACAAGAACGAGAGAAAGTGGAGAATACCAATAAGTCTAAGGAGCATTTTCCACTAAAAATAACCTGTCAAAGAAAATGTTCTACACTATCGACAAAAGTCCTGTCGCCTATCCAAGTTTTGGGAACAACAAATAATGACTTGACTTCTAGTTGATCATTTGGTATCAGAAGTGGCTTATATAAAAGGCAAAGGTCTTTGCTGAGACAAAAGTCTTGTCACTTAACAGAAATAATGTACAGTATAGAATATAAAGTCATGATGCAGTGGAAAAAGAATTAATATTGTGTATGACTCCCATGAGCTTAGAGGACTGCATCCAAACATCTCTGCAATGACTTAAATAACCTATGAATAAAGTCATCTGGAATGGCAAATAAAGCGTTCTTGCAGGACACCCAGAGTTCATTAAGATTCTTTGGAGTCGTCTTCAATGCTTCCTCCATCTTACCTCCTCCATCTTACCCACATGCTCAATAATGTTTATGTCTGGTGACTGGGCTGGCCAATCCTGGAACATCTTGACCTTCTTTGCTTTCAGGAACTTTGATGTGGAGGCTAAAGTATGAGAAGGAACAGCTATTCTGCTATTGCCCTCTCTTGTGGTTTGTAATGTAACGGGCAGCACAAATGCCTTGATACCTCAGGCTGTTGATGTTGCCATCCACTCAGCAGATTTCTCACACACCCCTATACTGAATGTAACCCTAAACCATGATTTTTCCTTCACCAAATTTGACTGATTTCTGTTAGAATCTTGGGTCCATGCGGGTTCCAATAGGTCTTCTGCAGTATTTGTGATGATTGGGATGCAGTTCAACATATGATCCATCTGAAAAAATCTACTTTCTGCCACTTTCCCAAACGATCAACTAAAATTCAAGTTATTATTTGTTGCTCTTACTTTGGAATCAACGACAAAACTTTTGTCAGGTAGTAGACTAAACCACTGATGCCAGTAAAAAACCTTCACTGATTACTCTGTGCATATAAAGGACCTTCCAATAAAACTTTTAACATAACTCATCTGATTATATACACTTTTTTTAAATGACGACTCCAAAAGGCTTTTTGCCTGTGTCACTTAAGAACAATTTTTGGTTCCCCAAAAATCTTTAGTGGAGAGTACTTAAAAAAAACATCTCATTAACTTTTTCCCACTATATAGAGCCTACTGATGGAATAGAAATGTTATCTGGATATTAAAGGTTCTTTTGGAACCATACTGTAAATGCCTTGTTATTAAGAATCTACCATAAAGGGCAAAATTTACAAGAAAACTACAAGAATTATGAGTTCATCCAGCCCGATCTCATGAAGAAATGCAACTAGTTTACTCCTTGTCAGTAAATTGGCTAATTTGTTTGAATTCATACGATTTTGTAGGAAAAATGAGGATAAGCAAATCATACTAAAATGTACAAATGAAATCATATAAGTTAGCCACTCAAAAAGTAATGAATTGCTGTGAGATTCAACATTCAAAAAGTTAAGAAATCTTCGTTTAAGAATTAGTTAATGTCTTAAGAATATTATTTACAGAATTTATAATTAATTTCAAAGAAGGTATAAAAGACAAAACCACCAAACTATTAATACTGGTTTTGGCAGACATCATTATAAGTAATCAGTAAATTTAGTATTGGTGCATCTGAAATATATCTATCATTTTTGAAGATTATTTTTTGTGTGTGCCCAGCAAGCATTTTTTGTTTTTAATAGATGTCTAATAGACGTCTAAACATAGTTGTCCTGGCTAAAACAAGGCTTAACTTGGGCTGTCAGTGAAAATCTAATAGACGTCTAAGGATAGGCCAAAACTAGACTAGTCATCAAATAGACAGAAATGAATGACTACACATCTAAAGTTTGTCTAATCTGTCTATTTGACGACTAGTCTAAATTTAGGCTATTCTTAGACGTCTATTAGATTATCACTGACAGCCCGAGTTTAGCCTTGTTTTAGCCAAGCTGTTTACGTTTAGATGTCTATTAGACTATTAATTGTTTGCTGAGTGTCATCTTACATTTTTCAGTGTTTGTTTTTACATTAAATCATGCTTTACAATTGTTGCACTTATATGGTCTGTAAAACCCTGTTTGGTTAAAGCTGGAAACTTTGTTTTAAATCTTATTATTAATTTTATTTATTTATTTTTAACAGCTCATGGCCAAAAACATAGGAAATATATATTAATTATTAGTAGTGTTTAAAAAAGTGTTTTTAAAATAAATATAAAAGTACAGTCAAGCCCAAAATTATTCATACCTCTGAACTAAAGTTACTTTTATTCAACCAGCAAGTTTTTTTGACTGGAAATGACACAGGGTTTTCTAGCTTTTATGAAGAATAAAAATGATAAGTCAGAATTTGCCATGAAAGAAGGTCACTGGTTTGAGTCCCAGCTGGGTCAGTTGGCATTTCTGTGTGTAGTCTGCATGTTCTCCCCGTGTCCACGTGGGTTTCCTCCGGGTGCTCTGATTTCCTCCACAGTCCAAAGACATGCGCTATAGGTGAATTGAATAAACTTAATTGGCCGTAGTGTATGTGTGTGAATTAGTGTGTATGGGTGTTTTACAGTACTGGGTTGCAGCAGGAAGGACATCCGCTGTGTAAAACATATGCTGGATAAGTTAGCGGTTCATTCTGCTGTGGAGACCCTGAATGAATAAAGGGACTAAGCCAAAGGAAAATGAATGAATGAATGAATGAAATTGCCATGGGTATGAATAATTCCAGGCATGACTGTAGATATATATAGATAGAATGTTGAATTTTATTATAGCAGAATGTAACATTTTTTAATCTGCCAGATCTAGGGTGCGTTTCTCAAGCAACTATGTATTGTTTGAAAAAAGAATGATGTAGTGACGAGTGTTTCCCAAAACGGTAGTTTCTCTGTCGCAGATCCGTCATTTGAACCACAATAGTTATAATGTAAAACGTCCATAATGACGCTCTAAATAATAATAATATTTTTTTATTATTATTATTTATATTATTATTATTATTATTATTATTATTAAGTAGGATCTTGTTTTTTTATTTATTTATTTTTTATTGTAAAAGTCTACTTTTACAATTTGACACATTCAAACCACTGCAGAAATGTTCAAACCAACAGGACCATGTCATATACAGTCCAGATACATTGCTTAATAAATAACCTACTATAAATTTAAAGCATTAAAGTATGCTATATATTTTTATTTTCACAAGCTTTGGAGATGTAACGTAATAATAGGTCACCTATACCATTCATCATGAGCCACGGCTGCGTTCAAAACGGCATAAATGTTTTCAAAGTGCACAAGGAAAGCAATTGTAAATATGAAGATCGCTAAAACTAAACTGTAAAAAACGGAGGAACGTTCTAAATGAATAGGGCATAGGGGGAATAGAACACAGCCAGGAACTATGCAAGCGTTTAAGGCCGTACTCGCACTATGTACAGTTGCCTTGAACCGGGCCAAAGCACGCTTGTCCCCCCTCCTGTCTCCCCCGACGGCCCGCACTCACATTACATTCGGGCCTGGGCGCACTTACGTCATCGATGATGCGCTCCTCAGTAATGGCTCGTTTCCACTGACTGGTACGGTACGGGTCGGTACGCTTTTATGGCCGTTTCCACTGTCAAAAGGCAAACCGAACTGAACCGTATCATGCCACTTTTTCGGCACCCTTTCGAAAGGGTACCAAATACGAGAAAGGGTACCAAAAGGGTCCCAAAGGCGGAGCTAGACGCACAGCTGAACGCTATTGGTTTACAGAGATACGTCAGGAGCTCACGCAACAAGCCAGAATGAAAACAAAGGAGCCGCCATGTTTTCATACACAGCCGAGAGAACAGGGCTCGTTATTATATGTTATAATATGGATATATAATATATATATAATCCATATTATAACATATAATAATGAGCCCTGTTCGATCTGGGCTCAAATAAACATTTTCGTTGTCTTGATGAACAGCCACAAAGCCAAAAAGAAGAGCAGATTTTACCTCCTGTAGTTTTTTACGAGCCAGACTGAAGCGCGAGCGTTTTTTTTGCTTAAAAAAATTCTTGAGCTGATGATCATAACATGCGCTTGATTATTGACGTGCTTTTGAAACCTGATCCTGTCAGAAACTGACAAACGGGAGAGTGACGCGCCAAAAAACAAAAGAAGCCGGAAAAAAAGGAGCACATTATTTTTTATAGCAAACGTGAACGAACTGCCATGTTTAACTATTATCATCACCTTTTGGACTATTATGAACTCAGAATGATAGAATTACTTTCTAACAAGAGGCTACACAAGCTGCTGAAGATTAAGACACATTTAATCATGAGAGGTCTGCACTAACTGTGGGCTCTATTTTCTGCTGTTTTGAACCTAAATAAGGACTAAATGTATGCTGTGTGTAGTTTTTCTGTAAGTGGTAACATATCAGAGACTGTAATGGTCTGTATGTGTTTATATATGTTGCATTTATTTATTTATTTTATATAATTGCAGACGTTACAGTAGGCTATTTCGCACTGTCATTGATCTGCAGTTATAATCAACTCATGTTCATAGAAAGGTTAGTAATAAACATTTATACTGAAGTATTTATGTGTGTAAAGCATCTGTTTTGTGAGAAGTGCTTCTCATATGAGATGTGAGCAACCTGTACAGCTTTACTTTAGACATTTTCTCGAGCGAAAATGACAATGACTGCAACCACGCCCACCAAAAGTGTACCATTGGTACCCTTTTAGCAGTGGAAACGCAAACCTGATAAAGGTGACCCGTACTGACCTGTACCATACCGTACTGTACCAGTCAGTGGAAACGAGCCATAAGCGTACCGCGCCTGAGCCCAAGTGAACCGTGCTCTGGCCCACCTCTTCCAACTGGGCCAGGGCCGCCCAAGTGTACCGTGCCTGAGCCCGATTCAGAGCACTCACACTTCTCAAACGATCCGGGAAACGGGCCTGGGCATGGTTCGGATAGCATAGTGTGAGTAAGCCCTAAGTTTGTGACGAAGTTTGCAAATGTTCATTGGATCGATGGTTTTGGGAAACACCAAATCAACTAACTATGTTTGTAACAACACAACTTGAAACCTTAGTTGGCTAACAATGGTTTTCAAAACGCACCCCAGATTGACTAAAACATTGAAACTGTGGAGCAAAACAGGTGTTTGTGATTTCAGGATGCAGTTTTTATCCACAATTATTCATAGAGGTATTTTCTCTCTTATACACGCACACACACACACACACACACACACACACATATCCACATACACACATATACACTCGTTCAGCTCCCCCCACACCAGTTGTTTGGCTGTTGGTTTTGACTGAACGATCGATTGCAGGCATAAAGTGAGAAATCAGTCATCATGCAGTGTGACTGGACTCCCACCTCGCAGGTGTACTGAGGATAAAGTTCCTGAGAGAGGTCAGCGGGGGGAACAAAAGTCCCACTTATTTCTTTAGCAGAAGAAAAGCTTTGGTAAGTTGTGCTGTCTGAATAAGAGGCCCACCTGAGCTCCTCCATGCCCAACTGAGAGCCTCCGTACATACAGGGCTGGTGCTGCGTGGTGTCCATACTGCAGGGGGCCACATCTGGAGAGAGCTGGTAGCTGAAGAGGGGGTAAGTTGGGTCATGAGTGCTAGGGGTTTCAGTGAGGCTCTGATCACCTGCGGAGAGAAAATAAAACAAGGCGCTTCTATTATTACAGCAAAGGCATCGCGGTTGAAAAGTGCATTTTTGCTTTAAAGAAGTTGCTTGTTTTTTGGTTGCTGTTTGCTCCGAAGACTGTCAGATACTTTTTGAATTAATAATAGGATGTATGCACTAAGGCAAAAAGGTTACAGAGTGCTCTACGCTGTGTAGAGCCGTCTAGACAACAAACGAGAGAGAGAGATGAGAGATGCTGGCTCCTGAAAAAAACATTTAGGAGCTATTTATAGGAGCACTGTAAAGTTTACACTGTAAATAAACACTATAGAATCTGTTGAATGTGTAAAGTCAGGAAATGTATCATTTTAGGGACATTTCAGTAAATCTCAAAAGAAGAAATGTGATTAAAATTCAGCACTCTATTAAAACACCAGTGTCAAAACAATATGGAAAAATATTTCCTGTTATTAACTTATTATGTACCTATTATTTCTTTTAAATAAATGCAAGGGGTGACATGGTGGCTCAGTGGTTAGCACTGTCGCCTCACAGCAAGAAGGTCACTGGTTCGAGTCATGGCTGGGTAAGTTTGCATTTCTGTGTGAAGTTTGCATAATGTCCCAGTGTTCGCAGGGGTTTCCTCCAGGTGCTCCGGTTTCTCTCACAAGTCCAAAGACATGCACTATAGGTGATTGGCTAAAACTGTCCGTAGTGTATAAGTGTGAATGAGTGTGTATGGATGTTTCCCAGTAATGGGTTGCAGCTGGAAGGTCATCCGCTGCGTAAAACATATGCTGGATAAGTTGGCGGTTCATTCTGCTGTGGCGACCCCAGATTAATAAAGGGACAAGCCGAAAAGAAAATGAATGAATGAATGTTATAATCCAGTGTTGTGTACTGTATGTAGTGACCCTGACCATATTTGTGCCATTTAAATATCATTCACTTTTGAAAAAAATATTTCAGCTTGTTGAGTAACATACTATTAATTCATTCAAACATTTTCTTTCAGCTTAGGCTCTTATTTATCAGGGATCGCCACAGCTTAATGAATCACCAACTATTCCAGCTAATGTTTTAAGCAGTGGATACCCTTCCAGCCGCAACCCAGTACTGGGAAACACCCATACACACTCTCACATTCACACACACACTCATACACTATGGCCAATTTAGTTTATTCAATTCACCTATAGCGCATGTCTTTGGACTGTGGGGGAAACCGGAGCACCCAGAGGAATCCCAAGCAAGCACGGGGAGAATGTGCAAACTCCACACAGAAATGCCAACTGGCCAAGCCAGGACTAGTACCAGCGACCTTCTTGCTGTGAGGTGACAGTGATAAACACTGAGCCACCGTGCCACCATGTAACAACATGATGTGTCAAATACTGTAACACTGTCACATAAACAGGGTCAGTTGGCGTTTCTGTGTGGAGTTTGCATGTTCTCCCTGCGTTCACGTGGGTTTCCTCCGGGTGCTCCGGTTTCCCCCACAGTCCAAAGACATGCGGTACAGGTAAATTTGGTAAGCTAAATTGTCCGTAGTGTATGAGTGTGTGGATGTTTCCCAGAGATGGGTTGCGGCTGAAAGGGCATCCGCTGCGTAAAATCGTGCTGAATAAGTTGGCGGTTCATTCCGCTGTGGCGACCTCGAATTAATAAAGGGACTAAGCCAACAAGAAAATGAATGAATGAATGTCACATAAACCAGCAGTCAGTAAATAGAATAATGTGTCAATGTCAATGTCAATTTTATTTATATAGCACTATTTAACACAACCAGAGGTTGACCAATGTGCTGCACAGTACAAATCAAAACAGAGAAAAACAATTATATAAATAAAATTATAGCTAAAACAGACAATTCTCACTAATAAAATGCCAAATCAAAGAGGTAAGTTTTCAACCTAGATTTAAAAACAGACAGGGATGAAACAGATCTAATACAGAGGGGCAGAGCGTTCCACAACCTAGGACCAGCCACTGCGAAGGCACGGTCACCTCTGCATTTCAGCCTCGACTTAGGGATGCATAACAGTCTCTAGTTAGATGACCGAAGAGACCGACCAGACTGATGCTCAATTAACATGTCTGACAAATAAGAAGGTGCCAGGCCATTTAAAGATTTAAAAACTAAGAGAAGCATTTTAAAAGTGACTCTATAGTGCACAGGCAGCCAGTGCAAAGAGCGTAAAACTGGTGTAATGTGGTCATGTTTCTTGGGACCTGTTAAAAGCCTTGCAGCAGCACTTTGAACTAATTGTAACCTGGATAATGTGTCTAACAAACATTTTCGTATAGTTACATTGTGGGAGACTGTATACCTGACTAATGCCATTAAATGATTCAGTGACTGAATGTGACAGAATGTGAGCATGCAGAAATGTGCAGATTTTTAGCCCATCATTGAGACTATTTATTTTTTGTGTAAATGTGCGTGAATTTATATTTACTCTGTTTTTAATTTAGTTTCAGTAATATCATTGGCTAAAATGAAAATATACATATACTTTATTTACAATACAGTGAGTAAAGTAATATTTTCTGTCTTTTAGTAGATATATTACAGGAGAGACTTGCTTTGTTTACCAAATAAGTAGATGTAATTGGATTTGCATTGTAAACATTAAATAAAAGCTAAAAATGTATAATTTTTATTTTATATATTAAGTTTTCAGTTACAATATTCCCAAAATCATTCTGCATGGATTTGCAGATTTTTTTTTTATTTTTTTTTACTAAATTCTATGCAGAAATAGCAAAAAAACGTCCGCAGATTCTGTCTGGCCCTACTCATAACCAAATTAAACATTTTTAGTATAAACATTTTTTTTTAAGAATCAGTCCGCTTTAAATACTTAGATGATGTACCTATTCAACCAAAAAAATAAGTCTAGATTGTTGAACACTTGCACTCAAAGGTCTTATGTACAGCGGAATGGGAGGAGCCGTTTGGATTACTTTATTTATGTTGGACTGTGCAACTAAAACTATGTAGCTTCGTAAGCAATTATGCCACCTCTCAATGGTGAAAGACTAATGACAGGTACTATTTGCTAGTTTGGTCATTTATTTCCCTAATTTGGCACTGTTAAACGTTGACTGAGAAACGATTTGAATTCTGGTTAGTAAAAAACATTATTGTTTCATTTGGGACGCCATTAGCTCATACACTTCATGATTGAGTGTATAAACATAAAGGTACAAATGCATACCCACCAAGCAATTTTGTATTTAAAAGACATCCAAACGACATTCAAACATAGACGTCTTGGCTAAAACAAGGCTAAACTTGGACTGTCAGTGAAAAATCTAATAGTGGTCTAACTATAGTCCACAAATATAGACTACAGTCATCAAATAGTCGGATTAGAAAGACTTCACATGTGTAGTGATTCATTCCTGTATATATCTAGACTACTGTCAGACATTGGACTGACAGCCCAAATTTGGAATTGCTTTAGCCAAGTTATCTATGTTTGGAGGTCATTTATTCTGATGATACACATGGTAACTTATTGAGCAATGATGCAGAGCGATGAAGCTTAGCTACTTTCCAATTTCTGAGGGGCAACAATATTGTATCTGTAACCTATTGCTAGGCCCACATGGAATCTGCGCACACAGAATTCCGCAGGTTTTTTGCCCATTATTAATTATGTTTATTTACTTACAGTTAACTATTTACTGTTAATCTAATTGGATTTGCATTTTAAACATTAAATAAAAGCTAAAAAGATATTATTTTTTATTTCACATTTTAAGGTTTTAGTTATGATATTCCTAAAATAATTTAGCAGAAATCCGCAGATTTTTACCAAAATTCTCTGCAGAAATAGCAAAAAACGTCCGCAGATTCCATCTGGCCCTACCTATTGCCCTAATTAGTTGCCCTGTTTCTCAACCGGGTTGCCCACTTATGCATAATTTCTTAAAGATGCCCAGAAACATTGCTCAAAAAATTGCTTTGTGCATCTTCAGCATGATCTTAAACACAACTTCAGCATCTTTTAAACACAAAAAATGTTTGCTAAGTAGTGTATGGTGTGTCATTTGGGACGCAACTTACATTTGTGTAAAATGCAACTAACCTAAAATCAAAACAAGATTAAACAATAAACCAAACTCTTTGTTTTAGTACCTGACGTGTCGGAGCAGGTGAAGCCAGGGCTGGGTTTTTGTGTCACAGTGTATTCAGACCGAGAGAGACAGTCCGGAGATGGTGGAGCTGCACGCTGCCTCGCGGTGCTACGTGGCACAAGTGGATACTCCTTACTGTGAAAACACCAAAATAGGTATCAGACTCATTCTTTCCTACAGCAGAGACCCTGAGAAATGTTTGAGAAACTGAAAAAAATTGCATTTAGCAGAAGCATTCAATGGTCACAGATGTAAAAGAATCAGAGTACTTTAAGTGGAAGAGTCCCACTTGGGTTGATAGATCTGGGTGTTAAAAAAGAGAGAGCAAGCATGCGCGTGATTTGCATTGGCACTGCATGGTGGGTAAGGTATTCATTTGCACAGTACTGATCGTTTCTAATTAAATTTCAAAGCTAAGGGACAATTACAGTAGCTAAAAATCTTTTCTATACCCTCTTTCCAATCTGACTCATTCCTCTTTTTCCGTTTTTTTTTCACTCTCTCTCTCAAAAATGCATTTACTCAGACACACACACATTAGCCCCTCAGTGACCTCTCTGTGTGACAGTGTGTTGTGCCGCTCCACTCTTAATATTGTTACACTATAAATATCCCTCTCTCGTGTGTCACATTCAATACTATCAACACGCAACGCAAAGCTCTGACTTTTGTTCCCAAAGCCTGCTAGTTAAAAGCAGAGCATATTCTTTGTGTATTATAAACAGCAGCATTAGAAGCAACACACGATGACAAGCAGGAACATAAAACATACATAAATTATTATGAAAATACTACAGAACATTAGTGATTCATCATTGCTCGCAAACACAAACTCATGGTGCTGTTATGATCTTCTAAATAAAATATGTTTGTGTGTTGCACATCCATAAATATGAATATGTGTGCTTCACCTTGGTGTACGGGACATGCGATGCAATTCAATATCATCATTTCCACGGAAACCTTTAGCAAATGGATTATTCTCAATCTTTAGCTGAGTGATCTAAAAAAAAACAGGGGATTAAAGATGAGCAGTGGTGCTTTTTGAACATGTTTCCGTTTATTTATGATTTTAGGGGTGTTGCTGCTTACGGTGTGGTTCTGATAGGAAGTCACAGCAATGAAGGTGGTCTCTGGAAAGGAGTGTGTGCAGAAACTCGTGTTGCTGGAGCCGAAGCTATTCCTCTCGTCTGCCTTCACGATGTGCAAACGCGGCTGGTATTTATGCATGGAATTTAAAATGATCTGCAGAAAATGACAGGAAGAGATTTGCGGGTCAACACACTGGTTATGTGTTCAGTTCAGTGAAAATGGGAAGTTTAATCATGCCACTGCAAGGAATGTTTTCAGGGCAATTTCCACAACTTAAGGAACCGCATGGTTGCAAGTAAAAAATTTGGATTTATTCATTTGACTGAATATTTTAAGATACAAACATTATTTTTTATGAATTCTATTGATCATAAAGTTATGTATATTTTAAATGTGAATTTTTGAATGGCCATTTATTGTAGTAACTTAAACTGTCTTGATAATATCCTCTAGTGTGCTATTTAGATACTTTTATACAAATAAAGTATACTTTCAGTCTAGTGTTTATGTATTTCTCATAAACATAATTTATTATGTTACTTTTTGAATGGTTACAGTAGAAATAAAATCTATTTGTAAACTAGAATAGAATGCCTTTTATTATCACTGTACACGTATACAAAGTACATTATATACATGTGAGATGAGATTAAGTGCATCTTTACTACACTGTAAAACTCAACAGTCAACTTTATCAAATGAAATGAGCGTAGTTAACTCAAAATTTAACTCATTACTTCAACTCAAATGGATTAAGTTCAAAGTACTCATATAGATTATTTTTATGACTTAAATGGTTTGTCGCAATCGGTTTCCTCAAACAGTTTGAGTTGCCTTAACTTATTGGGTTTTACAGTACTCAGTTGGTTTGAGTTCTCTTAATTTATTGGGTTTTACTGTGCTCAAATTGCTTCGTTTACTCAAATGGATTAAGTTCACAGTACTCTTTAGGATTAGTTTTTGAACTCAAATGGTTTGTCGCAATCGGTTTCCTCAAATGGTTTGAGTTACCTTAACTTTTTGGGTTTTACAGTGTACAATCACACTAAACAGCAAGTTACAGTAGAAATAACTGTAAACGATAAACAGTAGTGCAAAAATTGGGGATGAGAGGGGGGTAGGGTGAGGTGGAAACAGTTCCGAGGTAGAACGAGAGATACTATGTAAATGTAGAAGGATAGTGCAAAAGAAGAGATGGGGGGGAGGTGGAGTAAACAATTCTGAGGTAGAACAGGAGGCATATATACCATATGTAATATGTAAACGTAAGATGATAATAATAGTGCAAAAATAGGGGATGAGAGGAGGGTGGGGTGATACAGTATATAAAGATATATACAAGATGTATATAATTAGATGTGTTTTGCATAAAGTATGTGCATGTATGAGGTCAGTGCATGTGTGAGTTGACGATGGTAAACTAGTTGTGTAGGCAATGTTTACTACTGTCACACAAAGTATACTTGAAAATATACTTAAAAGTAAAATAGTTGGCTACATAACATAAATAATGTAATGTATACTTAAATTCTATATTGAGCTTAATAAAATGAACTTATTGTACTGTATTGAACTGACGTTGTATATAGTAATGTACCTGTACATACACTTGTCATTTTGTATATTTGCATTCACTACTTATTTCTGTTTTAAATATATTTATTAGCTGTTTTTTGTCCTGTCTCTGTAATTCTGTTGCACTGTAAAAGCTCTGTCATGAAAACAAATTCCTTGTTTGTGTTAGCATATACCTGGCAATAAAGCTCTTTCTGATTTCTTTCTGATTATTGAATACATTTTCATCAATAAGTTATTTATTAATAATAATTTTTGTGTTTTTAAGTAAAGGAACACCTGTTCGTGTTTAATACAGTTATGTGTGACTCTTAAATAAGTTTCTGGTAGGTTTCTTTGAGCCTAATTTAAGCTGTTAGGGACAATGTGATGGTAAAACAATATTTATTGTGATTTTGACATAACTTAAGTGATAATGATAACTTTATTACTTTGGTCTCTTTTCTTTTCATTAAACATTTAGATTGCTTATGGTGATATATTAACCAAACTTCTTTGAGTGATATGCCTTGCATACAAATGAAGCATTTTTGCAGAAGTAGGTGGAACTGATGAAAAGGCAGAGGCCTGAATGTCTAAAATTAACTTGAGCTCTGCAGCTGCACTTCCTGTGAGCAGAGATGGGTTGAATATTTGCTGAATATTTGCAGTTGAGAAGTCTTATGCTTTTAATGTTGTGCAGAGAATTCGTAGAGGAGGAAGTATGTATGGGTGCGGCCAATGGAGGACTGGGAATGATTGACAAGTGACAAATTGCATTAAACTCCCCCTGTTAATATCAGCTGTGTATAAAAGCTGGAGTCTCCTGAATGTAATTCAAGCATTGCATTGAGGATACCAGAATTCTGTTAATCGAATCATTCATTTGTATTCAATAAATTACTAATATTGTTGACATTGAGGAAAACCCTCTCCTGACGTTTTTATTGAACACGCATGGAATTGATTAAATATTCCAACAATTGCCACCCAATTAACTGTAGCTACTTACTTTTTGAGGAATCAAAAATGTGTTCATGATACAAATTAAATTCCTCAACATACAGTTGCAATCAGAATTATTTAACCCCCTGATTTATTAGCCCCCCGTTTATTTTTTTCCCCAATTTCTGTTTAACGGAGAGAAGATTTTTTCAACACATTTCTAATCATAATAGTTTTAATAACTCATCTCTAATAACTGATTTATTTTATCTTTGCCATGATGACAGTAAATAATATTTGACTAGATATTTTTCAAGACACTTCTATACAGCTTAAAGTGACATTTAAAGGCTTAACTAGGTTAATTAGGTTAACTAGGCAGGTTAGGGTAATTAGGCAAGTTATTGTATAATGATGGTTTGTTCTGCAGACTATGGAAAAAATAAATAGCTTAAAGGAGTTAATAATTTTGACCCTAAAATGGGTTTTAAAAATTAAAAACTGCTTTTATTCTAGCCAAAATAAAACAAATAAGACTTTCTCCAGAAGAAAAAAATATTATCAGACATACTGTGAAAATTTCCTTGTTCTATTAAACATTATTTGGGAAATATTTAAAAAAGAAAAGAAAATTCAAAGGGGGTTCAATAATTCTGATTGCAACTGTAGTTTACTTAAATATATAATAATTTATAAGTTCATGAGATGTGAAGATCATAATGACACTTTATTTTATTGTATTAGTAAATATTAGTTAATGTATTTATGATCATGAACAAAACACTTATTGCAGTATTTGTTCATCTTTGTTAACATTAGTTAGTGGAAATAAAGTTGTTCATTGTTAGTTAACTCACTGTATATCAACTAATGTTAACAAACATGAATTAGGATTTGAATAATGCAGGAGTACAAGGTCTAACTATTTAATAAATAATGTACAAGTATTGCTCATTATCAGTATATGTTTGTAAATACATTAACTACAATATTATATATTAACTACACTACAAAATATCTGAAAACTGACAGTTTTCTGTATTTTGTAATTTGCTTTTTATGCTTTTGAACTGCATTATGGGAGCTTGATCTTTCCTCTAAAAGCTTTTGATGTTGAAAAGTTAGATTTTTTTAATAGTTTGAAGTGATATATTGTCTGGGTTGGTGCAAATTACGGTACAAAAACCTGGTAATAAGCTGCCAGTACATTTTCTGTTATTTTACAACCTTAGTTCTTTATATATTATTTCTTAAACAATATCTTGTCTCAAACTACTAAAATGCAAATAAATGTCAAACTGAGTTCAATTTTCAACATCAAAAGTGAACAGAGCAGTAGATGAAATCAAAGTTAAGCAAGCTTGGGAGAATGAATTAGGGTTAGAGATAGATTCAGAGAGGTGAGTAAAAGGCCTGAAGGATATACATGGATGCTCAATTAACGTAAGACATAATTTATTCCATTTATACCCCTGCATAGGTTATACTTATCTAAGAAGAAACTGCATAAGATTTTTCCTCAGGTACCTCCACTCTGTGTAAAACAGCAGAAGGATCCCTAACCCACTTGGTTGTCTGAAATTGCAAGAGTTTTGGGAAAATATTTTTGAATGTTTTTCTAAAGCCCCCCAAAAAATGTTTTGTCCACTTATAGCTGTTTTTGGGATATTTAGTTAGATGTTTAATAAATATAAAGTATACTGTATGTTATTTGGTATGGTAACTGCAAAAAGGGTCATTTTGAGAATGTGGAAAACTAAATCTGTACCTAAATTTGGTATGTGGTGTAGAAATCTCGTCAACATGCCTGCTTTGCAGAGGTTCAGATATATCAATAATGATAAATTGGAGATATCTGATAAAACATGGGGACAGATATTAGAACACCTTAATAATAACATAATAATAAAAAAAATGTATGTAATTGATATTCACGATTCATAATCTACAACTATTATTTGACAATAAAACTATAGTCAGGATAATGCATTTGTCTTTTAATATAAGAATAATGTTTCTTTATAATTACTTTAATTTATGCATTACCTGACCAGCTAAATTATATTTTGCTTTCATGTGCATTTGTCCCTCTGTGTTCAGTTGTTCTGTCATAGATTACTGTTTTTATTATGTATTGTATTTTGTATGTATTATTATTGTATTGTATTGTTGTTGGGTTTTTTCTTCTATATTTTGTTGAAGTTTTGCTGTGGTTTATAAAATGCAAAAAGCACATAAATAAACGTTTGCAAAAACTCCCATAATTCAATTCACCCCTGTTAATAAACAGAAAACACCTGTAAATAACAAAATACAGAAACTGTTAATTAACAGATGTATTTTTTACAGTGTATGAAACCTTATTGTAAACCCTGACCATGTTGATCGCATATTGGTAAATAAGCAGTTAAACTGGATCATCACTGACATGTCCAAAAGGGTCCAGGTGGTTGTTGGTGAGTTTGAGCTTCTGGAAAGAGACGAGCTGCCTCATCCAGTGAGCTCCTGAAGCCGGGGAGTCTGGGTGCACATATAGGCGGCCTGGAATCGCCGGCTCAGCTTTACCACTGATGGACCTGCAGAACAGATTTAGCACATCAGTGGCTTGGTCCACCATACAGAGAGATAAGGACTTTCTGTCTGCTGCTGAATTCTGAGATAAAAGTGTAGGTTTCTAAATTAAGCTTCTGTCTCAGACATATTTCTGCTCTGTGGCTCCTCAACTTTCTAAACAACATTCACTAACAGTTTCTAATAATTACTTAATCAATGTGCACACATTTCTCTTATAATACATTTAGATCCCACATTTTCGATCTGTTAAATACACACTGCAAATGCATTAATTCATACAGATATAATGATAATTCGTATTTTTACAATTTATCCAATAAATGTATTAACAATACATCATATAAACAATTAATCTGATAAAATAATAAAACCATTTACCATTTTTACATCACATTTGAATAAAAATGCTTAATATTCACAGTTGTAAAATAAATATATAAGCACCTTGATTTTATCCATGTTATAAATATTATTTATCGTTTTTAGTTCTTACCATTTGTTATCTGCAAACTTATATCGATGCTCGTCTGCTGAAATAATGTCCATCAGCAAGATGTATTTGGCTTTGGGGTTTAAGCCTGTTACCTTCACTTTGTAGCTGGGAAACATGCGTCTGTAAAAGGTTAAGGTTTCATTTTACAACCTCAAAAACAACAAGTCAAATAATAAAAACAACAACAGCATTAATAGCAACAGCACGACTACTGCTGCCAATATTAATAATAGAAAGAATAATAATAATAATACAAAGTAGCTTGTGTTGTGCATTGCAACGTTTTTATGTGATTGGATAAATTGTCAAAATATATTTTGCAATATTACAATGATATTAAATAAATAGGCTACATGCAGATTTGCAAATGATCAATCCCTGAAAATATCAAAATCATTTGTAATTAATAGTTTTATTTAAAGTGAGACACTCTGCTCTAAAAGAGTATGAAACCGAAATGGATTTACATGGCGTGGACTAAAAATATCCTGGTACACCGAGCATTTTTGAATATGATGGAAAATTTCGGCCTATTTCTCCAGGGGTCATTTGCGCCTGCCTGGGGATTTTTGTTGGTTTTTTCTGCACAGATTGTCTTGATCCGTGAATAATTAGTAACGAAAAAAAGCTCATGCCATATAGGCCTATGTGTTTTTCGATACGTTAAAAAAGCGAGGCACTCACCGGCCAGCCTTGGTGATGATCATCTCTGTAGTGACATCATGAAATTTGGCCCACAGATCTTTCTCGTGCAAATAAACTTTAATTCCCTCCATACTCTGCACGACAAGGATCGGCAAAAAAGAAGGAAAATATCTTTAGATTTTTTTCAAGAAACGTTTAACTTAATAATTATAATTTTTTTCTACAATAATAAATCGCTTTTTTTATCCAATTTTTTTTAACAAACAATGCGTTAATCAGTCAGTACAAACGACAATTGCTTTAAATAAAACAGCATCAAATATAAAAGTAATGAAAACGATTTGCGTAGCAGCTTAACATTTAATAGGCTATAGCTACACTTGCCATAGGCATATATTTGGCACCCTGTTTAAATTTTTTATGTAAAACTTAGCCTTTAGGTTCTACATAATGTTTAAAATATGCCAAAAACCCACCTATATTAATAAATGTGATGCTACACAAAATGTTTTTGCTGTAACTACTGTAAACATCACTTGTAAATAGGAGTGAATAGGCTATTAACATTTCCTCTTAAAAAACAAACAAGAACACCAGTGACGGCCTAATAATAATACAAATAATACAAAATACAAATAATAATAATAATAATAATAATAATAATAATAATCAAATATGTTTTTAATCATTTTTTCTCGCATACTCGAGCAGGCTGCACATATATATGGCTGACCTGTTGGGAGAGCTGAGTTTGCAGTGGCGGAGAGCCGGTTTTGTTCCGTCCGTGATGTCCTGAATCTTTATCCCTCTCGAAATCCATCGCAGGGGAATCGCCACCGGAACATGCCCGTAGAGATCCGAACACTGAATTCGCCATATTCCCGTTCGTGTTCAACTACGGTGGACTGAAAGATTCGCATTGAAGAAATGAATGTTTCAACCAGGTGATCTTCAGATTTGAACCAAAAACAATAATCCACCCAAACTCATAGTGTTGTTTCAAAAATGCTGAAAACAAACCATACATTTAAATTCATTTAACATCTAAATTATTCGTATAATTTTTGTTTTATTTAGCTTTAATAATAATAAGCGGTTTAAGCGATTTTGCGTTCGACGGATAATTTTTGCAGATCAAGAGCGCATTTTTTGCTTAGGAAAAGCGTTTCTAGGAAGACAAAAAGATAATGTCCATAAATCTGTTCTTATTTGCTTGATTTTTTTTTCAATAAATCCAAATAATTCTTTTTTTCTCTTGATATTTTCGTCAAAATCTGCTAGTTTTCTCGTTCCTCACCTCATTATTTAAGGAGCTTTTCGTTGCTGACTTAATTCTGCAAGATATATATAAAATGTATCTCCACTGATTATTATTGTGCAACGTATCCAACAGGCATATCCTTTAAAATACCTAGCCTATTCTAATATCTGCAAAAGAGTTTACGATGCTTTCATTTTGGTTTTCCTCTCAGACCGCTTTGCCAAGCTCTGTCCCTTCCTTGTCCCTCTCTTTTCTCCCTCCATCCATTCTCTGTCTCCCATTAGCGTGATGTCTTTCTGTGTCGTCACATCTTTATTCATTCACACACTCATCATGACACGCCACTAAATCCACCATAAGCAGCACACCGCGCAAACACCTCTCCTGCTCCTTCATGGTGAACCCTGCTTGCTCCAAAGTGCTTCCCAAATACAAATCTAAAATTGAGAATATATGGCACAACAAGACAAATTAAATATACTCACATTCCAGGCGGAGAATTTAAGCTCAGGCTGCAAAACTGTTGGGCAAATAATCAGCGCTTGTCAGTCAGCATCAGTGCGCGAACGACGGCTGCGCGCTGCGAGGTGAAAAGTTGAGGAGGTCGAGAGGAGGTAACTAGGCGAGCTCTCAGTCTTCTCCGGCTCTCCGTGAGTCCCTTTGAAATTGTTTGCTGCTGACAGAAAAAACAACAACATTCCCTCAGTGATAACTTTGAAATACTGTTTGCTCAATTTAATAAACGGGTCGAGTGTATAGCCTACAAGCACGCGCGCTCTCGTGTCACACTAGTCCTCCACATTACTCAAAAACAGGCTTCCATAAATACGACAAGTGGATGATAACGGGATAGCTTGCTCTGCGGAGCCGTGGGAACATTGCTCGTTAAGATAAGACGATAATCCAGCAATCGTGTGGAGAGATAAAGGCGCAGCAGCCCGGAGAGCGCGCGCGGGTTTTGACTATGAGCTCGAGGCGAGGCGCGCTCCGATCAAAATTAAGGCTCCGTTTAGTGTGACGTTGACAAACGACAAGGTAATTGAGCAAATCGGGTTCCTCGCGATTTCTGCAATATTAATGCATTTGTTATTTATTTATTATTTTATAAAGATTTCGAAAGGGTGGATTTGGGTTTCTGTCTGGCTGCAAGAATAATGGCCACAGTTCACAATAATATGTATGCCTCAATACTGGCTCAATTCTTTTCAGATAGAATTAACTCATACAATCCATTATTAACTAAATATTAGCAGTGTCTAGAGACTTACATTTAAATGCGTGGAGCTGCACAGACACGCACCATAGCAAAATTATAGCAAAATAGTCCATTCCCTAAATTGAATCATTTTTATTGCAGTTTTGCCTACTATGTATAGTAAAAAAAATAAAAGAAAAAAATTTGTCTAAACTAATTTACAAAATTCTACGGGTAACGGTGCAGAAGAAGTAAATAAATTGCGCCACCTAGTGCGCACACGTGTAAACTTACTTTTTTTTAACGTGGGCTTACTGTGTGGTTTTAAAGCAGTTCTTATGAACAACAGGTTGATACTGACGATTCAAATGAAATGGTTTTGTTCATATAAAAATATAGCTTAGTTAACGTGAATTAAAACATTAAAGGGTGTTAAAGACACGCATTTTGCAGCGATTGTATAAAAAGCCTAATTAGATGCAAGTGTTTAAACACTTTCTGACAAACTGTTAAATATAGATGACAAATAAAAAAACTCCACTGCTTTTGTGTATAAACTATTGTTAAACAATTTATAATGTTATTTTCTGTAAAAGATGGTAAACTTTGTGGGGAAAGTCCACCGAACCTTTAACATCAAATTAATCAGTTAATTAACACTAATTAATCTAATTAGGTAGAGACGCTCTTTGTGATGTGAGCATTAAAGGGAGTTTTTGTTTAATTCAGTCAAACCTAATTTGACAAAAGCTAATCATTTAAAAAGTAAAAAAAAAATCTTAATGACCACAGTCTCTGTTAAACAACTTGTTGAAATAAAAATAATTATTATAACTTTAACCAAAAATGTGTAATAATCATTTCAAAAGAAAGAATGAAAAGCAGAACCCAGATCAACATTGGCATAAATCACTCAGAGTAACTTGCTCTATATATACTTCTGTAAAAAAAAAACTTTAATAAAAATAACTAATAATTAAATAGTAATATACATTAATTAATTTAATGTTAATAGCAATGTAATAATAATGTTTAAGCGCCTAATTAACCTACCTGGCCTAGTTAACTTTAAGCTAGCGAAGCCTTTAAACAGCACTCACTATAATTTATAGTACCACAAAATAAATAGAAATATAACCAAAAACATGTAATAATAATTTCAAAAGGAATGAAAATCAGAACCCAACATTGGCATAAATAACTCTCTCCCTCTCTCTATATATATATTTATACAGTTGAAGTCAGAATTATTAGCCCCCCTTAATTATTATCTCCCCTGTTTATTTTTCCCCCAATTTCTGTTAAATGGAGAGAAGCTTTTTTCCAACACATTTCTAATCATAATAGTTTTAATAATTCATCTCTAATAACTGCTTTATTTTATCTTTGCCATGATGACAGTAAATAATATTTGACTAGATATTTTTCAAGACACTT
>CAIGQZ010000427.1:16804466-16852133 GCA_903798205.1 Danio tinwini
TGTATATGTATATATATATATATATATATATATATATATATGTATGTATGTATGTATGTATGTATGTATATATGCATGTATGCATATGTATGTATATGGCTTATAATTTTGTCTTCTGTAGGTGCATCTATACTAAAAATGTAAGAGTCCTTTTTTTTTTTCATAAAACAACAGGGCACATACCATGTAAAGCAGGGGTGCCCAAACTCTGTCCTGAATGGCCAGTGTCCTGCAGATTTTAGCTCCAACTTGCCTCAAAACTCCTGCACAGATGTTTCTAGTAAGTCTAATAAGAGTTTGATTAGCTAGCCCAGGTGTGTCACTAAACTTTGCAGGATACTGGCCTTCCAGGACTGAGTTTTGACAGCCCTGAACTATAGTATAAAGGTAAAATCAGACAAGCAGGAGTGAAGTTTATACATGAAATGCTTTACTCATTCTGCATTCAGAAAAAGATACAGTCGTCAGTTTTTTCTCCATTAAGGCAAACAGCATAGACCTATCAAATTGAGCAGTCATCTCGCTTTCTGCTCCAGTGTAAGCTGTTGGATTGTTAAATTGATCATCTCAGATCTTGCTTAAGTAGCACAGAAACACAAACATACTCCAAAAACTCACAGACCAACACCGATATAAGCAAGAAACACAGAAATATGGTTCAACAGTCTTGATTGTTTGGGCCAATTCCACAGCAAACACACTTAAGACTTTAAGTGTGTGTCTGTGTGTGTGTGTGTGTGTGTGTGTGTGTGTGTGTCTCTGTGTGTGTGTGTGTTCAATCAAATCTAAAGGGCACTTCACAGACCTGTGTTCAAGCAGACAAAAACGCTGCCTAACTGTAAACATGAACATAAACAAAAGAAAAGTATCACAACTAAAAAAGTGACCTAGTTTTTCCACTTAGATCTAGGTTTTCACCCTGTCAAAGGACCCTGAAGAGATGAAATTGTTTAAAGCAAATGGAAAAAGGAGAAAGAAATTAACCTAAAACTGAAACCTGAGAGGAAAAAAAAACATCTGCTGCCATAAAAATGGCAGGCAAACTAAATTAGCTTAATCCAACTATTCCAATAAAGCCTCGTGTTAGTAATAAGTTTTTCAAACAAAACTAAAAAGAGTTACAAAATCTCAGAAATCGTACCTTTAAGTTACATTTCAAGCGAAGAAACATCCAGTATCACAGGAGAATTTCCCATTATGATCGGGGAGGGGGGTTTATCTAATAATTGGTTTCAATGATTTCTTTAGAATAACAGCAGACAGCAGAAATCAGGAGCGCGTCCAGACGAACATGCAGAAAACTTTATATAACCTAGTATGAGGTGTGAAATGTGATGAAAACGAGTTACACGTGATATTTTTAGAGGTCAAAAGAAGAGGAGAGTGAGCACATGCAGCAGAAAGGAGAACTACATATATGGCACATTAGCTTTCATTCTTCTCATTCGCTCTTCAGAATATATCTCGAGATAAATGGCACGTGCTTGAGACTCTTATAAAGAACGTGGCTCAACACACGCAGCAATAGTTCTACATCGTATGAAATTGTACACAGTGAATGTATTCGTGAAGAGATGACGTGTGTAGGTGTGTGTGTGTGTTATAAGGGGACGTGACTAAACAGGTATGAAACGGACTCTCCATTGTGTGTTCGCCTAATAGCTTCAGCCAGGATCATAGAGATGTCGATCACCTGGAGGGAAAAGAAGAAAGAAATCAGACAACGTGCTCATGTTTAAGACATAGAATGCTCAGCATATACGAGTACATCTCTCACAAATTTATCTTTTAAATTCATATCTTTAATAGAAAGCTGTACAATATTACATTTGTGCATATACATTAGTCAGTACTGAAGCCAAATTTGGAACTTATCTAACAAAATAACTTACGATAACAGTCCAAATACTAGTACACCCAAATTTAGATGTTATAGAAAAATATTTAATACGAATTTAAAAAAAAATTGTAGGTTGTAGATTTTTTGCAATAATTAGCTTGAATTTAATTGTATTATCTTTCAATTTCTCGATATGTTTGGTGACTAAAATATTATTTTAATAAATATATCTGTTTAATAAATCTGTTTTGTTTAAACACACCAAAATACATTCCCTATATTCACTGAGAAATGGATACAAATATTCATTTTCAAAATGGGGGGAGCTCAATTATGCAAAGCACTGTAGATAACAGGGCTGGGTTATGAACAATAATACTAATTTTATATTAACAAAAAATTTTCATGATGCAATTTAGATTCTTAAACCCCCAAAATTGATCTTTTAGTTTAGACATTTTCAGTTGATGAATGATCAAATCTTTGTACCCTTAAATCTTAATAAATTTGCAATAAACTTTGCTACGTCTACCTTGTTGATGGGGAAAAAGGCTCATCGTTAGCTCTTAATTGTATTACAAAATTCAACACTAAATATCACATTGCTGCTTTAATGTAGCATGACACTAGCTATGTTTCCATCCACCTATTTTCATGGACATTTTAGACATACGCTTAAAAAAAAAAAACGGTTGATGGAAATCAAGGTGCGCATAAGTTTTGAAAATTCGCATTCAAAAAACATACAAGTAGAATAAGTTTATTCGATAAGAAAGGATGCTCAAACCATGATTGAACCACTTTTACTGAACAAATACCAGTATGCGCATTAAAAAAAAAAGTAATGTGATTTTGTTATATTTTATCATCATCATGTGATGATAAAAATGTGTGTGAATGGACAAACCAGCAGGCTGAGCGCATTGTAAAACATCTGAAATGTTGCTCTCTGGCTCATTGGATGGAAACTCTGCTTTATTCGCACATCTTTTATGCAATATTCCTGTTTTGCGCATAAATTTAATTCACATCTTTGGATGGAAACCTAGCTAGTGATCATCTTCCCCCTCAATAATAGTTATTTTTATATTTATTAATGTGTGGAAAAATAAGCCGTACAGTAAGCAGTACTGCAAAATAAACGTGTTTTTCAATATTTAGATGAATAGGAAAGATTTCTTACACTAGTTTCTCAATCATGTGATATTCTGGTAATGCAGAAATTAGTTCAGATGCTTTTCCATCACAATAATAAAATTTCATTTTAAAAACACTTAAAAGCCCATAATTAACTCAACTCATCAATGAACTATAGACCACCGAGATGAACACCAATTTCGGTGCTTGTTTCTATTCAGATTTACGTTTGTATTCAATTCTGACTTTGAATTTTTAAATTACATAAACATAAAAAAAAAAAATTATTATATGATCGATTTGATTTCCATTTTGACAACAACAAAGGATTTTTATACACATTTTAACATGCACATTAGGGCTGCACGATACTGGAAAAATCTAACATTGCATTATTTTTTATTCCTTGATATATATTGCAATATAAATACAACATAATTAGAAGTGTTGAATAACTGTTTGGAACAAATTTATCGTTTTAGCTTAATTGTGTTAATTCTGTAGATGCATAAAATATAGGAAACAAACTACAAGCATAAATAAACAGGGGTTTGATTGTTTTCCCGAGGAGTCAAATTGCATTCAGGAAACAGTAGTTGAATAATCAAATGTAAAATAATACTGCATATTCTGCAATTTCTTAGGCCTGAATGCTTTTAAATCTAGCACAAAGTCACAGGCCTCAAAAACACATTTATTATTATTATTATAATTATATTATATAATTACAATCCAGGCTCAATATTGCGTATACTTGTGATGTGACTATTATGAATTATCACATTGCGATATCGATGCTGCAGCCCTAATGTACATTATCTAAAAGCAGGTGAATATTAAAGAACGTCTTTAAGAAGTGATCTCTAAATTACATTGTGACTATCTTAAATTCACAGCCCTAAACCATAACATGATTTTTTAAAATGATAAATGTCTGTGCCTGAATCTTGCTGCAGTGTTTGATTTTGTCCTCCTGTGGAATTGTGTTGGTGACCACAACAGCCTCGAAGTTGGCATTGTTTATGCGAGAAATAGCTGGGCCAGAGAAGATGCCATGGGTCAAGATGGCGTAGACTTTAATGGCTCCAGCAGACACCAGTCTAAGAGAAAACAGAGAGACACACATGCAGTTTAAACGCCGTATGGAAGCATGACAGATTAGCAGGATAATCCTGAATGTGCATCTGTGTTGAGCATGAAAGTGACAGCATATCATGCATGTCCTCACTTGTCAGCCGCATGACACACTGTCCCACACGTGTCTGCCATGTCATCTACTAAAATGGCCACTCGGTCCTTCACGTCCCCGACCAGCACCATTCGATCCACCTCATTGGCCTTCTTCCTCTCCTTATGGATCAGAGCAAAGTCCACGTTCAGCCGGTCCGCGATTGATGTCACTCTGATGAAACGAACATGCACATTTTTTCAAGTAACATTCAATAGAAGAAAAACAACAAAAGATGCTTTTAGAAATCTGCACACTTAACAGAGAATCCACATACGCAAGTGTTACAGTAAAACAAGCACAAACTCCAATGTGCATAAGCTCACTCAGGCCCCATGTACACCAATACATTTTAGTTTTAAAATGTTGATTTAGAATGAAAACGATTCACGTCCACCTAGCGTTACATCTTAGCGTTTCTGAAAAGATCTCCGTCCACACTACACCGCTGAAAACGCACGCCATGTGACCACACACACACACGCACACACACTCTGGCACGCGATGCAGCATATGCGAAGGTCTGAGCTCCAGGCAGTCAGCGGGTGATTTGAGCACAAAACCCCAGGTGAGAGCAGCACACATTGGACAGTTCATCGAGGATCTACTGCTGGATCTCATCTTGCTATAGTTGTTAAACGTGATATTTTATTCATCTTGTTTCTATCTAACGACTTTTTGGTCTTCTAAATCCATTACTTGTTCTCAGGTAATGTGTTTTGACTGAGCGCAAAGATAAGTTAATATATTAATTTATGCAACCACATACACAGATTCTGCACATCTGACTGATTGCTTGCCTTTATTTCCTATATTGTATAAACTTACTGTACGTTATACTTTTATAATGGTCATTATTGATTATTAAAACTGATATTCAGCAAAAGAGAAGAAGAATTTCATATTTTTTACTGAAAATAAAAGGAGGCAGTACTGTTATAGGCTCTATTTTGTTATAAATATGCATACAGTGAAGATGGCGGTCATATAAATATGTAGCTACACGGTGCCTCAACATTTTTTGTGTCTGTCAAGTTGTTAATATCAAAATGAAAATAGGCAGTTCCTTATATCATGTTTTCATTTTATTGTTAAAATAGTAAAACAACATGGCCAGGGTGATGCGAATGACGTTATAAAGTGCACTGTTCCCTTTGAAGATTTACCCAACATGTCCTTGGAACTTAGTTTTCCATATGAAACTTGCTAAGTCTGAACTTACAAGTAGAGGATGCTAGACTGAACTTTGTGTTTTTCTTAATATTGAGGAAAAAGTCCCAATCAGTTTTCCTCCATCAAAACTTAAATAGAGCAGCAGTGTTTTAAAATGAAAACGGCCTCTTCAGCATTCCAAAACACTTAAAAACTCTGGGGTAGTGTGGATGGAAGGCATAACCGTAGCAAAACTTGTGCGTTAAAACTAAAACGTATTAGTGTAAACGGGGCCTCATTCTCTCAATCCAGTGTTTTAAATGGTTACAAAAGGGGGCGTTGTCCATTGATACAAAAAAAAGTCACATGGTGTAATCAGCATGATTAAATTAGCCAAGCTTTAAAAGGCTCCAAACTGATTTGAAGATATGCCCACCACTATAATGTTCAGCTAAAGCTTTAGGCCAAGCATCCACTGTTAGTGGAGAATCACACGCTCTCTCACACACACACACACACACACACACACACACACACACACACACACGAAAACCTGACATTTCCTTACCCTCCACACCTAAAAAGAGTAAAAAACACTCATGTCCATTGTCTTCAATAGCCTGAGCAACTTTATGAACTTCACCGCCATATTTTACAACCTGAAAGTTCGGGGTGTAATCCAACACTCAAAAACATATACTTTTTTTTTAAAAAACTTCTTAAAAAAACAAATAAACAGAATTTGAGAAGGATAAACAGAAAACTGTGTGAAACAACAGTGACAGAGAATGAAGAAAGGAAAAGATTGAAAAAGATAATGGGTCTCGTTCAGTAAACAATTATGTGAATTATCTGATTTGTTACAGAGAGAACTTCTCACGAAAATCTTCCAACTAATTCCCGACATGTGCGTATGGAGACTAATTTGCTCTTAACCTTGTTGTAATGTTAATGAACTTGAACTACTCTAAATTCACAACCGCATGCCTGAGTTTAGTCATTTGTATAAAACTCATTCAAACCATTTCCATGGAAGTTTCCATTACAGTCGAGTGACTCTCAGCAACCATGGAAAAATTAGGTGAAGTTGGGGTCATACAGTTAATTAAAAAACAAAACTACATTATTAAAATTACAGTATATATTAAAAATATATAATACATTTTTTTCTTCAATTTAATTTTAATTAAAACTAAAATAACTTAATCTAAAATATCTTTTTAATTAAATTTACAGAGTGCTTAAGTGAAAGCATGTGCATGAATGTTTCAATAGCTTCTGTTCAAATGTAGAAAACATGGGTCAAATGACATTTGGCATAACACTTATATAAACCCGAAACTTCAACTTATTTTTAATCTATACTTATCTACTAGATTACATTTTATTAAAAACATTTTGATGAAAATTTGGTAAAACAGGATAGGGTAGTGGTAATTTAGCTTGAAGATTTAAAAATATAATCTCTGTGCTGTCACACCGAAGGCGGCGAGAGCGTCAAAGTTCGCTGTGGCAACAACGCTGTGTGCCTTCACAGCTCCACCAGTGAAAGCGCCAAAGTTCACTTCACTGATCTCGTCTTTAAAGGAGCCACTGCAGAATATCAGCATTTCAGTAACATTCGTGCATAAAAAAAGTGCTTTCTAGCATGAAATTGTACTCTTTTTATCAAATTTGTTTTACTATGAAAGACCAAGTTGTTGCATGTGGCTTAGCTCCACTTATCCAATGTGTCCATACTGTATGCCTGAAATATACTTAAGCAGCAATACAGTTTAGTATTGTCCTTATAATTAGCATGAGATTCACGCTTTTTTTTAATGCACATCAACTCGCTAGTAACTTTTTTTTAAATGTATGTCCCTGTAAGAAAACATCTTAAATAATTCGAAATCCGGCGACCACAGTAAATCAAACCTTTGGGAATAACTGGTCGAAATCAAAGTTCACAGGACTGTGTTCTCTGGACTCCTCTAAAGCGGTGGACTTAAACATTCAGATTGCTTGCCGCCAAACAGCACCATAGCTCATTACCATAAAGAGGACTTGATTTCAACTCTTCTTGACACCCACACCTGCGAAGATGTACCGCAGCGCTCCTCGCAGCTTATTGCCGCTGGCTCCCATTGAAAATGAAATACTCCCAGCTACTTTGATGCTCTCACCACTTTCAATGTGAACGCAGTCAGTTAGTATTCTGTGGCCACACTGTGACCCGCAAGTCTTTTATTATGTTATCAAATGACAATTTATGGCCTTAATATACTTGTTTGGTATAAAAACGGTTAAAATACTGTATGAACTGTATAAATACAGTGACATTTTAGTGGATGTCTTCTGCAAATCATAGTAAAATAAGATGCATTCCGTATTTTTTGGATCAAAAGTATACAATTAAACACTAATATATGGAAGAAAATGTAAAGTTTTTGATGCCATGCATATTTACAATCTATGCTTGTATATAAACACATTTACAAATTAAGTTTAATATTCTATATGTCTAAAAAATGTATTTAACGTTTTTAATGTCATTAAGTAAACAGAATATGTGTGGCTTCAGGAATTCCTACATTTTCTTCAAATTAAAATACATTTAGTGTCAACATTATTGATGAATCCTAATTGTTTATGAAAGCCTTTGCATGAAGATATTGCTCACAAGATCAATGAACGAGACCCAATGTTTTTGAGAGACAGAGGAGAGAGAGAGAAAACACACCTCTTTGCTCCACCGGCATCAGGAGAAACAATGGTGCAATTCTTCCATTCATTGATGTTTTCTTTTATCCATTTGAGGACTGCTGGCTCAGCATACAAGTTATCAACTGGAATGTCAAAGAAACCCTAACACACACAGAAACACATTAAAGTCATACCTTAAACAGAAGCAGACAGGGTTCCCAGTCTAAACCAAATGTCAAATTCCCTGACTAAATATATGAATTTCCCTATACTTAAATAAATTGTCGGCAGCTAGCTCTCCGCAACTCTCACATGGTCCCACTGAAGCTAAGCAGGGCTGTACCTGGATGGGAGACTGGATTTTGTCTAACCCAAATTAAAAAGCTTCCCAAATCCACATGCAGAGGTGTAAATGCAAAAGTTTGGTATCATTTTAAAGAAAACCCTTTGAAATTTCATAATCCACTGTTAAAAGTGATTAAAATAATTGTATATCTTGTCTGTGTTATAATAAACCCCTCCAAAAAAACAGGTGCTTTTTTTTGTAAACTCAAATTTGAAAGTATACCTTTTAGGTTCTGCGTGGTCTAGGTTGCTGTAATTAATTTTGGTGGTTCCTGCACGTGTCAGTAATCGTAGGAAAAAAGAAAAAATGTCTATTATAATCTATGCAAAAGTTATTTTATTTCAACTGATGAGAGAACGGAACCACTTATGGGGGCATTGGGCCAGTACTGACCTTAAAAATGTAAAAAATGCAGAGGCAAATTATGTCACGGACCCAGTACCGGGTACGCTAAGTTTAGGTTAAAGTCATACCTTAAACAGAAGCATAAAAGAGGGTTTCCACTCTAAACCAAATGTCAAATTCTAAATATATGAATTTCCCTGTCCTAAAATTAAAAGAAAGACACGCACATTTTTTTCGACTGAATTTGCATACTGATTAATGGAAAGTAACACATCAAAATCCCTGTAATCCATAATTTGGACAAATAATGAATAAAACTTCCTGACTTTAATGTCTGGAATACATATTTTAAAACTCCATGAATTCTTGTGGAAACCCTGTTAAAAGGTTCAGCGTCAGAGTCCTAAAACTATAAAAACCTGCTAGAGCCTAATAAGTTAAATGTATTAACTTATTAAACTACGTACAACAATTCTTCACAATTGATTGATTGCCTTTATAACGGCCATTGTTGATTATTAAAACTGATATTCAGCCAAAGAGACAGAGTATGTTTTGTATTTTTCAATAAAAATGAAAGTCAGTTATGTTATAGGCTAGGTTAGTGGAAATTTCTGTGGAAACCCTGATAAAACATTCAGCATCCAAGTCTCAGAACTTTAAAACACAGAAGAAACCTTAAAGCCTGCCCACTTTTGCTAAGGCCCGACTGCAGGCCTGCCACAGCTCTCTGCTCATGCGAGATAAGGGATTGTTTTGAACTCATGTTTGGAGGCCAAGTGTTTCACTGTTTGTACCTGAATCTGAGAGGCGTGCAGGTCCATGGTGATGATGTGGTCTGCTCCGGCTACAGAAAGCATGTTGGCCACCAGCTTGGCTGAGATTGGAGCCCGGCTCTAAAGACAAAGCTCTCACTCATAAATATACACACGCAATCAAGCAAAACTGATGTCCACTTCCTCGAAACACATTAATAAGATAAGAAAAGAGGAGGAATCAGCAAGCCCTGTCTGCCATGCATATTCAGTTGCCAAGCAGGAAAACCACAGTGACACCACAGAAGAAAGACTTACAGAAAGTAGCCCACATGGATCCACCAACAGCGATGTGGTTAATATGTGAGTTACTGTGTTTACGTGTTAATAAGCAAGCTGTTCCCCTCACCCCCACCTTGTCCTTCTTGTCCTGCCGAGCGTAGGGGAAGCAAGGAATGACCGCGGTGACTCTGGACGCCGATGCAATCTTACAGGCATTGATCATGATCAGCAGCTCCATAAGATTGTCGTTGATTTCGCCACAGCCACTCTGGACGATGTAGACATCTTCTCCACGGACACTCTCTCCTATCTCTACACTGCAGAAAGACAAAACACAGTTACACAAGTCTGAGTCTCCGTCACTCAAGATGATAAGTGCACTAGAAATCGATACCCTTCTGCCTGATTAAGGGGGTCTATCTGATTTGAGCTGATGTTCAATGAGGATCAGACTGTTGACCACTAGAAATCAAACTGAAACTACTGAGTTGCAAGAACCTGGTTGCACTAATCACTGATAAAGAGTTAGAGACTGATTTTGTTTCTCTTGGGGTCACAAGTCTTCCACTCATCTTGAGTTAAATGTCAATTACATAAACACAGACACCAGAGCCAGCGTGGTGTATTTACGTCAAGGTATAAATGTGGTTGTGTAATCTTTTTTATGTTAATATGCACATTAGTGTATAACAGTATACAGCAAACAATAATACAGCGAATTTGCGTTATAACAACAAAGCAGCACTTCACGCGCGCACATTTATAAGCGGCATGACTCCTCACGTGGCAGAAAAGGCCAGACAGGACGTTTAAAATTAGCATTAGCAGCCAAAGTCACGTGCTTAGTGCAAGTGCATTCTGGGAAACTGAGTCCGCTGGCTGTGCGATTCGTATTGCGCTAAAAGACATTTTCCAAACCGTAAAACTACAAACTAAAAAAAAAGTACGGTTACCATGTGTTTACCATTTCGGTTACCCTAGCCAAAACATTAAATGAAAGCTTGTTGCAGTTCGCAGTGTAAATAACTTACCAGGTTTCTTGGTTGCTGAATTTTTTGGTGACCACTTTCCCTAGCTCGAGTCCCAGTCGGTCCGCGATCTTCTGCGACAGATCCGGATGCGAGCTACCGCTAAATATTTTTATGTTTGGCATTTTGGGCTGATCCGTGGTGCCTATAGTGTCGGGGTGGCGTACAGTGTTTTGTGAAAAACACTGTAAGTTAAAATAATATCTTCTAATTTAATGTTAAGCCGAGGGCCTGGTGCCGGGTATCTCCTCCGTTTCAGGTCTGTCCGCGCAGCAAATGCACTATGTGCCCCAATGACCACGCCCACTTTGTTAGACACACCCATAAACTGCGGAGCGGGTCGATTGTGGGGATTTGATTGGATACAATTCTGTGGGCTGGATGACTGACAGCTTAGGAGACACATCCACTCAACACACCCGGGCCGTTAATGATGCTTCCGTTTAGTTTCAGCAAGGCTCTCTCTCGTTTTGACATGTTTTTAATAGTCAGTGGTTTTGACAGTCAAAAAATTGCTCTACTGAATTTGGTTTAACGTTAGGAGTAGCTAGTTTAGTATGTGTTTCAACATTTATAGCCACCGACAGGACTAACAGGACAAAACGCCGTAGACACTTCTGTTTTTACTTTCCTTAAGATAACAGCATTAAGTACATTCAAGACAGCAAACAAACTATTAACGTTATATATAACTAAAAACAGCAAATGGATAAAACACCTTATGTAATGAGGCTTTTTAAAAAGCTCTTCTGTGGATAATAATTATAGATGTAAACATGCCCAATTGCCCATATATGCGATGTAGGCCTAATAAGTATGCTTCACGTGACATGCATATTGTTCACAGTGAAGCCGTTTAATCATATTCTAAGGAATATTTCACACAATGAAAATTCACATGGTTCAAACCTTTTTGATTTGATTTAATTCTGTTTATTCACATATCTCAGTGATGCAACGTCAGCCACAATGCACTCAGTAGTGACGTCACTGTGAGGGGTAGGGTTAGGTGAGCACATTAAAAAGCATTGGATGCAGCTGAGATTGCACTGCACCAGGTCTGCACCCTGACCCCTCTCTAAATATCTTATTTTCTGTTCAGAAGACAAACAAACAAGTTTGGAACAAGTGAAGGGGAGCAGCTAAATTATGTTAGATTTTTCTTAGTTTTGGGTAAACTATAGCTTACCTTTAAGTTGAGTGAGATCTTTGAAAAACTATTAGTTAATAACGCCCTAGTGGTAAAATAAGTACCGTACATTCCTAGCAGTGCTACAGTCATGAATTTTTTTTTGTTATTTTATGCAAAAGGGGGCTCTAAATGACCAGATATATATTTTAAATTCAGAAGAAATAATGCCATCAGTAGTTTGTAGATTAAAACCAAAATTAGGCTATATTTTACTCAAATACAGAAGTTCAGCATTATCATTTAGCATTGTTAAGAGAACAAGATGTTTGAACTCCTTTTTAGACAACACAAACAGCACAAAAATCAATCTAAGCACAAAGAGCAACAGCGCAGCAAACAGAGACTCAGATTTAAAGGGCACCTATGATGAAAATCAACTTTTGTAAGCTGTTTGAACAGAACTGTGTGTTTGTATAGTGTCCACAGTCATACTGGGGTGGTACAAACCCAACAAGTCTCTTTTTTTATTTCCTGACATTACAATAAGATCCAAATCCCAGTGATTTTGAAGCCCACCGCAACGTGATGTAGGGGTGTGGTTTACCCGCCCACCAAATTGATTGACAGGCGCCATGTTACTATAATATCATGTATACACATGTCCACCGAACATTCTTTGCAAAGAAACTGAGATTAAAATATTTGTTACAACTCTCTTAGATTTTTATAAGTTTTATAAGTGCAAAACATTTATAAACAGAGAATGTTTGTAGTAAAGACAGTAAAATCCCTATCTAATTCTTAATCGCTGTAATCATACGACCACAAGGTGTCAGTAAACGCTAAAATGTGTGCGTGTGTGTCCTGCAAATGGCATTTGTGTAACTCATCATTTCAGAAAGGCTAGAATAAACTCCATCACAAGTACATGAAATGAACTTACTTGGTATTTTGGACTAATGAGCTGTATTTTAGCTTCATCCAAGTCTGTCACTGTGCTGTTTATCTGACATAAGGCTTGATGAGAAGCAGACGCACGTGGGAATGGTGGGCGTGGAGAAGCAGCTCATTTGCATTTAAAGCCACAGGCTACAAAAACAGCTGCACTATTGACCTTATTCTACAATGCGGAAGTGTTTTAGAACTTCCAATTCAGCTGCCTACGGGAGAAATGACTAGGAATAATAAACGGCAGAAAACGTCCAAACTACTTGCTCTACAAACAAGTGTTTGCATGACAAAGCAGAGTCATATAATAAGAAAATGTCAGTTTGCAACATCAAGCAGCATAACGAGCTGTTTTTAACATCTAAAAATGAATGAAAGTGAATGAGACCAGAAGTCTTGAGCCAAAAAGATTCAAACGGTTGCACCCACTCATACGCAAAGAATAAGGTGATTAGCAATCATCAAAAACAGCTACACTGTACTCAGACACTAAAATGGGCAGATTCTGGAGGCGATAATAAATTCTAATCTAATCGGTATTTTGACCTGAAACTTTACAGACACATTCTAGAGACACCAAAGGCTTATCTTACCTCTTGTAAAAGGTGTAAAATATATGCTCTTTAAATAAGATATAAAAATAAGACAGTAGTGAACAAATGATCAAAAGCTCTTTTAATTAATATTTATTCCATAAACATGATTACAAAACTCAGCAAGTTACCAATATTACATTTGTCACCATACAGGCTTGATCACAAATATTTCAACTTGTGACAGATACAACAAAAACAAAATACTAGAATCATTTACATGAAAATCTATAAAACAGCAATGAGATCACAAATTAGTGTTTATTGTTCCACTGTCTGTTTTCATGGTTTCTTTTTTTAATGTAATCTTTAAATTAATATATATTTTAACTAGAGCACAACACTCTTACAACAAGATTGGTCCAATTACAAAAACTCTCAACAAAGAGTCACAGCTTGCTCTCCTTCTCTCTCCTTTACAATAGTTTTTTATTTATTTTTATAGTATTTTCAATTTTTGGTTTTAAAACAAACAAACAAAAAACAAATAAGAGAGAGAGAAAGAAAAAAAAGAAAGAAAACATTATGGCAATTAGCAACCTTTTCACTCGCGGAAAAGGGAAAAGAACGAAGCCACAGTAAGAACGACCTCACATCACTTTCTAAGAAAAATATACACTTAGAAAATATGTTACAAATTGGCACAATGAAAAATATACAGGTCATTATTTTTTTCCTACATCAAGAGAGTTCGTTGATAATCCACCTGGCAAAGATAGACCAGGCAGTAGAAAGTAGTTGTTTTTTTTCCTTGATGATGAAAAAAGGCAAAAGTAGTTACAAGTAATGCAGTGTCAAATAAATCATGAAAATAATACTTCCAACTTGACAATATAATACATTCATAAATAGGGCACGATTAAGTTTTTGATATGCCTGTTTTCACTTTACATGATGCACTTATAGGGGAATAACACTGTTTAGGAAATGATATAAATATGCATGTGCTATAAAGTTCACTCTAATCTCGAAATCTGAACAAGAGCACCCGACACTGGCATCACAGATGCCCTGCAGGTGTAACAACAGTACAGCAGGGGGCAGCAGAGGGAATGAGAGATGTAAATGCAGTTGGGTTCCCTGAGTCACGGACCTGAACCAACTGCGATACATCTCCATTCCCTCGGCATGGGGGAAAACAATTATATTGGAAAACAAACCTAAAAGGAGTTTCACCGACTACTTTTCGGGTCTTTTGCTTGGTGAGTTTGATTTGCCTCAAATTAATTCATTCAAAAATCAAGAGTTTTTCAGAGAAGCTCATTTCTGATTCGCACCACCAGCTGTGGAACGCCACTCATCATCTGCACCTGCTTTCTTCTACATTTTCTCCAATAATCTAACCACAGATCAATTACAGCATCGTTTACAGCGTTTGAACTCTGAAAAAGGAGGGAGTTGTTTTTAAACTAAATGAATGTAGTGTCTGACAACTCAAAGTGATCATAAATACAAATCAAAATTCGACTCCAGGGAGTTGTAGAAATCAAAATCCTGCAGCAATGTAGTAAACAGTACATGGGGTAACCAAGTTGGCGTCTTTCCCTCTTTTATAACACAACAAATAACATTCCAACAGCAATAGAAAAACAATGGTTTTGAGATCAGGTAAGAAAAAACAGGCGAGTCAGAGAAAGTAATAATACAGGGGATCAGCATTCACAGCACAAATTCATATCATGTTTTTAAATGCATGCACATCACTAGCAACAAATTAGAAAAACCTTCAAAAAAGATTTGGTCCGGTTCTTAACTGGTTTTAAGGGTGTAAAATTCATTCAAGCTACAGAGAAATAGATTTGCTAAACTAGAAACTCGGGGAAGTAAACAAGTTAGAATGCATTATATGTCTTGTTATAAGAAGGAATGATCATTTTCTTACCTTGTTAACACATGAACAGTGATCTTTTACCATCCAGAAACTGATTGGAATTAAAGGCAACCAATGTTTTTCTTGCCATTTAGCACTTCGGCTTCCTCCCTCTAATCCTTTCATGCATCTCTCGTTTCTTGCCGCTAATCTTGAACGAGCCAGGTGTGTTAAACACAAAAAATAATCCAAAAACATTTTTTTGATTGTTGAGATGACTCCTCGCCTGTAGCTGTTTATACAGATGTAATGCAACAGGAGTGAATCTCAGATTAACAACTCCCCCGCCCCCACCCCACCCCAAGCACACACTCACGCTCTTCAGTCACTGCCACGTTATAAAACAGCAAATATTTATGTCAATAAAAATGTCTGTACATTTAATTGTTCATAGTTTGGCACATTAATTTGAACATGTCTGATATAATCTTGTTTTGTAAATAGTGCATATGTTTGTGTACAACAGCATTTTGATACTGGCAGGAGGAGATTCACTGGAGAACAGATGAATGAACCTCCTTTTCACAAGTTATAAACAAACTAAAATCTCTTTTGAAATTTCAGAACCTCAGAAAACAAGCACATCTTAGTTGAGATGCTTTCTTTCAGCTTGTCAAAGCCCAATGTACTGAGGGGTTGGCACAGAAATGAGAGGAAATCGATTCTTAGCACAGAATACTACACATGACCTTTGACCCCTGAACAGAAGGCAACCATTTGCTGAGAGACAGAGCAGGGCGCTGGGCTCGGTTTAAACCACGGTGCTGTGGCACTGATTTAACACATACAGTGTTATAGCTGCAACGGAAAACAAAAAGACAAAAAAATTTATATTTAGATCAACACCACACTGAAAGAGAATCTTCAAGGCATTTCCTTCTTCAGAAACAAACAAAACACAAATAAAACAACCAAATATTTGTCAGATAAAAATGAAACAAAGCAGCAATGGTGAGTAGGGTGCAGCCATGACAGTGAGACTTCAGTCAGTCTAGTAGGTAGTTTAGCAGGGCTGACATGCAGGATGTGCCTGCCTTCCAGTGGGCCAGGCAAAGGATTGTGGGTAAAGTCAGTGCCATGCAGCTCTGAAATGTGGAAAGGATTTTAGGAGGATTTGGCAGGGTGCGAGGGAAGGGAACGGAGCAAAAGAAGGGGCACATTGCAGAGAGAAAATATTACCTCCGTTTCTCGACCAAAGCGGTCAATGCTACTCCTTTTACATCCCTTTTGCCCGCTAAGAGTTCCTCACGGGCAAATTTAGCACTGGTTTTGTGACGGTACATTTTTTTGTGGGCTGGGCGGTGTGGGAGTGGGAGGCAGTCCAATCCGAGGGTAGGAAAAAATCCTGGCGGGAGAAGTTTAGGCAGTGTTTTACCACTACCACGACCAGCTCCTTTTTTCCCTCGACCTCCGCCCGAGGCACCTCCTCGCTTTTTAAGGTCAGCGGCACTACCCAGAATCTTCAGTGTCTGGCTCTGAAGAGCATGTTGACCTGGTGACAGGCAAGGCCCCCAAAGAGGTTCCACAGAGGCCCTCATGAAGCGCTGTACCTCAGCCATGCCAGACACAATATTGGATAGGATGTTTGATGGTTCCTGGAATTCTCGTTGGTCATCGTTTGACACACCCCCAGCAATAGGCCACTCCCCTTGAGCTCCCATCAAGCCAAGCGATGGGGTGGGGGATGAAGCTCCACTTCCTGACCCTCCACTACTTTTGGCTGCTTTTCCCTCTAGCAAGGCTTTAATCTTTCGCACAGAGCGAGAACCTTGACGTGGGAGCTTTGCTTTCTCTCCTTTTACTGTTTTAGTGGATTTGGTCTTTTTGGGACCTTGTCCATTTTTCCCACCCTTTTTTGTTGAACCTTTGTGATCCCTTAGCCCCACTTCTTCATCTGCTGTGTTGAAAGAGTGTATCTGAAGGAGATGTGGGCTTCCTTCTTGATTAAGCTGTGGCACAGCTCCACAGTTCCATTGCACATTTGTCTCTGCTGCCTCTGAGAACTCTCCAACTTTTCCACAGTTCCCCAGCAGCTGTGGGGAAGAGTTAGGCGTGTCTGGTGGAGACATCTCAGACAGTGATGAATGGCGGAACTTGTCAGGGGTAAAGTTAGAGATATCCAGAAGGTCAGTGGACTCTCGAAGTGGAGCAACTTCTTCTAGACTTTGCTGTAGGACAAGACGTGGGCTGCAATGCGGCAAGAAGCCATCATTGATCTCACTGATCTCCTCTTCCCTCTCCCTTTCTCCCTCTCTCAAGCTGAGTGAGCTGTAATTGCTAGAGGTAGCAGAAAGTGACCCCAGGGAGTTAAAGCTAACTAGTCGCCCTACACCGCTGTCACTTCGAGACCCAGGCGGACTCAAGCCATAATCTGCATCAGGTTGGGACTCTTCATATGATACCCTGCACCCTGATAGAGATACCTGTCCATAGCCTGCGACATTCGTACCATCCCCAGCTAACACAGGCAATGGAGTGGAAAAGGCCGATGGCATCATAGGTGACTGGGTTGGGATGTCTGGGGAGAAGGGCAACTGGTCAGCAGATGGTTGGGATGGCCATGAAATGGGCTGGTTAGGTTCAGAAAGGTTTGGCTCAACATAATGTGTGTGGTGAGGTCCGTGGTTCACAGATGGAGGAGAGTGGGGTAGCTCTGATTCGGAGGGAGGAGAGAGAACACAGCTTTGAACTGGCTGTAATGTCGTGTTCTGCAGCCCTGGATGAAAATAGGTGATGCTAGCAGTGCTCGATGACTCAGAGGCTTCAAGAAGTGTCTGCAAGTATCCCCCTGGGAGGAGTTCGGCATTTCCATTAGTCTCTGTAGCAGTTGGGGTCAAAGTGCATTTTTCAGGGTCATTACTGGAGGTTTCATTTGTGACATTAACTTCGATAGAGTTACTAAGGTTTTCTGGTAAACATGGGCTATACTGCTCAATCTCAGAGGCTTCAGGGACTTCCTGTGTCTCAGCTTCTTTCAACTTTTTCAATCGTAGTCTTGCTTCACTTTTGAATTTCTTTATCTTCCCTGTTTTACCTGCCTTTCTTCTTTCTTCTCTCTCCTGTGTTCTGCTTTTAGCCCTGGCAGTGTGTGTAATTGAGGTAATCTCCTCTTTTGGTTCCTCTGTGCTTTTCAGTGATTCCATCCCCTCTGGCTGATTGTTGATGGGGACCACGATAGTTTGGCTGGGGAGGGAATTCTGTACTGCATGGATCTGCTGGATCCTGAGTCTGGCCATCCTGTGCTTGCGTTTGGGTTTAGTGCTTGGCGGTCTTTTGCAGCCATTGAGACGTTTGTTTGTTTCTGCAGCTCTTAATCTATTTTGCTCTTGCTGCTCTTTTTCTCTTGCCTGCCAGTATGCTTTTAATGGTGCAAGTCTCTCATAGTGTAGGAGAGCATTTGGACTCAGACAGACAACAGCAGGTGATGGTTCGACTCGTCCTAGCCGCACTCTCATATGCCTTTGTCCTTTGAACCGATTAATGATTATGTATTTAATGATAACAGGTGGGTCCTTCCTATTGGACCGCCGCCTCTTCTTCGGGCACCAGTCATCATCACGCTCCTTTTTTACACCAGCAGGCTGTTTCTCACGTTTTTCTGCATTTTTCTCACTTTCTATAGAGTCCACATCATACAAATAGTCTTCTCGGTAGGCCACCTTCCTCTTGGCTCGGAGGCGGTAGCTTAGCTGGCTGGAGGAGCTAGAGTTTTCTCTGGATAAGCAGCCATGCCGGAGGGAGAGCCCGTGGTCTGGGGAGCCTGTGCAAGAGCTGTCATCACTAAATTCACCAGAATCTTCTGGAGAGTTGCTGAGGTCAAAAATAAAGTTACTGTCTGGGCTAATATTGGGGTTCACATGGTCATCAGCTTTAATCTCAACAGACTGGTCTGGTTTCTCTTTTGGCCCCTCTTTTCTACTGCAAGGTAAGCTGGGAAAGAAACCTAGCTGAGACTCGTTCTGTAAGGCAGATTCAGTCCTCTCCTGCACTCCATCCTGATAGGACTCATAGCGTATTTTGAGTGAGCAAACATCAGTACTTAGTGCTGTCTCCTCCTCTTGAAACATGTAATTCTCAACATCTTCTTCACAGAACAGGTTGACTGCAAGTTCACTGCGAGAGCATAAATCCAATAGCTCCATACGGCTCTCACTGATGAGAGTCTCTAGACAGCTCCAGTCCTGTGCCTCCTCTCCGAGACCTTCATATATGCTTCTGGATGCAGGATCCTCATCTGATTCGCTTTCCTGCATTGACCTCCCTTCCTCAGCCCCTTCATTGGTTACAGCTGGATTGGCAGGGCCGCTGAGCAGCTGGTCAGATAGAACCTGGTCACCATAGCGACCTGTGCTGGGGGCGGGGCCAAGGCATTGCAAATTGATGCTGGCAAAGCTCAGTACGGACTCACAGGATTCCGGTTCTGTCTGATTTTTGGGGATCAGACAGCTAAGGCAGTCTCCACCCCTGGAGTCCATGTTAGAGAGGGATGACCTGTCACAGGTCTGCGGCACAGACCAAGGCGTCACAGGTTTGGAACAGGGTACAGAAGAGAGAGATGAGAGGGAGGAAAGAGAGGAGAACGAAGAGAGCGAAGAAAGAGAGGTGGTGTTGGACACAGACCCATCATGCAGGTCAGCTGGGCTAAGAGGACCTTCAGAGGTCTGACTTTGGCCACAGAGGGAGGGCAGGGACAGCACAGCAGGAGCAATGTCATCACAGCGCCTCAGATCTTCTGACACATCTGCCAACGGGTCATGTGGTTCTAAAAATAAAAAATAAAAAATAAAAAGTTTTTACTGACAAATACCTGTAAATGTAGGTATATAGAGATATAAAGACATTTTTTTTTAAATAATGTGTAAATAACAATAATTAAGACAACATATTTATCATAATAGTACAGAGTAACAAAAAATAATTGTGTAAATAACTCCTACCATTTTCACTGGCATCTCCTGGGCAAGGGCTATGATCTGCCCCTGAGAATCGGGACTCCTGTAGAACATCCATCAGTCTGAAGTGAATCTCTCTCTTACTAACATAATTATCACTGTCCAGCCTGTAGAAACACACAAAGACACACACACACACACACACACACACACACACACACACACACACACAGTAAATGCTAAAGATGAAGCCATGCAATGTTTAAAATCTATCAGCACTATCTACAAGTCTGAAAAAATGTTATAAAAAATAATTTAGCAGCAATTTATATGTGACAGGTTAACTGAGAACTTAATAGTATATTTTCAAAGGGGTCATGACATGATAAATAACATTTGCATTTATCTTTTGACACATAAGTGGTCTGTGTGGCATTAAAACATGCTTTAAGCTCCTTAAAATGTCTTCTTCATAAACAAAACATTTATTTAGTCAAGCTTTAATAATGCTGGTCTAGATATAAAGTGGCATGCGATGTCTCAAAAGGCATATATATTTGCATATACCCTGCCTCCAGAGCCCACTTTGATGAATAGCTCATCTCACCATAAGCCCCGCCCACTGACATTTAAATCACTGACATATACTTTTTGTCCAACACAGAGAAAATAAGAAAAAACAAATAATAATAATAAAATAAAAAATAAACAACTAGGCTTGAGGAGGGCGGTTGCTGAGGTTGAGGTGCTACAGATCTCCATAGACACTGGACAAGAGCAGTAGTATGTACAAATACCATCAAAAGGGTGTTATGAGTTGTGTTTCCCCATATACAGGATAGTACACTCGCCAGTGCTTGACGTCAAAAGCCAAAACCAATTATAATGTACAGACAAATTTTACTTTGACAAATTCAGTTTAGGCAACTTGTTTAGATCTCTACACAAACTCCCAGCAATAGGAATCAGTAGATGATTTATTTTTAAGGGCGTTTGTTTTTCTAGATTGGGTCGAGGATTTCTGTTTTTTTTTTAGGCATTTGACTGCAAACCAGGTACAAATTGTTTTGCAAACAAGGCACAGTGTAATTAAGAGTTGGCAAAAAAACTAAAACAAATTGATAGATGAAGTCAGCTCCACATTGCAAACCTTAAGAAAACTGTTTAATAATGCTTTGTCTGTGATTGATTGTTGTATATTGACAAATCCTGTGAAAACACTTACTGTGCAATAGTGATACTGTGTCCTATGCAATAACTCCAGCCAATCAAAACAGTGACTATTAACTTACAAGGGTAAAAGGAAGTGACCCTAAAAAACAGGTAATTTCCCAAAAAGGAAATAACAATGTAAAAACAGATAACTCCGGGTTTAGTCATTTTAATAAACTGAATTTTTCTGAATTGAATTAAAGAGTCAGTTTCTGTTCATTAAGTAGAAAAAAGAGAACCGGAATTCACAGAAACGGTGCTTCTACAAAGTCAAACAGAAAATAACGATAATTTTTTAGCAAACCATTCTTTTCAGTAGCTAAAATGATTAAAAATGATTAACTGTTCATTTAATAGCTGGAGTTACAGAAAAACGCAACATAGGCTCATTCTGAAAACGTAGCCCTATATACATTTCTGGAGATCGCAAATTATGTAGCCAGAAGTACCTATGGCTGCTTTTCCTCTTTAAAACAAATGCTACGGGGTGGTATGACGCTGTACCTTTTCACACTTACCCGTGTGAAATTTGAAATATGAATTTCCCACTGTTAAAAGTTTGTCTAGTTAGCTCACCATATACGTCGATGGACTTAAGATGCAGAGAGGAGTTGACCACAACCTCGAATTTCAAGTCCAGTGAAGAATTGTTCCAAAAATCTGGTAAAATCTGGCTTTTCTTTTTTTGGAAATTTGAGATCTCAAAAAACGTACACAGCGGCCTCTGGTGGATTACGGAGAACAAAAACACTCCAAAAAAATGTACCTTCGGGTATGTATTTCGAGATCTCCAGAAATGTATATAGGGGTACGTTTTCAGAATGAGCCTGGGTTGGAAAAACATCAGCTTTTCAACGTTAAAAACCGAAATCTAATTTAAATCCCCATAATTCAGGAGCTAATTTATTCATCATGCTAACTATGACTCTTCTCTCTCAAGTACTTACACAACTTGTGTCCTGTTTTCACCTTTTTGCGTGTCTCTCTCTCTCTCATACACCAGTATTACAGTGAGTTGTATTGTTTTACATCATTCTGTCCTCTGATTGCCCTTCACTGTGAAGTACAACTCTTGAGGATGTGAAAGAAATGAAAGAGCTTTATAACAGCAGAGAAACAGAAAAGAAAGAGCACTCTCTCTTGCCCCAGGCTGTGTGTGCATGTGTCAGAATTGTGTGCCATATATGTAAGTAAAAAGACATGCAGCTTTTTATTTAAATAAATAAATAAACATGACAGCGCTGCATATGCTTTAGGGAGAAATGCTGATCTCTAGTACCTTTGAAGTGTTCCCACGAGGTAGATTTACATAGAAATTCACAACTGACCTATTGAAGATTTATGAATTACACAAGAGTATTGTTGAGTGGGCATCATGTGTATTTCAGTGACTATGATTACAGCTCTGAATTATAAATATAATATCAATTTAAATATACAGTGCTACAAATCTATCTTTAAAATTAATATTTTTAATAGGAAGCTACAATATTATATTTGTGCATATACATTAGATTAGTCAGTGCTGAAGACAAATCTGGAGCTTATCTAACAAAATAAGTTATGATAACTGTTTAAAAACTAGTACACCCGAATTTATGTTATGGAAAAATATTAAATACAAATTAAAAAAAATGTTTTGCAGTTATTCGCCTAATTTTCTATTTAATTATGAGGTTAAAATAAATTGCATTTTAGTAACGTTTTAAGCACCATTTTTAGCTGGATTAGCTTGTTGGATGGTCATCATAACCACACTTTTTGATGTACCAAAAACATTTCCTATACATTTACATCAATTATCATTTACATCATACACTCTCAGAAATACAGGTACGTGAGCTGTCACTGGGGTGGTACCTTTTCAAAAGGTACAAATTTGTACTTAAAGGGTCCGTATTGGTACCTTAAAAGTATATATTAGTACCTAAAAATTTTAAGAGGAACATTTATATAATTTTTAGGTACTAATATGTACCCTTGAGGTATTGATATGGACCTTCTAGGTACAAACTTGTACCTTTTGAAAAGGTACCAGCCCAGTGACAGCTCGCGTACCTTTATTTCTGAGTGTATACATCGTGTATATATATCAATTACTTCATATATCATTAGAAAAAAAAATAGGAATCTGGTAAAGTTTTAAATTAAAAACTGTAGCCTATTGTCATTTAAATATGATTAATTTAAATAGCAAACTGGCCAGGACACTCAACTTTCCTCAGTCACACTGAAGTGACAGCCAACACAGGATTGCGCTTGGTGTTAAAGACTTTTTTTTATTCACAATTTATGATGGTATAGCAGTCAAAATAGGATAAATGAGTTAATGTATGGGACAAATTCTGAACCTTTGTCAGTGAGGGCTGGGTCTTTTAAACCACCCGAATCCCCCTGGCTACGAGCCTGAATAGATATATCTGGTCATAGATATATGCTGTATGTGACCCTGGACCACAAAACCAGTCTTAGGTTACATGACTATATTTGTGTAAATAGCCAAAAATACATTTTATAGGTCAAAGTGATAGATTTTTTTCTTTTATGTTAAAAATCATTAGAATATTAAGTAAGGATCATGTTACATTTGTAAATTTCCTATTGTAAATGTATTAAAACTCAATTATTGTTTTAATAAGTAATAATTTAATAACAAATTAACAATCAATTCATTGATTAGTATTGTGCATTGACGAACACCTACTTTTAGTTTTAAATGTGATTTTCTAGGTATTTAAATTTTTATGAAACCTCAGATTCCAGATTTTTAAATAGTTTCATTTCAGTTAAATATTGCCCTATCCTAACAATGTGTACATCAATGGAACACTTATTTATTCATATTTCTATAATATTTAATTAGACAAATAATAACACTATAAGCAAGTGATGGTATCAGTTTTATGGCACAGTTATGGCTGAATCCTAAGTGTTTTGATAAATGACAAAATAAGTTGAAGAGATGGACAAACTTCAGTGTTGTTTGCTTGATAGGACATGAAATGGTTTTCATTCAGGGTCATGCACTCTCAGAAATAAATGTACGCAAGCTGTCACTGGGGTGGTACCTTTTTAAAAAGGTACACATTTGTACTTGAAGGGTTCATATTGGTACCTCAGAAGTAAATTAGTACCTACAAATTTTAAGAGGAACACTTTTGTACTTTTTAGGTACCAATATGTACCCTTGAGGTATTAATATGGACCTTTTAGGTACAACTATACAATATTATATCTGTGCATATACATAGCCAGTAGTGAAGGCAAATCTGGAGCTTATCTAACAAAATAACTTACGATAACTGTCCAAAAACTAGTACAGCCAAATTTATGTTACAGAAAAAATATTATATACAAATTTTAAAAAGAGGAAAAATCAAAAGAAGCAAAAAAACAAAAAAACAAGGAAAAATTCAGTTGAAATTTTGTAGGTTGTATTTTTTTTTTTACAATATTTTGTTTGAATTCAATTGTATCCTTCAGTTTCTAAATATGTTCTGTGACTAAAATATTATTTTAATAAATATATCTGTTAAATAAATCTGTTTTATTTAAATCCACCAAAATACATTGCCTATATTCACTGAGAAATGGATAAAAATATACATTTTCAAAATGGTGTGTACTCAATTATGCTGAGCACTGTATATAAAAAAATGCAATTTAATCATATTTTTTTAAAATCTAAGCATTAATATCACTGGGAATTCCAAATTAAACTAAAATATATTTCTATGATACCTAAAGTTTGTGATATAAAATGAAAAGTCTTGTCTTATTTAAAAATCACCATGAATTTACATATCTACAGCTGAGAGATTACTACAATAAAAAAAGGAAAATCGAAATAAACACTCCATCTCTTCACTCACTAAACGATGATTAATGCCTATAACTACACAATACCTAAATTAATCACCTCTTTCTATTCAGTGTTGATGGGTCATGTCTCTCCACCCACACTATATGTAAAAGTAAAATAGGATAAAAAATTAAAGAATACAATTTCAGAAGCAGACTGGTACGATATGTAGGAAATCGTTAGAATTATAAGGTTCTGTTTGACATTTTTGTCAAAATTGGGTATCATCATATATATATATTAAATGACAACTTATTTACATTATGTGGTGTTTTTTTTATAAGTTCTTTACATTTTAAGACTTTTTATTCAAAAAGCAAAATAGGTTTTATCTACAAAGCCGAACTCAAAAGATGTGTGTAAATGAATTAGAAGACTTTTTTGACATTGAGATGAAATGTACAATTTTACATGAAACTGTTATTAAAAAATATAATATATTAAATGTGAAATATATTTATTTGTGTATATATATATATATATATATATATATATATATAGTCAGGTGGTTCATTCCGCTGTGGTGACCCCAGAATATTAAAGGGACTAAGCCGAAAATAAAATAAATGAATGACATATATAGTCAGTGAAACATCTTTCAGTGTTTATTAAACTCATTTGCTTATTGTCTGTTTTCTTATAAAATCTTTAAATTTGATTTTAAACCATGAAGGGCAAATACTTAATTTAATTCATGAGGCATTTACAGTATTTCAATGAATATAATTCAATAATTTATATAAAGCATATAATTCAATAAAGATACCATATTAATGACATAAAATTAACATCTGCACTAAACAAAATATTTAGCACAGCCTTTTATGCTTAATTTGAACAATAAAAAATATTTATTCTAAAACATTAAATAAACGTCTAAAAAGCAAAAATGTTACTTTCTCAAACATCAACATATGGATATTAAACATCAAATTTAAAATGAAATTAATAAGCAGACTGATTGTATTTGTTGAAAAGTAATGCTCCAATTAATGATCTGCCAAATAGTATAATTCCAAGCAGAAATAATTCCTGTATAATTCCAAGTGGAAAATGACTTCAGAATCAGAAGGTTCTATCTGCATTTGCCCTGTTTTTTTACCACAACTTGCAAATTTAAGAGAACTTTGATAATGTACATTTAGAGTACATTTAGGGTCTCTGTCATCTTAATGTTTGAAAGAGATATTGTTTGCTATATGGAATACAAAAACTTTAAAGCTCAATATCTCAATAATCGAGAAAAAGCGCTGATAGAATCTTATAATTCCAAGGTGACGAAATACACCAGTTCCACTAGATCACAAGTTGGGAGGGAATTTTCCTGGAAATGCCTTATAACACCCAAGATTAAAAGCAAACAGACCTTTAGAAAAGAAATGTGCTGGAGACAGTGTGGGCAGGCAGAAGCAGATCATACCCATATCTTCTGGAGCTGTGGGACAATCCACCCGTTTTGGGATGATGTGTAGATTGTTATTTCTGATCTGTATGGATACAGAGTTCCTAGGACTGCATTATTTTTGTTTATGGAAAATATTAGGGACATTGTTCCCAGAGGTGACCCATATATTTGTGTAAGATTCTTCTTGTGGCATGCAAAAAGTCTATAACAAGGAAACTGTATTAAAGAACGTTGAAACTTAAGCAGTGGTTTGAGATAATTGAAGACATTCATGTAATGGAAAAACTGACATTTATGTTGTGGATGAAAATGGATAATTTCAGGAAGGTTTGAGAAATTTTTTTTGATATATAAGGAATATAAAGACATCCCCATTTAAGTGAAAGGTAGTTGGAAGAGATATAGCAATCTTATGCGTTTGGCTTTTTACGTACATGCAAGTTTATGTGGTGTATATAAAGGTAATTACAGTGCTCAGCATAATTGAGTACGCCACATTTTGAAAATGAATATTTTTATCCATTTCTCAGTGAATAAAGGCTATGTATTTTTATGCATTTCAACAAAACAGATTTATTAAACAGATATATTTATAAAAAAATATTTTAGTAGGGGGCGACTTGGTGGTGCAATGGGTAGCGCTGATGCCTCACAGCAAGAAGGTTGCTGGTTCGAGCCTCGGCTGGGTCAGTTGGTGTTTCTGTGTGGAGTTTGCATGTTCTCCCCATGTTGGCGTGGGTTTCCTCCGGGTGCTCCGGTTTCCTACAAACCTCAACTATATTTTTCCTCTTTGTAAAATTTGTATTTAATATTTTTCTATAACATAAATTTGGCTGTACTAGTTTTTGGACAGTTATCGTAAGTTATTTTGTTAGATTAGTTCCAGATTTGGCTTCAGTACTGACTAATCTAGTGTATATGCACAAATATAATATTGTACAGCTTCCTATTAAAAATAAAGGTTTTAAAAATATACATTTGTAAGGGGTGTACTTATATATGCTAAGCAGCAGTGTATGTGCATATTCATTTTGAATTGTACATATCCATTACATATACATTTGTAATTATGTTCATATCTATCTGCATACTTCTGATTGTAATAGCAACCTGTACATATATTCATCATATTGTAAATCTCTGACCATAGTTAATACAACCTGTATATAATGTTCATAGTACATCCATTTGTAAATATCACTATTTTTTTCTGTAATTGAACTTTATAACTAATACCTGTATCCTGCACTTGCTGCTATTGCACTTCTGGTTAGACCTAAACTGCATTTATTTGCCTTGTACTTGTACATGTCTAATGACAATAAAGTTGAATCTAATCTATTGTAATATGTGTATGTGTGTAATGATATATGTTAGCATGTTTTTCTGTTAAGTTACTGTTCTGTATTGTAAAAAAATAAATAAATAAAAGTTATTTAAAAAAAATCCCCCTGAAACATGAAAATTAGTTTCATAATAATTTCATAATATAATGTTTAGACACTGTTGGCGGAAATCCAAGCAAGAGAAAAATTCCACTACAGCACTTTTTAACACCATTACACACCACAGTCCATTCTCCAGCATGCACTGCTTTCCAGATCTGGAAATGTCTATATAATGATCTAGGATTTCCAAACCAGTAACAGTATGAAAAAAAAGCCCAGGGCTGTTCTGGAAACAGCATGGCTGGGCTCATTCTTGCCATCTTTGCAGACAGAGAGATAGAGAACAGGGCAGTGGCACTGTCTGCAAACTGCTTTTATTAAAAACTAAATTAATATTTATTCAGCTTCAACATCCACCCAAGAGACAGACAATGGAATTACAGAAGAGAGAGAGAGAGAGAGAGAGAGAGAGAGAGAGAGAGAGAGAGAGAAATATAGACGCATAAAAAGAGAATGAGAAACAGAATCCATTTTGGTGTGAGTTTGTTTTGATCTTTTTAAGAGATAAATACATTTGCTGCAGTCTGTCCTTGGTCAATCTGTCAGACAAACAACCAAAATATAAACCAGTCAGTCATATGTGGTCACTGAAGGCATGACTATACACTGACTGGCAACTAAAGCTAAGCACTGCAGTCAGTGTGGAAAGCAAACAGCCTCTGTGTGTCGTCTATTGATAGATTTTGGTGGCAGAAGCTGTGCACGAGAGAACTTCGGCTGTGTTATCATCACCCCGCCATCAAAGAAACTTCCATAACAGCATCCCAGCACAGGTGTCCGGTGACCGACAGGTCCTCCATACTCTAAACACGGTGATATCTAGAGCCTGAAAGGCGAGCACGCTTTCAGCATCTCGGATAACCTAGAGAATTTACATTATTCAGAGAGACGTAACAGGTTTGAGTCCAGCCTTAATTATTGAAGGCCTGGTGCGCTATGATACGCGCCCTGCTATTCTGCATCTCCAATCGCCAAAATGCCGCAATGGTCGCAGACGCTGAACCGCGCGCGCCGACGCGAAGGACAGAAAAAATGCGTAAAACGGCGTGCAGAATATCGCCACATGACAGAGTCAGTGTTTCTGCTATCTGTGAACGAGTGCGCATGTAGCTGTGGCCTTGGCTTGGGGGGATGTTGTGTAAAAAGGATGAAGAGCGAGAGAGAGCGAAAGAGAGAGAGAGCGTGTATGTGTTTGCCTCACGTATTCGTCATGAGCACCAATGCTCTCCGTCCCTTTAAACGATGGCCTGCGGCTCATGGCTTTCGCAGGACACTGAGCACACACACACACACAAACACACACACACACACACACACACCTGTGCAATATGGACGCATCATGACAGCTGACATTCGCTCCACCATTTCTCCCCATTGCAGCGTTTGACGCGCGTCACACTGGCCCACTCACCGCATCACGCACGCACACAAACACGCACAGCCTACTCACCTCCCGTTACACCCGGGCCGCGCGTCCCGCCCGCTCTTAAGCCTCCGTTTGGTCGCTCGGCGTGTGGAATGCTGTCATATGATGTTGTTGTTGTTGTTGTGTTTTTGTAAGCCTCTTCAATGCAGCGCCCTCACCATGTTTGCCCCGTCTCGCGAGCCCGGACTGCCTCCCCGGTAGCAGCAGGTGGACGCACCTCTCGCGCCTCGGAGCCCCTCTACCACTCCATTTTATCCCCTCGCGCTCCAGGGTTTCCAGGAAACAAACAAAGGTCTGCTGCAGCCCCTGCTCCTCGCCGCATGCTCCCTCTCTCCCGCTCCGCTCTCTCCTCCTTTAGAGCCGCTTTTGTTTTTGCCGTATGTGCGTGTGTGACGGAGACGGGGGTGTGCGTGCGTGCGGATGTGTTTTTCCCAGCTGTACCCCGTCCGTCCCTGACAACGACGGCGCGCTCGTGCGCTGCTGCTCCCCCTCTTCTGAGACCTGCCATAAAGAGCGCGCCCCCATATTTTGCACGGCGGCGCGCTGAGATGTCGGGAGCGCGCGCCACTGCTGAACAGGTGCAGAGGCGCACGCATGCGCACAAGCGCTTCTCAAGCAGCAGCCAGGGGTCTCTGCGGATTTAGATTATTTCACACAGACAAACTTGTTTTACATACGCAGTTACAAACAAATATATGTGTTTGTGGAATTTTGGGAAAAGAGACAAAATGTTGGAAATCCATTTGAATAAAAATGGAAAACAAATATTTGATTTACAACACTGGTATTACTTACACAGTAACAGAAAATATCAGCAAAATAATTGTACTTCTAGAAGTTTAATAACAACATCTATTATATTTAATTTGAGAAATTACGTAAAATACTTTAAATATATAAATATCAACAAATGATTTCTGAGTGTAATTTTTAAAATGTGGAAAGATCCATTTTATTGAAAATAAAAAGAATATATTTATCTACAAGGCTGTTATTATAGGCATTTAATATAAATACATTAATTTAAAAAACTAACATCTGCATTTTTTTTTCTTTATTACTGCTGGGGATTTTGTTAGTTTTTCAGCCTAAAATCCATCAAATCTGAAAATTTGTACAGCTCTGGAATTAGCCTATGACCCATCTACTAATCTTTTTAATAATTGCTGTACTGTTTGTTGAAATATTTTCTTGATTGCGATATCACCTGTTTACTTTGTAATTACAGCTTAATAAACCGTTTGTATGATCGTGAAGCACCAGTTACTTCTGCGGGGCCTCTGGTAAAATTTAGATTGACATGCCTTCTATCCAATCATATGAACGGGGGATATGACGTCTGGTTGTTTTTTCCCGGGAGCGTGCGTCATGTCGCCTCCGCTCTGCTTCAGTTATGGCGAGAAGGTGGTAGTAACGTAGAGATTCACGGAAACCATCCACCGCGGAGCAGCCTTCATATAAGTGGACCAGGTGGTTTAGGGAAGTGATTTCTTCTTTTTTTCTGTAGTTTGTAGTCCTATGGAAACGGACCTAATCGAGACGATGCCGTGCCATAACCAGCAGCTGAATAATAACAGTGAGAGCCCCGAACACGCCGCCAAGCACGTCCGCTTTGCCCGGAGCAGCGCTGCCGCCGCGGAGACCTGTCAAAATGACGCCGAACAGCCTGAATACCAAACCACAAGCGAAATCCATCAACAAATAGGACCTCAGCTGAAGCTGTTGCCATTAAATGACCAAATACGAGAACTTCAGACTATCATTCGGGACAAGTGAGTGTCCAGTCCGCCTTTGAACCGGATTTGGATTGAGTGACCATTTCGGGTGTCCACATGCAGGCCAGATCTGTGCCATATGCTTCCTATCACTGCACGTGCACACAGACATAAACCGACATTTTACCAGAAACTGCATGTAATAAAGTAGTATTAGCCATCTGCCGTAATGCATAATTGTTTGTGTAGACGTGCCTATTTTCAGTTACACGGTATACTGCAACCAAGCAGTTGCACGATAATATCGTTTGCATTTCAAAAAAGAAGGAACAATTTAAGAGTTGATTTGCAAAATAAATAACTGGTTTTATTTATGTTAGTAAGTCATGTTTTCTGCAAATTAACTTTTTAATTATTAGTTAATTAGTTAATACTATTTAATTTTTAAACGAACAGTTTAGCTTTTTTATTTTGACCTGAGGCATTGATTGAATTGTCAATTTGGGTCGATTCTTTGCAGGCCTGTTGTAAAACACTTTACAATTAGGCTCCATTTGAGCCATCAACATAGATTGCTAATGAAAACTGTTGACTAAGTACTTAAAATTAAGGATGTCATTTTTTTAACCAGTGCTTAATTTGTAAATGGATCATTTCCGAAACAAAACCAGGAAATAAGAGTTACTGTCTGTCTGCCACACAATTTCAGTTTTCCGGGAATATAATGTTACTAAGCGGTTAATACAAAATACTCATCAAATTTCTGAACGGTCTTTAATTATTTTGTGCAATGTAATGTTATTGGGCAACAATAGTTAAGAAAAACAAACATGTAGCTGCAAACATAAATTGTATGAAACATCACTAGTTCAGTTCACTAACACCACTGACATTCAGTTCACTATTATGTGCCAAGTGAAAATAATGTACTCTGTCCAATCTTCAAGAAGAGCCCACAGTTACCTCTTCCATCATGTTTTCTGGCTGACTTGAGATCGCTTCTGTCTTCCGCTTTCCTGATCCATTGCACAGTTTCATCTTCTCAAGATCTCTTTTGATCAGGCTCATTATCAGATTTACTTGTGGTTTTAATATATATATATATATGCTTGACTGCCTCTAGCATTTTAAAAATACAAATATTGTTTAGGTAGGCCACTATACCATTATTTATTTTCGCTGCTCATTGCGCACACAATCCACACAGCTTTGCTCAGTGCTTTTCACTCAGACTCTCTCACACAAACACACATGCAGGTATTCACCATACAAAAGTTAGTGCTGGATCAGTTAAAATAAATACCGGAATGCAAAACACAAATATCTGAGATTTCCAGGAACAGGATATGGCTCAAATTAAGCACTGTTATTAACCCATTTAAATCTAATTTAAACAAATGAATTCAGTTGTAATAGCAATGTCGCACATCTGTAACAAATGCAGCTATTTCTCATTGTTGATGTTAATCTGTGTTTGGTAAAAGTTACTTGTTACAATCCCAAGTAACTTTTTTAAAAACAGTAACTAAATGTGTCTGTTACTTTTTAAGGAAAGTAATGTGAAAATATGTTGTTATTTTTGTGTGTGTTTTTAGTAGGGTTGTCACGATACTGGAATTCGGTATAAATCGATACTGAAATTTTAAAACGTCCATTTCCTGCTAACATTTGAGCGATGTTGAGCACGTTCTCAAAGAGCTTAGAATGACCAAGAGGCGACTATCAATAAAACGTTCCATTGCAACAGCAGTGCCCAGCAACAGCCCTGGATTCCGCCATTTTGGAGTGAAAGGGATCAGCTGCCCATTGGATCTTATTGCTAATGCGATGGCAAGCAGCTGCTTTATTTTTTATACATTTAAAAAGAGCATTAAAGCTGAGATACAACCTGAAAGACGACAATACAACACTTACTATCACATGACTTATAATATGCTGTTGTTCTATTGGAGTTTTATTTCCAAAATGGCTGCTGCGCCAACTAGTGGCTGTTTCCCAAATCGCACTAGAGTGTCGCCTCTTGGTGATTCTATGCTCTTTGACGTTCTTAAATGCTACTGATTTGCCATTGTGTTCACGTGCTCAACATAAATGACTGATTGGCAGTGAAGGTCATAAGTTCACCGAACTTACCACTGTTTATTGAATGTAACCACAGATACAGGGACACTAAAGTAACTAAATGCATCACTTAGTTACTTTTTAAGAAAAGTAATGTAAAAGTGTGTTATTTTTTGTGTGTTTTTAGTAGGGTTGTCACGATACTGGAATTCGGTATAAATCGATACAGAAATTTTAAAAACGTCAATTTCCTGCTAACGTTTGAGTGCTGTTTAGCACGTTATTAAATGCCACTGATTTGCCATTGTGTTCACATGCTCAACAGAAATGATTGTGATTGGCCATGAAGGTCATCGGTTTACCAAACTTACCACTGTTTACTGAGATACAGGGACACTGGAGCGTTTTAAAGCCGCGATTCATCAGCAGATCACTCGTATTTCAGCTTATAGACAAACCAGCTGATTGACGTGGCTTTAAAATGCTCCAGTGTTCCTGTATCTGTGGTTACCCTCAGTAAACAGCGGTGAGTTTGGTGAACCAATGACCTTTACAGCCAATCACAGTCATTTCTGTTGAGCATGTGAACCCAATGGCAAATCAGCTGTTTAAGAAAGTGCTAAACAGCGCTCAAATGTTAGCGGAAAATGGACGTTTTTTAAAAATTTCTGTATCGATTTGTACCGAATTCCAGTATCGTGACAACCCTAGTTTTTAGATATGCATAATTTTAATATATTACTATTTTACCCAACACAGATGTTAATGCATCAAGTAATGTTTACTAATTAGGTCTTGTAAAGTTTTACCTATTAAACTTCTGCAATTTCATTTCTTTGAGATATTTTACTCTAAACATTTTTATACATGACATTGATTTGTTGTGATATCTATACTATTTTGCAATATCATAATAATACCATGTATTGTAAACAAGAAAGCTTGATTTATTGTCAAATATATTGTAACAGTTTGTGACTTTTCCCATTTTTCTGTCTCAGAACTACCAGTAGAGGTGATTTTGTGTTCTGTGCTGACAGATTGGTAAGCATTGTGTGTAAATATCATATTTGTGGTTTATAAGCAGCTATTGTCCTTGTAAATAAAAGCAGCCCACGCGAGTAATTTTGCAATCAACACAGTGAATGTATGGTTGATTGCATTTCACATTCACCATAGTACTGAAGAATCAACTTGATTGTTTTTTTTTTGTATTGCAAAATTAGTATTGACTCATGTTTTGTATTTGTTTGCTCCCCCACTCTCCCTCCCCTCAATCTGCATCTTGATTTTGTTTGTTTGTTTGTTTGTTCTGCTCCCAGATCAGATTAGTTGTGGAAGAAGGCCTCAATCAGCTTCCCTACAGTGAATGTACTGTAACCACGCCAACAGGTGAGTCGGTTAGCATGCTGATGAATCCCCCAGCACACTGTAATTCCCTTGTGTATTAACATCACCACCATTGGCTGTGGAGTTTGTGCAATTACATTCTGTCCACCTCATGCAGGACATAAATATGAGGGTGTGAAGTTCGAGAAGGGGAACTGTGGGGTCAGCATCATGAGGAGTGGTGAGTCTCAATTATTCACAAACAATGCTACTTTATCTAACTTGCATGTCCTTAAAGCACAGGTGTCAAACTCAAGTTCCTGGTGGGCCACAGCTTTGCAGTTATGTCCAACCCTAATTAAACACACCTGATCAAACTAATTGAGGCCTTCAGGCTTGTTTGAAACCTACATGTAAGTGTGTTGAAACAGGGTTGGAACTAAACTGTGCAGAGCTGCAGCCCTCCAGGATGTGAGTTTGAGACGTGGGCTCTGTTCTTCGTGTAGGGGTAATTTCCAGTTTTAACCCAAAGAATGACTAGTCTGTCAGATGAAGAAGAGCCGGAGTCAGAGATTCAAATAAATAAATAAAGCTTACTGAAGATAGTTTGCAGTTTCATCAGCAGAAGTCAGCTTCAACACTCGCAATAAGTTCCTAGGCCACTCTGCTTACAATCACAATTCAATACAACTATACTCTCACATAACGTCATTATCTGTGTCATACATATGGTGTTCTAACCTGATTGGTTAAAACACAGATACTGTAGACTTAGAAAAATTCCACGTAGGTGCGTGCGTACAATTCTGAACAATATCTTAAGCATAAACGTCAGACATCCACTAGACTGTTTAGAGCTGACTCCAGACCAGTGAAAAGTATCTACAATCAACTAAAGCACACACACTTAAAGTACAATCTGTTTCTTACCCAAGGCTAAGTGTACTCTCAGCCGTCTTTATCAAAACTGGTTTAAAACCGGTATAATCTACATTCAGACAGTTAAATTCTCACTACACAAGGTCTATCTTGAATAAAAAGTAAAATCACTTTAAAAGAATTAACCGTAAACATAGCAAAATCACTTTAGACATTTTAGATAGTATTAACTCATAGAAACAACAATAGAAACAATAGTTGTTTCCAGTCCTCAGTCCTTCATTTCCACTCAAAGTCTCCGTGAACTCTGACCTAGTTTGGTGACTCCTGAAAATAGTTTCAAAGAAACAGGCAAATACACTGAACATTCTTACATAAAGCAGTGTATTTAACTTACTCATTAGTTGAAATCAATTCAAAGTTAAATACTCATTTGAATAATCAAATAATCATATTTATTAAAAATAATGAGAAACAGGATGATGAGAAAAAGGATAAAAGTTGATCCATGCTTAGACGAACTGGAAGGTATAAATCTGAATCCTTCATTCGTATGTGGATTACTCAATTAGCTGGATTTGGTTATTGATAATTTAACACAATCCAGGATCACTTCGTTCTTCAAAACTCATCCAAGAGTTGTTGTTATAGCAACAGGTCTGGAAGCTCAAACCTGCTCGGGAGCAGGCTTATTTCATATAAACAGGATTAGATTGGGTCATATCAAGCAAAGATAATACTGAAAGTATGTACCAAATGCTGATATTTTCTTATAGTAGTAATTACAGTATATACACTTGGAAAAATAGTAAAAAAAAAAAAGTATAGTTTAAGTTTAAAAAATAAATATAAAAGTTATGCAATCTGCACTCTGAAATGAAAGTACAAAAAACTGTCACGAGGTGGTTTTCCCCAGGGGGTTCCAAAAGGACATTTATTAATATGGACTTTTAGATACTTGTACTATTTTAAGGTGCTGACTCAGCTTTAGTACAGTTTGTGCATGATAGACATGCACAATATTCGACAGTTTTTTGTTTGTTTTTTAAAGGAATAATCATTTATGCAGTCAACATACTGTACATGTTTTGACAGCTAATATGACGGTGATTTGATGCTTCGCAAAAGTTGCTGACACCTTTACCGATATCAAAATGCTTACGCCGATTAGAAAACTTGAATAGGCGACTATAATAAAGAAAATCCACTCTAAATGTAAAACTAAATCAATTGCTAAATACTCGTGACACATGAATGTGTAAAGCCTGCAGCCCACAACAAATGTGGAAAGTTATTGCGTATCATATTTAACAAACGTTTACTACGAATTTTATGTAATTTTGCTCATATGGATAATTAAATATTAATCAGATGATGTCATTACGCTGCTGTGCCGTTCATGATTTCGGGGATCGATAGATCTGTCCTTCACAACAAACGCAGCGATCTCAGATCAGTTCATTCAGACATTTTAATTGATATGCGAACTTGTTTGAAGAACCAACTTAGCCAGAGATCAAGATTAAAAGATCCAGGATCTGTCAAATCATCTTGGATCATTTAAGCGAGGTACGAAGAACAGAACCTTGTGCTTTAAGAAATTAGTTCACCTAAAAAAAAATTCTGTCATAACTCGCCTTCATGCTGTTCCAAGACCTTTGTTGATCTTAGAAATGCAAATTAAGATATTTTAGATCAGTGTTTCTCAATCATGTTCCTGGAGCACCACAAACACTGCATGTTTTGGATGCCACTATTTGAAGGGCTTTCAGTTTCTGCTAATGAGCTGATGATCTGAATCAGGTGTGTTTGATTAAGGAGCAGGGTCGGCAAGGTAAGCAGCCGCTTAGGGCCCCTGGGAATTAGGGGGTCCCGACCAATGGCAAGAAGCCTATATTAATCCTATAGTTTTTTTATAAATGATCTACTATATGTTGTAAAATCTGTCTGTAACTGTTAAGATTTTAACGTTATTACTTCTTTTCAAAACTGGGGACCCCCATGAATAATGAACTGTTCCTTTCGTACTGCACATGCGTGAGCTGTGAGCATCGCGGTTCAGGTTCAGGAGTAGAGGTAGGTAGAGTGCGCAAGAGTAAGAACATTATACCGATCCTGCAGTAGTTTAATTATTGCATTAATTTTACATTAAGAAGATAAAGATTCCTTTAAATATTAAAATATACTTTAAATATATATTTTAACATTGTTTATTCACAAAAAAAAAAAAAAAAAAAAAAAAACTAAAACCTAATCTACAGAGAAAAAAAAAGATGGAGAAAGAGAATGTTGTGAGTTTCAATGCTTGGGCCCCATACCTGGAATTGCTTAGGGCCCACAAATCACTAAGTCCACCCCTGTTAAGGAGATATGGAAATTGTGCAGAGCTGGTGGTCCTCCAGGAACGTGGTTGAGACGCACTGTTTTAGATAAAATCTGAGATGTTCAAATCCAGAAACAGAACAAAAAAACATTGTAAAAACACTTCATTAAACTTCAGTGGTTCAACTGTAAACAAAGTCTTTTTTTACATTTGTTTTAGCTCACAAAAGTGTTCTTGGAGCTTCATTTGATTAGAGTTGAACCATCGGAATCACACAGACAGTCCTGACAATGTTTTTGGTTCCTTTTCTGAACTTATAACATCTTGGGACTCTTGCTGTGTGGAGGATTTCATCTAAAATATCCTAATTTGTTTTCTGATGATGAAGGAAGATCTCAGAGGATTGGATTGATATGAGGGTAAGTGATTAATAGAGGAATTTTCATTTTTGATGAAACTAACTCTTTAATATTTTAAAATGTGTGTTATGTGAACAGGTGAGGCTATGGAGCAAGGGCTAAGAGATTGCTGCAGGTCAATCCGTATCGGAAAGATACTGATCCAGAGCGACGAAGAGACACAAAAAGCCAAAGTGTACTACGCAAAATTTCCTCCTGACATCAGCAGGAGGAAGGTTCTACTCATGTACCCAATACTCAGTGAGTACTTCACCTCTAGAACAAGGCATCAAAGATCAACCTAAAAATTCTAAATTGTCATCATTTACTTATTCCAAACCTGTTTGAGTTTCTTCTGTTGAACACAAAAGAAGATACAATGATGAATGTTGGAAAAAACAGCCATTGACTTTAATATTAATTTGTTTTCCTCTTGTGGATGTCAGGTGTCAGTGGTTGCTTTTCCCCCTGCATTCTTCAGAATATCTTGTTTTGTGTTCAACTGAAGAAAGAAATTCATAAAAGTTTAGACCCACTTGAGTGCAAGTAGATGGTGAGGAAATTGTAATTTTGTGTGAACTGTCCCTTTACTCCAACCTACAAGCATCTCCACATTTCTGGTGTTGATTTGGAGGACAGTATGCAAATTGAGAATGAAAGGCTTTGCGCTTCCCAGTTTACATCTGTGTCTAATTCACATTAAAAGTGACTCTTGTGATGTTGTGTTTCAGGTACAGGCAACACTGTGATAGAAGCAGTGCGGGTGCTGACTGAACACGGCCTGCAGGCCAAACATATCATACTACTGAGTCTGTTCTCCACTCCACATGGTAAGACACACGTAGACTAAAGCCTCTATTTGCATTCCTAAGTAGGTATGGGACAATAACTGGTTTCAAGGTTTACAGTCCTTTGAAAAAGTCAAGGTTTTAAAACCACACAATTTCAATTATTTCACTCCTATGGTATATGTATGTTTTATTTAGGGCAACAAATTCTCCAGCAGAAAATTACCCTACACATTATGAGCTACTGGTTAGTCCATGATTCAAGAAACATCTGAAAAACAAATCGCTTATAAACCAACATCCAAGCATGCTATAGACCTGAACAGTGCAGTGGCTTTACTTTATATTAAAAGAAAAGGAAGATATCCAAAGATGCCTTTTCAAAGTGTTTTTGAAACTAATCAAGACAGCTAAAGTCATTGATTATTTGTTTTATTTAGCCGTACATGTTTACTATTACAAAATATTTCCTAAAACAAAATATATTTTGTTCACTCGGGGGGGAAAAGTAGTTTTTTTTACCCAGACATGTAAAAAGAACATATTTTAGAGCAGTAATAACAATATCGTGAAACCATGACATTACTATACAAGTTTATCCTACTGTCAGAATTTTATACCGGCCCATGCCTATTCCCAGGATAAACCTCTGCATATTTGAATTGTCTTACTACAGGTAAAGAGCCCTTTTGGTAACGAATGAATAAGGTGTACATATATATTTAAACTTTGCTATAAATCCAAAACCCACTATGTAGAATATATTCAGTCATTTATATAATAATTGTGTGTCATTTGACCAAAAAAAAGCACAAAATGCCAAACAAATTTGAGATAATTAGGCAAAAAAGTGCACCTGCTCAAAATCTGCTACTCATTTTTTATACTGTCACCAATGACACGTTTCTTTTGAAGTACAAATGAAATCAAAAGTAACCATGTAGATTTTGTTAGCTCACATTGCTAGTTTTGTGGTGAACAATTCATCTGTGCCATTAAAAAAATTGTTTGCCTTTTTAATCTTTAATTGAAATCTGAAAATACACTTCCTGTTTGTTTTCAGTTAAATTCTCGGAATACGTCTGTCTGATGTATTGGGCCTGGCTAACATACTTAACCACACAATATTACAAAGGCAAAGTTGCAAATATTACAAAAAAAATTATTTCAATACAATAATATTGTAAAATTACAATTCTAAATTGCATCTATAAGAAAAATAGGATTGCATTTATTTTGAAACTGTAATTTGTGTCACATTTACTTTTATTTTTAATCACTTTAAAAAAATTACAGTGATTATTATATATAAATTATTATATATATATATATTTCATACTAATATTTTTACAATTAAAAGTCATTCTTTTGTAAAGTGTGTGACCATAATGGCTTGTGTATATGTGCAGGTGCACGTTCCATTGTTCAGGAGTTTCCTGACATCACTATACTGACGACTGAAGTTCATGCTGTTGCTCCAACACACTTCGGCCAGAGGTATTTTGGCACAGACTGACAGCCCACCAACTCCACACAGTATGACTCCACCTCCCCCTCCCATTTCATTTGTTTAAAAATACTTGAGCAGCTCAAATCAAGTGTACGTGTGTGATTTGTTCTCTGTATTTTAAGTTCCTGTGTATTTATCCATGGTTAATGCGAGCAAATGGATGGATCAAAGTAATCTTCTAAAAACATGCTTCTCAATGATACTACTGGGATTAAAACACACCATTTCTAAACATTCTGGAGCAATGATAAATAAAATATTTTCTATTAAATTGATTGTCTTTATTTTCTGTTGTCTTTTTAATCCATTTAGTAGTGTCATCAAAAAAAGCTAGAACGCTCAACAGAAAACACTGAATTGAAGCAGTCAGCCTGGACACCTGATCGAGCTCTCTCACACCCTGATCAGTAAAAGAGAGCTTGCGGAGACCTGATCGCTGCTGCAGGAAGTGTTCCAGGTGAAAACTGAGCATTCGGGCAGGTGTTCACCCTAACCCCGCTCTCCCCACGGTCCCGTCAGCTTAACCTGTGATTGAGATCTTTCCAAGAACTGGCCCAGTCCAGAAACTCTGAGGAACCGTCAACCTTGAAATCCAAAAAAACAACTAAACTCAATGATCTATATTTGAAGTTTAAATTGAAAAAAATTTCTCTTACCTCGTTCAATTTCTGCCAGTCAGCCCACAGCTATGGTGACAAAGGCCTCCTCGGGTGATGCTAATGGCGGGACAGAATCACACAAACAATCTGAAATCAGTATACACTCACCGACCACTTTATTAGGTAAACTTTATTAGTAGTTCCGGGTTGGATCCACTATTGCCTTCAAAACTGCCTTAATCATTTGTGGCATAGATTCAACAAGGTACTGGAAATATTTCTCGGAGATGTAGGTCCATATTAACATGATAGCATCATGCAGTTGCTGCAGATTTGTTGGCTACTCATCTTCTATTGTCCAATTTTAATCAGCCTGTGTAAATTGTAGCCTCAGTTTCCTGTTCTTAGCTGACAAGAGTGGCACCCGGTGTGGTCTTCTGCTGCTGTGGCCCATCCGCATTAAGGTTGAATGTGTTGGACGTTCAGAGATGCTCTTCTGCATGCCTCGGTTGTAATGAGTGGTTATTTGAGTTACTGTTGTCTTTCCATCAGCTCGAACCAGTCTGGCCATTCTCCTCTGACATCAACAAGGCATTTGTGCCCACAGAACTGCCTCTCACTGGATATTTTCTCTTTCAGACCATTCTCGGTAAACCCTAGAGATAGTTGTGTGTGAAAATTCCAGTAGATCAGCAGTTTCTGAAATACTCAGACCAGCCCGTCTGGCACCAACAACCATACCACGTTTAAAGTCACTTAAATCACCTTTCTTTCTCCATTCTGACCATGTCTACATGCCTAAATGCATCGAGTTCCTGCCATGTGATTGGCTGTTTAGAAATTTGTGTTAAACAGTTGGACAGGTCTACCTAATAAAGTGGCCGGTGAGTGTAGTTTGCTTCAGGCCCTGCTTTGGCCTTAAGAGGGCAGTATAAACCTAGCAGTCTCAGCCTACTTTTTTTCTAAAATTACTGCAAAATAAAACAAAAATCTTTCTGTTAAAAAAGCAGATCATTTCTCTACGAAACGACCAGCTGTTTTGAAGAATTTGAAGCATTATTATTATTACTGAGAGCGGCGTATGGAGTGTGTTTGACATCAGTGAGGGAATTTTAGAGTATGTGTGTTTGTAATCCTACTCTTTGTGATAGCACACTCAAGTTAATGACAGAAGCACAGAGGAGATCACCTTCAGAGACAGCGTGAGAACTGGAATAAGTTCAGTCTCCCTTCTAAATAAAAGATTTGGGACTGCAGTGCTGACATATAATTGGATGACTCTCTCTAAACTGGGCTCTGATTCATTAGCAAGAAAACTCAATTTGGGGGCAACTAATGCAAGTGAAATTATGCATGCTTATTGTAGATTTGGAGAAGCCAGCCCAGGGATTTCTGGTGGACTTTCCATGTCATTTTATTGACTTTATTCTTACATGTATGAGAGGGTGCAGCCATTGGAAACTAATTGGTTTGAGACTTGGTCTCATTCACTTCCATTGATTCTTAGTAATGTATTTTTGTTTAATGCCATGTCAGCAACCAAGGCAAGAACATTTCAATATTAAATATACAAATCAACAAACAAATCAATACATAAATAAGATTTTTAGTGTTAATACATGATAAAAATAAAGAAATGGTGTCACTTTGCTAAAATGTCCTTAAGAGAGTTTATTTCATTAAAAAAAGTATTTTGGAATGATTGAAAGCAGATAAGTCTAGTAAAATGTCTTTTACAGTAAGGGGAGATGAGCAGTACAAACATTGAGTGGGGTCTTCATCTTTAAGCAAAAAAGCATGGGTTAATCTTGTGTGTCCAATACGCCATCTGGTAAAATCACGATCAAATCTAGTCTTAAAATTCTGTTTGAGATTTACAGTACTTACAGTATATTATTTCTCAATGCATCCTGCTCCTCTTGCCACTTTAAAGTGTAAACATTGATAAAATGTCTCATCTCTGAAGGAGGAATTTGGCATTGGTTCACCGTTTGCTTCAAAGCATCCTTGGCAGATGCATCAGCACGCTCATTTCCCACAAGCCCAACATGTCCTGGAACCCAGCAAACAATGATATGATCAAACTGGTTTGGTAAATGGTGAACTGTAGTTAAAATATTATCAATCAAAGGATGATCATTTTTGAAGATTCCATCACTTTAGAGGCATGATTTGGAGTTTATAAAGATGATAAGAGCTCTTTTGTTGAACAATTTTGATATATTCCAAAGCTAAAAGTAAAGCACAGGCTTCAGCTGTGAATATTGAACATTCTCCAGTCACTATTGCTGCTGCTATGCCATTTTCCACCTTTGAACCATCTGTAAAAACTGGTGAGTGTTGAAAATATTGGCTTCTAATAGCCAGATATTGTTGTCTATATACATTGGGATGAGTTGCTCCTTTCTTCCGATATCCTAAATTCCCTAGATTTTTAGTCATAAAACAGCTTATTATGCAGTTTGATGTTGCAAACTTGTATTTTCTTTTTTTTTGTTTCCCTATATTGTCTTTTTTTAGTTTTGCCACAACAACAACAAAAAGGGCCAGGCTACAACTACAAATGATTAACACCTAAGACATAAAACAAAGTAGAAAGATAAAACACAACAAGAGAGGAAGATGTAATCAGAATAGAAATCACAACCTATGCTAATATTCTTTAGATACCACTGTTATGTAATGGAGGAAGGGACCTCCAGATTTTAGTTTCATTAAATCGTATCTTCTCTGTATGTAAAACAGAGGTCATCTCATTTAACCATCTCTGAAAACGGGAGCACTGTGGATTTCCACTCTTTCAATGTAATCTTCTTGGCCACCACCATGACCTCTAAAGGTGCACTAACAACAGACGCTGCCATGGTCTTTAGCCTCCTTGTTAAAGCAACCTACTCTCTTACAAGGAATCGCCAGTTTGATCCCAGCTCAGACCAGGTTGGCTGCAGTAGGACCTGTGGGTTACACGTGGGGGCTCGTCCGGGATGAGATTGAGGTTTAGATGGTATGAGTGTAACGGAGGCCAGCTAGTGAAGTCCTACGCAGGTAAACCTCACTTCTCTGACTTCTAAAAGTGCTCTAGCAACTAGTGCTTGCATAGACTGATCGACTACTTCAACCACTATTCGGCGCTGTCAGAAACAATCAACTACTCAAGCCTGCATTTACAATAAATGACATAAAGACAAACAACACGATCCATGGTTAAAAGCAGTCAACTACAATTGAGGATTAAATGAATATTATTTTAGATGCCTGATAATAACACCATGGGGAATCCTCTTGAATGGTCATGTAATGAACATCGGTTTCCTCTACTATCCAAGCTAGCAAAATCATTTCTTGCTGTCCCTGCCATTAACACACGAAGTGAAATAAATTTTCTTTGGCCGGCAACACTGTAACAAGGCAAAGAGCAAGTCTGCATCCCTCTCACATTGATGCGCTTCCACAAGCTCGACCCAAGACGGTCTGTGGCTAGAGGATGATAACAAGGATGACTTGTGTTCTTTATAAAGTCGGATGAAGTAAGATTGTATTCCTTATTTCTGTCGAAATCAGGGTAAATGATTACATTGTAAGACGTGCATTTTATTCATAATTGCGTTGCATTTTTTTCTACGACTTTCTCTGCATGATGTCTGCATGTTAAAATATCATGTAAACATTTGTTCGTTTTCGGTGTCTACGTATATTCTATTTATTATTTGAATAATAATTTATTTAATTAAATAATTTATTCATAAATAGTTTATTTATTATTTATTTTCACTTTGGCTGTATATTGTCACTGGTTGAACTATTTATTTTCCAAAGCAAAATAATTTTTATTCTTGTTATCACTGCTTGAAGCCTAAATGTTAAAGTAATTTTTTTTTATTGGGCAATTTGTGTAACAGATTATTACCTGCACGCACATGGTTGTTTGCATAATATTCAGGCCGGTTGAACACTAATATATTCATTCATTTGTTATTTTATTTACTGTTGAAAACGTAGCAGAAATCAAATGATTCAATGTTTATTCATGTTTTAATTACTTTTATAAATACTGCGTTATGAATATGAGTTTAAGACGCATTTTAGGTTTCGGGTGTAGCTGACTACTTTTACTTTCTATAACCTAAATTAAAAGGTAATAATTAGCCTAAAGCTTTTTTCTTTAGTATTATTATTATTATTATTAGTTTATGCATTTTTTCAGTTTTAACTATTTATTTTTTTTATAATTCATTTATTTATTTATTTATTTAGGCAATACATTTTTTTGCGAGTGAGCTGTATTGTTGACGAGAACTATTCTTCTTTCCAAACTGGTTTAAGTAAGTTTCACTTATTAGTTCTTATTATTGCTGAAAACTTGTTAAAAAATAAAGTTACTTTAATAAATTATTAAAGTATTACAGGATGAACACGACTTCACTTCGCATATACAGGAAGCCTATGACGCAGATGTTAAAAATTCAATGTTGCGTGTAGCTTATTATTTTTATATTACTCTGTAACATCAATGTTTTGACAATTTATGTTAGGCCTATGAAACTGTTGCATTCGGATATGAATTAATAAAACGTGTATTGAGAAGGATTTCTTTGTGTCTTTATAACTGGTAGCTCGAAACACGGGTAGTGGAGTAACTCGAGTATTGTTTTGAAAAGAAATCGATTAGCAGAAACCAGTAGTTGTGCAAGCCCTAGCAACAGATGCTGAAGGCCATGGTCTTTAGCCTTCTTAGAGCAAGCGATTCACATACAAAGAATCACTGTTTCGATCCCAGCTCAGACTTTGTTGGGTGCAGTAGGACCGGTGGGTTACACTTTCATCTCATTTTATAGTTAACAAAATGAATGCTTAGGTCTATTTAAATGACTACATTATGATAATAAACTAAGTATTGCATCAGTCCTGTTAAAGTGCTGAGATAAAGTCACAGCAACCTTTTACTGGAAGATTTCCTGCTGGATTAAAGTGATCACGCATAAAATATAAATTTTCCTCACCATTTACTGACAATTAAATGATTCGAAACTTATGAGTTTCTTCTGTTGAGCATGAAAAGATATTCTGAAGAATGTTTGAAAAAAAAAAAAAACATCCATTGACATCCATGATATTTTTTTGTTCCTACTATGGAAGTCAAAGGCTGTTTTTCCCTATAATTTTTCAGTATAAACTCATTTGTGTTCAACAGAAGAAAGAAACCCAAACTGTTTTGGATAAGTAAATGATGACCAAGCATTAATTTTTTGGGTAAACTATCACTTTAAAAATATTCCATCGATACGTTCAATTCAGATAGAAAAAATGCATTTCTTACCCACAGTTCCTTGCGTGGCACATCGCTCATGTCCGTTCATCACTAGAGGACTATGAGATGACATCTGGCAGCTCAAGGGGAATGAATGTCCATCTCCTTCACTGTGATGGACATTAAAATGAAACAGCTGGTAAACATAAGTAATGGCCTTCTGTGTTGTGGCACAGAGTCAAAAGAAATCAAACACACATCTTACATGTTTCAGACTGTTGGTTCAGATTATAGCTTGCATTTGACAGAGCAGAAATGACACTATTCATGAATTTTACTACTAGGTTTTCATTCATTCTGGCATTTTAATATATAAAAACTGGAAAATGTTTGGTCTTTTGTACTGAACAGAAAAAAGAAACTCAAACAGGTTTGGAACAAGTAAATGACAAATTTCAGTTTTGCGTGAACTATCCCTATAATGTTAACTACTTTATGGAGTTATGTATTTTTATTGTCTGAAGAATTAAAATAGTCGAGGTCCTGCATCTATTTGATCACTGTACCACTGTAAAGAACACTGTAATTGTTAGTGAACGTCATGACAGGGCCAAGTATGGTGACCCATGAATTTGTGCTCGCCATTTACCCCATCCAAATACACACAGACAGCAGTATACACACACATACACAATTTTTTTTATATTGATGTACTTATTCTCATATGTATATGTGCTCAGCAAATATCAGTACATCCCACACAGATTTCTCTTTTAAATTCATATTATTATATTTGTGCATATACATTAGATTAATCTGCACTGAAGCCAAATCTGAATCTGAAAACTTACAACAATGGTCAATAAATACACCTAAATTTTTATGTTAGGGAAAAATATTAAATAATTTTAAAAAGAGGGGGAAAAATGAAGAGAAACAAAATATAAAAAAATTGTAGTTTTTGTAATTTTTTGTTGCAGTATATTTAAATGTATTTCAATTTCTAAATATGTTTGGTGGCTAAAATATTATTTGAATAACATATCTGCTTTGTTCAAGTGCACCAAAATATATTACCCATATTTACAGAGAAACAGATAAAAACTATTCATTTTCAAAATGGAATGAACTCTTTTATGCTGAGCATTGTATATTATAAAAAAAAAAATAAAATAAAAATAAAAATAGTAAATATAAAAAAATAAAATAAAATATATAAAAAAATAAAATA
>CAIGQZ010000427.1:16852533-16882924 GCA_903798205.1 Danio tinwini
TATATATGTATGTATAGAGAGAGAGAGAGACGTCTAGATTATTGTAAATACACTATTGTTATTGCTATTTTAATCCTAAAATGTTGATTGTTTAATATACATTTTATTCTGGTTTATTGTTTTAATTATTATTTACTACTACTATTTACTCTGTTTACTATGCTTTTTAAAAATATATATGCATGTTCTTTTTAATGTAAACTTTATAAATGCTTTGACAATACATTTGTAACATTTGTCATGCCAATAAAGCAATTATTGAATTGAATTGAGAGGGGGAGAGTTTTTTTTTTTTTAAGTGATGACAAAAAATTGTTTCATCATCTTTCTGAGACTCACATGGGCTATTAATCGGCGATGGTACTATGTAAAGAAACTGTTTGCGTCTTTACACATACAATCACCGCTCGTTTGTCTGTCAAATATGCTGTGCTTGCATAAAGACTGAATATGAACTTTAATACGCATACACAAATTACTTTTTTGTATTTTACACCAAGATGTTGATGATAAAAGTAAGATTACGGTTTAATACTGACCTGCTGTGTACTGGAATTAACCAGAGTCTCTTTTTCTTTCCAAACACTTGCAAGAAGTTTGCCTGGACACCCACATCAAACGCCTCACTTCCTGGTCCATTCGCAAAAAAAGGGACTGACAACCACTCTGAGAAAAAGAGCAAGAGAGGCAGTGGGAAAAAGAGAGAGCTCATAGTTTAGTTATAAAGAGAATAACATCAAAATGGATAACTTTTACAAATTCAGAAAAAAAGGGCATATACTGGGTGAGAACTTCTATTTAAAAATCACAAGCAGCAAAATATGTATGAGCCTGTCATAAACACACAGAGTCAGCCAGTGGACAAAGCTAGTCAGGAATATTACTATTATAAATGTCATGTGAATGCACATACAGTAGTCTATTTTATTTATTTATATTTATTCACTTCCCATCTTTTTATATATCATTAGCCATTTTCTTTCTTTGTGTGTATTTTCTTAATTTCACATAGATTTTATGTGAGAATATATCTATTTTTCATTGTTTATGTAATGTAAATTGTTCAAGTCATTACAATAAAGCCCATTTGTACTTTAAAACAATTTAATTTGAGAGAGTGAGAGAGGATGCTATCAAAACCTCTTAGAAGCAACGTTCAGATATAATGCAGGATTTACCTAGCGTTGTTTTGTTGCTGGTGAGCAGCCAGATGTGGAAGATGAGCAAAAAACAGAGTGTGATGGCAAATATGGCTGACACCAATGCCAGGAACAAAACATGCAGTTTAACAAAACTGTCAAACAGTCCACCCTGAGAATGAAGGAGAAATACATTAACATATTACAGTAGGATACTGAGAAACACAGAAGTGGTGGGTGTATGAGTGCAGTTATTAATGTAATAATTAATAATAAAGCAATAATAAAAACAGTGACACGATACTATACGATGAAGTCCAATTCAATAATATTAATGCATTAGCAAAGGAAAAATTATTAGCAAAAAATTATTACACAAATGTTTTATTGTTTTTTTTTTAAATATAGAAGTCCTGCTTAACAGATTCCAGTGATTCAACACAATTGTAAACGCACGTTTTAATATCACAATCATCACAAATACTGCAGAAGACCTATTGGAACTCGCATGGACCCAAGATTCTCACAGATATCAGTCATGTTTGGTGAAGGAAAAATCATGGTTTGGGGTTACATTTCAGTATGGGTGCATGTGAGAGATCTGCAGAGTGGATGGCAACATCAACAGCCTGAGGTATCAAGACATTTGTGCTGCCCATTACATTACAAACCACAGAAGAGGGCAAATTCTTGAGCAGGATAGTGCTCCTTCTCATACTTCAGCCTCCACATCAAAGTTCCTGAAAGCAAAGAAGGTCAAGGTGCTCCAGGATTAGCCAGCCCAAGAAATGAACATAATTGAGCATGTCTGGGGTAAGATAGAGGAGGAGGCATTGAAGAAGGCGCCAAAAAGTCTTGATGAACTCTGGGAGTCCTGCACGAACACTTTCTTTGCCATTCCAGATGACTTTATTCATAAGTTATTTGAGTCATTGCAGAGATGTATGGATGCAGTCCTCCAAGCTCATGGGAGTCATACACAATATTCTTACTTTTTTATTCCCGACAAACTAAAAGAAATAAGACTTTCTCCAGAAGAAAAATATACAGGGAGTGCACAATTATTAGGCAAATAAGTATTTTTACCACATCATCCTCTTTATGCATGTTGTCTTACTCCAAGCTGTATAGGCTCGAAAGCCTACTACCAATTAAGCATATTAGGTGATGTGCAACTCTGTAATGAGAAGGGGTGTGGTCTAATACACCCTATATCAGGTGTGCATAATTATTAGGCAACTTCCTTTTCTTTGGCACAATGGGTCAAAAGAAGGACTTGACAGCCTCCGAAAAGTCAAAAATAGTGAGATATCTTGCAGAGGGATGCAGCACTCTTAAAATTGCCAAGCTTCTGAAGCGTGATCATCGAACAATCAAGCGTTTCATTCAAAATAGTCAACAGGGTCGCAAGAAGCGTGTGGAAAAACCAAGGCGCAAAATAACTGGCCATAAACTGAGAAAAGTCAAGCGTGCAGCTGCCAAGATGCCACTTGCCACCAGTTTTGCCATATTTCAGAGCTGCAACATCACTGGAGTGCCCAAAAGCACAAGGTGTGCAATACTCAGAGACATGGCCAAGGTAAGAAAGGCTGAAAAACGACCACCACAAATCAAATCAAATCAAATCAAATCACTTTTATTGTCACATCATCAGCAGCACGTGTGCTATGATGAGTGAAAAGCTTAGGTGCTGACTCCAGACAGTGGAAAATACAGATAGTGCAAATACAACAACAGTGCAAAAAACAGACAGTGCAAATACAACAACAGTGCAAAATACAGACAGTGCAAAATACAGACAGTGCAAATACAGCGACAGTGTAAAATACAGACAGTGCAAATACAGCGACAGTGTAAAATACAGACAGTGCAAAATACAACAACATACTCACAAAAAAGAAACAATACAGTGTAAATTTGGCAATGTTGACAGTGATGCGTACGATGGATAGGTGTACACATAGTTGTAGGCAGTATTGTTTAAGTATGGATTGGTTAAAGTGCAGTGCATGCTACATCTTTATGGTGTGCAGTGTGGGGTATGGGAGAGTTTGTGTGGGGTGTGTTAAGTGTTCATTAGCCTGACAGTCTGAGGGAAGAAACTTTCCTTCAGTCGGCTGGTGCGTGACCGAATGCTGCGGAACCGTCTGCCTGAGGGTAGCAGAGAGAAGTGTCTATGGCTTGGGTGGCTGGAGTCGCTGATGATTCTCTTGGCTTTCCTCATGCACCTCCTGGTGTAGATGTCCTGGAGGGAGGGAAGCTCACCTCCTACTACACGTCCAGCAGTTCGCACAATCCTATGTAGACCTTTGCGATTGCTGCTGGTGCTGTTCCCGTACCAGGTGGTGATGCAGCCAGTGAGGATGCTCTCCACAGTGCAGGTGTAGAACGAGCGGAGGATGTGGGGGCTCATTCCAAACCTCCTGAGGCGCCTGAGGAAGAAGAGGCGTTGTTGTGCCTTCCTTAACACTGCGTCTGTGTGAGCAGTCCATGTCAGATCCTCAGCGATGTGTACTCCAAGAAACTTGAAAGTGCTGACTCTCTCCACTGGTGTCCCGTTGATGGTTATGGGAGTGTGTTCATTCTTCTCTCTCCTGAAATCCACCACCAGCTCCTTGGTTTTGCTGATGTTGAGTGAGAGGTGGTTTTCCTGACACCACTGCGTCAGAGTGTGCACCTCCTCTCTGTAGGCCGTCTCATCATTATCTGTGATTAGGCCCACCACCGTTGTGTCATCAGCAAATTTAACAATGACGTTGGAGCTGTGTTTGGATGTACAGTCATGTGTGTACAGGGAGTACAGGAGTGGGCTGAGAACACAGCCCTGTGGAGCACCAGTGTTGAGGATCAGTGTGGATGAGGTGATGTTGTTCATTCTGACCACCTGGCGTCTGCTTGACAGGAAGTCCAGGATCCAGTTGCACAGAGAGCTGTGTAGGCCCAGAGCCTGGAGCTTCACCACCAGCTTGGCAGGCACTATGGTATTGAATGCTGAGCTGTAGTCCACAAACAGCATTCTCACATATGTGTTTTTGTTTTCCAGGTGAGACAGAGCAGTGTGCAAGGTGAAAGCAATTGCATCATCAGTGGAGCGGTTGTTTCTGTATGCAAATTGCAGAGGGTCAGTGTTCGCGGGCAGTACAGAGCAGATGTGATTTTTAATCAGCTTCTCAAAGCACTTGCTGAAGATGGGTGTCAGTGCAACCGGACGCCAGTCATTCAAGCATGTGGTTTTAGCTGATTTCGGTATTGGCACAATAGTAGCTGTCTTAAAGCATGTGGGAACCACAGACCGAGAGAGCGAGAGGTTAAAGATGTCCGTGAAAACCCCCGCTAGCTGGTGTGCGCATGCTTTAAGTACACGTCCAGGGATGCCATCTGGGCCCGTAGCTTTTCGGATGTTCACGCGACGGAAAGATCTCGTTACATGCGCTACAGAAACAGTGAGTGTGCTGGCGGTTTCTGTATCGGCCGCGGGAGCGCGCTGTGTGTGGGCGCTGTCCTGGGCTTCAAAGCGGGCATAGAACGAGTTGAGCTCGCCCGGGAGAGACGCAGCAATGTTCACAGTGGTGGATTTGTTGCTTTTAAAGTCCGTGATGTAATTAAGTCCCTGCCACATGCTCCTTGCGTTATTGGTGTTAAATTGACCCTCTATCTTGTCTTTGTATTGACGTTTTGCTGCTTTGATCGTTTTCCTAAGGTTGTAGTTTGCTTGTTTTTGTTCCTCAGCATTTCTGGATTTATAGGCGGAAGTTCGCACTGATAGGGCTGTTCGAACTTCGCCGTTGATCCATGGTTTTTGGTTGGGGTAGATACGGACAGTTTTTGTTGGGACCACGTCTTCTATGCACTTTCTGATGAAGCACGTAACTGTGTCTGAGTACACTTCGATGTCGTCATCAGAAGCTGCCCGGAACATCTCCCAGTCAACGTCATCAAAACAGTCTTGAAGTATGGAATCCGATTGGTCTGACCAGCTCTGAAACGTCCTGAGGGTGGGTGGTTCCCGTTTCAGTTTCTGCCTGTAAGCAGGCAAGAGCAGAACAGAAGAGTGATCTGATTTGCCAAATGGTGGGCGGGGGAGGGATTTGTAAGCATCCCGGAACGGAGAGTAGCAATGGTCTAAAATACGATCGCCACGCGTGTTTGTGGTGATATGTTGAAAGTATTTTGGAGCGATTTTCCTGAGATTGGCGTTGTTAAAGTCCCCTGTAACAATAAACGCTGCCTCCGGGTGTGCGGTTTCCTGCTCGTTTATGCTCCCATACAGTTCTCTGAGCGCCTGCTCTGTGTTGGCTTGAGGGTGGATGTAAACAGCCGTAATAATGACCGATGTAAATTCCCTTGGTAGCCAGTATGGTCGACACCGAAGCATAAGGTATTCCAGATCAGGAGAACACAATGATCTAACTGGGTGTATGTTTCTCTCATCACACCATAAGTTGTTAATAAAGAAACAAACACCTCCTCCTTTGCTTTTCCCTGTGAGTTCTTTCGTTCTATCCGCGCGGTGCAAGGAGAACCCCGAAAGTTCAGCAGCTGTGTCTGGTAGCTCCGCAGATAGCCAGGTTTCTGTAAGACAGATAATGCAGCAGTTTCTTGTTTCCCGTTGGAAGGAAATGCGCGCCCGTAGCTCGCAAAGTTTGTTGTCCAGTGACTGAACGTTAGCCAGCAGAATGGTGGGGAGCGGAGGTCGAAATCCACGGCGTCTTAGTCTGACCAGGACGCCGGCTCTCTTTCCTCTTTTCCGGCTGCGTTTGCGTCGTCGCCTCGGTTGTGTGGCCCAGACAAAGGGCTCTGTTGTTGTGTTTGTAAACAGAGCGTCGTTGAAGAACTCAAAGTCCGGTTTTCGGTGTGCGACGAGGGAGCCAATTTCTCGAAGTGTGTGTCTGTCGTAGGCAATAAGAGTGTGTACATCCAGCACGAAAAAAAACAAAAATACAAGTAAAACATACAAAACACAACGAAGTTCGCTGGGAGCTCGCAACACGGCAGCCATGCTCGGCGCCATGAACAAGCGCCATGAACAAGACACACAAGCTGAAACGTCAAGACTGGGCCGAGAAATATCTCAACTGATTTTTCTAAGGTTTTATGGACTGATGAAATGAGAGCGAGTCTTGATGGGCCAGATGGATAGGCCCGTGGCTGGATCGGTAAAGGGCAGAGAGCTCCAGTCCGACTCAGACGCCAGCAAGGTGGAGGTGGAGTACTGGTTTGGGCTGGTCTGAGCTTGTGGGGGCCTTTTCGGGTTGAGGATGGAGTCAAGCTCAACTCCCAGTCCTACTGCCAGTTTCTGGAAGACACCTTCTTCAAGCAGTGGTACAGGAAGAAGTCTGCATCCTTCAAGAAAAACATGATTTTCATGCAGGACAATGCTCCATCACACGCGTCCAAGTACTCCACAGCGTGGCTGGCAAGACAGGGTCTAAAAGAAGAAAAACTAATGACATGGCCTCCTTGTTCACCTGATCTGAACCCCATAGAGAACCTGTGGTTCATCATCAAATATGAGATTTACAAGGAGGGAAAACAGTACACCTCTATAAACAGTGTCTGGGAGGCTGTGGTTGCTGCTGCACGCAATGTTGATGGTGAACAGATCAAAACACTGACAGAATCCATGGATGGCAGGCTTTTGAGTGTCCTTGCAAAGAAAGGTGGCTATTGTTAACGTTATTTTCTCTCTGCTTTGTTCACCTGAAAGGATGTTATCTGGGTTACAAATGAGGTCAGTGCACGGGGGTGTGTTTTATGCGTTGTTTGTGGATTGGGGCGGTCTCTGTGTTTAGGGATGTACTGAAGTGAGGGAATAAAGTGTGCTTACTAAATAAATGTCGTGTTTATTCAACTTTACAGCTATATTGGTCACTGATTTGTTTTTGTTTTGTTTTTGAATGTCAGAAATGTATATTTGTAAATGTTGAGATGTTATATTGGTTTCACTGGTGAAACTAAATAATTGAAATGGGTATATATTATTTTTTTGTTATGTTGCCTAATAATTATGCACAGTAATAGTCACCTGCACACACAGATATCCTCCTAAAATAGCTAAAACTAAAAACAAACTAAAAACTACTTCCAAAAATATTCAGCTTTGATATTAATGAGTTTTTTGGGTTCATTGAGAACATGGTTGTTGTTCAATAATAAAATTAATCCTCAAAAATACAACTTGCCTAATAATTCTGCACTCCCTGTAATAGGAAAAATATATATTTTTCCTTGCTCTCTTAACATCACATGTAAATTCATTATTTTTTATTAATATAAATTGAATACTTTTTTATTAACTATTATTTTATTTACTTAATATTCAATTTAATAATAAATAAATTAATTATTTTGCCTTCAACTGTGTGTACATAAGCTGAACCACTGGCTTGATGCAAAAGAACAAATCTTACTGATTGCTCAAATTGATTGATTGGTTCTCATAGTTCATTGTCTGAGCTTCCATTTGCAAATTTGAATGCTGTAAATACTGTTCACTGATCCACGTTTAGTTTATATATATGAATAAAAGTGTTGCATTTGTACCTCTTCTACAAGGTCAAATGTGAATTAAAGCTAATTCCTATGTCTTAAACATGCAAACATAACCATGCAAAAATGACAACAACTGTCATTTAAGGGGTGAACTAATCCTTGAGGATTCACAAATGCTGTAAAAGTATTGTTTGTTTGTTCTTTTTCTAGTGTATTTAACTATTGTAAACTAATTAATCCATAATTATGGCATATATATGAGTTTGTTACACTGCAGAAATGATGAAACAAAAACACATTACATTATATAACTTTGACTTGTACTTTCCAATGAAAGTAAATTTAAACGTTTGATGCCAAGTGGCTGTGTGCTCAGACTAGTCTTGCTGAAATGTGTATTGCAGAGACACAGAGATCACCCACCCGCCACAGCTGGATGACGGTCGGTGTGACGGTGGAGACGATGAGGAGACAGTACATCAGCGAGTAGAGGAGGAACAGCATGAAGAACTTATAGTTGGAGAATCCCATACAGTTGTTCAGCCTGAAAACACTCACAACAACACAGCACAAAGAAGAGGACAGCAAATTACATTGTTATTGATAAACAAGATGCAACATTCTTAAGTCAAAGGCAATAACCAGGTAAATGAAAGCCCTTGTTAGGCTCAAATTTCCAATAGCATGCACATTCAAATTCTCATAACTCATTCAGCTCAGTTTTAACCGTTTTTTTTTAAGCTTTTAGTAAAGAGTACAGAATTTTGATTTAAGAGCCTTAAATACACTTATTTTTCCCTCAAGAAATTGAACTAAAATTGTCCAATATCCAATGATCTTCTGCGGCTGCTCAGTTACAAATTTTAAAATGAAATCCTTTGGTGGCAGGGCTTTTAGCTGCATAGCACCACAGTTATGGAATTCCCCGCCATTAGATATTCGTCAGGTGGACTCTATTTCCAATTTTAAATCCAGGGGTCGCCACAGTGGAATGAACCGCCAACTATTCCAGCATATATTTTACACAGCAGATGCCCTTTCAGCTGCAACAGAGTGCTGGGAAACACCCATACACACATTTATACACATACACTATGGCCAATTTAGCCTTCCCAATTCACCTATAGCGCATGTCTTTGGACTGTGGAGGGAAACCGGAGCACACAGAGGAAACACAGAAAGAACATGTAACTCCACACAGAAATGCCAACTGACCCAGCCGGGACTCGAACCAGCGACCTTTTTGCTGTGAGGTGACGGTGCTAAACCCTGAGACACCGTGTTGCTCATTAATATAATATACATTTTAGACTTGCCATGTGGTATCTGGTTTCAGGTTAGCATCTTGAACAAACTGTTGTCAGTTTTACTCTAAATCAGTGATGCCCAAACTAGGGCATGCGGGCCAAAGTTGGCACATAGTAACCTTTTGATTTGGCCCACCATCTTATCTAAGAAGAGAGGGAAAACAATGGGGATGTTTTGAGATTGTCAACTCAAATTTTATGTAATCCTTTATTTGTTTTACTGTTAAAAGCTAACTGAAATTAAACGATTCAATTAAATGGTGTAACTTAATCAGATTCAGTTTAAATGTACACTTGAAATCAGAATTAATAGCCAACCTGTTTATTTTTTCCCCAATTTACGTTTAAGAGAGAGAAGATTCATTTAACACGTCTAAACATAATAGTTTTAATAACTCATCTCTAATAACTGATTTATTTTATCTTTGCCATGATAACAGTAAATAATATTTTACTAGATATTTTCAGGACACTTCTATACAGCTTAAAGTGACATTTAAAGGCTTAACTAGGCAGGTTAAGGTAATTAGACAATTTATTGTATAACAATGGTTTGTTCTGTAGACTATCGAAAAAAAAATAGGCTAAAGGGGCTAATAATTTTGACCTTAAAATGGTTTTAAAAAAATAAAGACTGCTTTTATATTAGCCGAAATAAAACAAATAAGACTTTCTCCAGAAGAAAAAAATAGTATCACACGTACTGTAAAAATTTCCTAGCTCTGTTAAAATCATTAGGGAAATATTTTAAAAAGAAAAAAAAATTAAAAGGGGGGCTAATAATTCTGACTTCAACTATACATACTGTCACTTAACGAATAGAAGACAATGCTGAGACTTTGATGAGCGAATCATGACAAAGGCAGATTCTGTTTGACTAGTGTAGCATTGAACTCCAGTGTTATAGATGTGATTGTTTATGTTTTTATTGCAATAAGTTATAATTTTAAAAGTTATACTGCATTAGTTAATACAATTTAAAGTAATGTTTTAGATTTATTTTGAAATATTATAAAAACAAATCAGAAAATTTACAACTTTAATGACATGTACTTTGGTATATTTACCTTCAGCCCAAGGCTAATCAATGATATTTGGTTTTTGGCCCTTCATATGAAAAAGTTTGGGCACCCCTGCTCTAAATGATAGTTGTTAAAGAATCCCAGTTAAAGAAATATGATTGAAAAAATGCCTTAAATGTATACCTGCAGTTCTAAAAAGAGTCATGTGCTTATTTATTCAATACAATGATATATTCAAATAAAATTTCTCACCAACACACACACATTTTACATTAACATATGCACCAGTTTGTGTGTGATGCATGAAGAAATAGAAGTTTTTACATTTTAAATGACATTTCTTTATAAAAGCTACTAATCAGATATAATATTGATTTTATTTGACTTAAAAAGATTAATATTTTATAAAATAACATATTTAGGTTTCAAATCTGAAAATACAACAACTTAATATTACGAAGGCTAAGAGACAAGCCAAAAATCCAAGCTACTTAAGCAAAGATAACTAAATTCTAAACTAAACTGATTAAAAATGATAAAACCTTTCATGTTAGAAATATAAAACCCCTCAGTAAGCCCTTCACAATAACCAGAAACATGCATTTAGAAAGTAAACAGTGTAAAATGTGTCAGTTTACAAACCACAGGCAGTGATGATCCATCTTTAACACACACCTACAGAAGAAAAAAAAAAAAAAAGACAGACCACAGGAGTGAAGTGCACAGGCCACAGGAGCTATTCTCATTAAATAATAATAAAAACCCAGTGTAATCAGACACACACACACACACACACATTGAAAATCTCCACAAGCACATACACACATCATCATTCTTCTCCATCTCACTCACTCTCGCTCATACACTCAGAGCTTGACTTTAATCAAAGGCTGGAAACTTGATCCCGACAGAGCGAAACTCATTGGAGAAGATTCGCTCATATAAATGTGACCAAGAGCTTCAACAACATCCTGTAATTATCGCACACGCTCGCAGATCGCATTTCTACGTCTCGCTTTCATTCAGGCAGGAGTGTGTGTGGATGAGTGGGAGATGCACTGATACACACAGACACGAGAAACAGAGAGGCAGATTCTTACGTTTGGCAGACGGAGCAGTGATGGCAGCGATCTGGTTTGATCAACTGGCAGTGATGACAGAACCTTATAGCTGAGATGAACACACACACAAGCAAATAAATAAGTAAATAAACAACTTTTTTTCTCCTACATTTAGTAGAATAGCATAGATTAATTGTAAAACATTTTATTGTTGTATTAGTAGATCATTTGAATTATATTTAACATGAAATTTTAAGAACTCAGACATAAATCTTTACATTTTAACAGGCATCTACTATTGATGCGTTAAGGTTTAAGTAAAGGCTTTAAATCCACAAATAGATCACTAATCCATATAAATAATAATAATAAGAAAAACAAGATGAAGAAAATAAACTATTTTTGTATGGACAACATTTAATGGAATATAGATGTATTTTGGATATCTGGGCTTGTGAAATGGCTAAAAAGTGAAACGCTCACCAAATATTAATGGGTTTATCTGTAGAAATAAGTATATAAAGCATTAGTAGTTATGTAGTTATTCATTTTGTACTAAAATTATTTGTTCATTCAGTGAGAAAAAAATATTGTTATTTCTATTATGACTTCTACTGTTCTTTCTTTCTATCTCTATCTCTCTGTCTAACTATCTATAAGGTATATGCAGAGCTAGTGCTTCTTCCCATACTGATACACTTCCGGTGAACGGTTAATGTGACTTTTTTCCATTTTATAAGGTTTGTTTTACAGCATCGATGTTGTAATGTAAATAAAATATAATCAGTTAAATAGACTTTGGCATTCATTTAGTTGCTCAAGCGAAAAATTTGATAAAAAGTTTTTACACGCACGCGGCTGTCAGGATTAGCAGTCTAGAAGCTCCATTGAATATACTGGGGTAAAATAAATGTTCATATTTTAAAGACATGGTGAGGAAAATGTAATTTAATGCAGTGCAGTGCCAGTGGAGGCCGATGATTTTTAAAGAAAACAGACCTTAAACGCGCTGATTTTGTAATGACATACAGTTCACCAGAAGCGCTTGACCCAGGTTACTGACAAGTTAAAAGTCCTTCCGCATACTTCCGCATATACCTAATTCTATTGTTGGTTGTGTTGACATCAGTACTCATGATCCAATCATTTTTTTGTGTTTTATTACAAGGCTCTCTGAAATACTTTAGTCCAAATGATTACATTCCAAGGCGTATAATGGACATTAGGCCAGTTGTTCTCTTAGAATAAAGCCTGAGAGGTTTATCAGCAGCCAGACATAAAGTGGAGGATTGTTGTATAAGACTGAATGGCTTTGTTAGATGAAAACAAACACCTAGATGTACATTATCCCGCTTATTTCATGGCTATATGACCATCATGGCTATATCACACAAAAGATGTACATATACACAATAATAAATGGAGGTTCATTTATACCATATCCAACAATTTTGTTTCTTACTGGTAAGAAAACAGCAGCTAAGAAGCCATCCGATCAATCTGACGTGAATCTTTTGCATCCATAAATTTTTGTTACATTTATTCATAGAGTACTTCATGCAAAAGTTACTACTGGAGATGATTATCAATTCAAAGGTGGAGCTACCGTTTATATAATTGCCATAGACAAGATTTTTACCAGGTAAAGCAAAGGTTTTCAGAAAGCGTTTGGGATGCTGTATCAATTTATTTATTTTACATTTTTTTGCACAAACCAGTTAAATCTTTGATTTTGGGCCATTTCAAACCCGTAACCCAATTCAATTCACCTCGCCTCAAATAGCTGCCCGCTGCTTCGGGTGTATGTTCGTTTTAGTTTTTGTGTCTGTCTGACAGTCAGACTGTTGCAGCTCATCCAGAATGCTGCTGCCAGGATTCTGACCAGAACCAGAAAACCAGAGCACATCACACCTGTCCTCAGGTCCTTACACTGGCTCCCAGTTACATTCAGAATAGATTTTAAAGTATTATTACTTGTCTATAAATCACTAAATCGCCTATGACCTAAATACATTACAGATACACTCACTGAATACAAACCTAACAGATCACTCAGATCTTTTGGATAAAATAAACTAGAAATTTCAAGGTTTCAGTCAAAGCAGGGTAAATCGGCCTTCAGCTACTACACTCCCCGCTGCTGGAATCAGCTTCCAGAAATGATCAGATGTGCTCCAACATTAGGTACACTCAAATCAAGACTGAAAACACATCTGTTTAGATCTGCCTTTACTGAAGAGCACTGTGCTACGTTCGAAAGATTGCACTATCATGTCTTTCTTTTTCATTCTTTCATCACATTTTAATCTGTTTTAAATTATTTTTATTCTTTGTTGTTATTTTCTTATACTTGTATCTTTTATTCCTGTTTATGTAAAGCACTTTAAAATACCATCATGTATGAAATGTGCTATATAAATGAACTTGCCTTGACCTGCCAACTCAAAACACAGACTTAAACATTTCCAATGCCACAATTCTGAATAATTAGTGTCTGAATATTCCCCTCTGTTACAAAGCAGTGCAGGAACCACTAAAGCAGATTCACTGAAAGCCATTCAAAACACACTAATAGCAGATTCAGTGACTGTAGAGGTATCTAGAGTTCAGTGTCTTCGCCTCAATTACATGCTGCTAATGCCCACGGGCTCATCATGAACCAAGTTACATTTGGTCCAGGTCCTGTTTAGTTTTGTTATTTAAGCTGCAACTAATTAGTAATAGCACTCAAGGGATTCCTGACCTCCAGTTGCTGTACGTGTGTGAACTGGGAGCTTCTGGGAGATTTCCAGAAGGATCGAACTCTTCTCCACACCGTCACGTTCAAGCTCATAGAGCAGTGAGTCTGAAGTAGAGAACTGAAACTGAACACAGACACCCGCACACACACAATTAGTAAATTAGATGTCAGTGCACTGAGAGGGAGAGGGGTTTCTTTTACTCTCATTTGTCACGTATGACATGCCTGACTTGAATAACTTGCGAGTGGATGGATTGACCCTCGTGAGAGCCTGAATCTACTGATCTCTTCTGAGGAGGTGAAGCCAGCAGAAATGTGAAGTAGATTAAATTCCACTTGCAAAACAGTCATGAGGTTTACTATAGTACAGTGATGGAAGGCCATACCCATGCTATAAAGAAAGGCTATTATTTACATTCCTTAATTAAAGGGATAGTTCACATGCCAACTAATTCTCAATATATAACAAGTAGACTGTTAGGTTAGGGTTAGTGTAAGTTGACATGTACCTGCTAAGTTACTTATAGTCAGTTAAATGTCTGTTGAAGGAGCAATATCAGCAGATGTTAAGCAGACAGTCTACTAATACTCAATTGAGAAGTATTGCATGCAAAGTTACATGCAATGCAGCTTTTAGTCAACAAAATGTGCAATAGGGACCATCAAAATATAGTGTTACCCAGGTTTGACTTCCATAGCAGGAAAAACAAAACTATGAATGTCAATGATTACATATTTCTAGTTTTGTTCAAAATATCTTCTTTTGTGTTTAACAGAAAAAAAGAAACTCAAACAGGTTTGGAAGCATTTGAGGGTAAGTAAATGATAACAAAATGTAATTTTTTTAGGTGAACTATCCCTTTAATGAAATGCTTTTATGAAATTTGAAGTTACAGTTCGAGTGTTGTCATTATTCACTTCCTCCATTTGTTCCAAACTGCATTAAAGTTTATTTTAGCTGTTGAACGATATGTTGAAGATCGCAAGCAACTGATGATCAACTGTGACATTGACAATAGTATTTTTCCCCCTCCCTACTATGGATGGCAACAGCTACAGGTCTCCAATATTCATCAAAATATTTTCCTAAAAAAAATAGAAAAAAAAATGCAAACGTTTGTAACCCTTGACAGTGTGTTAACGTTTACTTCTGGGTGAACGTTTCTATTAAAGGCAATGCAGTAAGAAAAAATTCGGAATTTATTACAGTCTATTTAAACTACTTGTAAACACTACTTTGATTAAAAAAAAAAACTTTGCACGCTGCCTTTTAAAGCCATTTTTACAGCAAGAATGCCAACTATAACAATATAGCTAAATATGATAAATAGCTAAATTGATAAATATATTAAGTTTCCACACAAAGCCTAAAATATCATTGTTGGTTAAAATCAAGCAGAGCAGTTTTGTTGCAAGATAAATTAAATAATTTGTGATAAGTTGTTTTTCTTTTGTTCATTTTTGTTTTTCATTTCTCTCTATTTAAAAAAATCCAAAGGTAATTCCAACTACAATAATATCTGCTCTGATATTATTAGTTTGTAAAGTGAATTTTTAGGACCTAGTATGAAAACAACATTAATTAATCTTTATAGTTCTTGATGTGCAATGCCTTCAATCTGATCCCAAATGTGGCTAAATTACATATTATTACTACTTGTTTTCTGTTATGAATTACAAGAATCATGAGAAATCATGTTGTGATTGTGACCTTTGGCAAAAAAAGAGCATCACTGAAAATTACTGTTGATTATTTACAAATCGACAACAAATTATTACCTTATTAAATTTTACCCAACACTAATAAAAGTGTCAGGATGTAATTCATATTTGGCAGCCATGGACTGTAATGCTGGTTGTCTTTGACTTCATTGCTCATGTTTGACACTAAAGTCAGAGCAGCTTAAACAATTTTCATTTGAAACATTTTGTCATAACAACAAATAACAAAGTTTTGAGTAATGCAGTGCAGCAAAAAAGGCACTAAGAAAATCAGATATTACAGGGAAAAGTTTAGTAATATCTGATTATTTTGGAGTATATGGTGATGAAAGGATTAAAGCGAGTGAATCAAGTAGATATACTCACATACTATATTATTCACAAACTACCAAAGGTAGGTGCTTCAAAGTATAAAAACACTCCTGCAGCATCATATCCAAAATTTCCAGAAGTTCAGTAGGTGAATTTGAGTTTAATGTTTTGATAAAGAACCTTCTATAATGTTACTGTACCTTTACAGAAGGGGAAGATGGTGGAGTGGACACTGCTTTCCAAAACGACCACGAGAACATCCCAAAACACAGGTGGAACAGGCAAAGAAACACCACTGACAGAAACAATATGTACACTTACAATTACCAATAAAAGAAAGTGGAATAAATCTAAATTACTTATTTTCACATGAAAAATGTCTAGAATACAAAGATACCATACCTCTCTGTGCAGCATTGGTGAGTAGGACTGTCAAACAAAAATCAACAAAAGTCAAAGCAGTCATTCATAACGTGACTTCTATCCATGTTAACCCTTTAACTGGCATCATAATTGACTGGTTTACCTTTTGTTCATGGGTTATTATTAAAACAAAGAAGTCTAAATAAATTTGCATAGCAAATTTTATTTAATGCCATGTCAGACTAATCTTTATGGCAAAAACTATTGACATATGACATACGAACAAAGTTGTATTACATAAATTTTTCATCATTCTTAGTGGTGTCAAACACAATTTAACCAAAGAAATTGATCTATTTTTGGAAGTGGGAGTTAAAGGGTTAATAAATCAAGTTTTAGATTTGCAAACAAATCTTATCTGGATGAATAAGCGGAACACCATCAATTTAACCAATAAGACAGGATTACATGGATGTATATATGACCAACGACTAACTCTATTCCACAATGCATAGCTTCATACACAATGCATTTATGCGTTTTCAGGTTGAATTAAAATGTTTATTAGTTTATCATTATGAATACATTTTGTGGTGATGGTAAATAGCATTATTTATTTACAAGTACCATTCATATACAAATTGATTTTAAAACACATCTAGTTTGTTAATGGCAATAAATAACACAGATAACGTGATATTGTGAAATTCAAAACAACTTTAATGCATAGTAAAGTCATATCAAAGTCTGAAAAACATAACTTAAAAAAACAAACCCTAATTTACAGACGCTACACCCAAATGTGCACCGTCGATTAAGCTCTCTTCTAGACTTTTTTGTACGTTTAATATAAAGCCTAAGATTTTAAGATTAACAAATCTGCGTCATTAAACTCTACTTTGAAAGACTGTGCAAAACCATTACTCACTCCAACAGAAGTGAACGACATAGGCGTAGTATGACCACATCACGACCACGATAACGATCAGAACCGGAATCCAGAAAAGAAGCCGCGCGCAGCGCCGGAGACACGCGGGCAAAAGCATCACTGGGTCGGCGGAGGGCAGCGCGAGCCCTGCGATCTCTGAGGCATCTGCGACCGGAGAAACGGGTCCATAGTGGTCAAGTACAGTAATAAGAGAAACAGCGCCTCCACAGGACAACTGTATATTATTTCTATTTTAATTAGACACCTATTTTATTCCTATATTAGCTTATTACATGTCAACAGCAGTTAACAGAGGAGCGCGCTCATGCCATGTAGCTTGTGGAATTTTAAAGAGCTAGCACACCGCAAAATGCACATTTTCTCACTGTTTACTGAGCTTCAAGTTCCAAAACAATGTGACTTTCATCCACTTTGAAGATGTTGGTAACTAGATGGTAGCCCAACATTCTTCAAAATATCTTCTTTCATTGTAAACAGAAGAAATTTAGGTTTGAAACAAGTAGAGGATAAATAAACAATGAAAGATTGGTCATTTTGGGCAATCTATTCCTTTTATTAAACCTTTTGAAAACTAAATTAATTTTAGATTTTCTTTTTCTGTATCCCAGTTTTTTGTCCAAAACACATACTTTCCTACATACTTACACTTGGTTTTGAGGTAGTTAGAAAAGCAGGTCTCAAACATTGTGTCCAAATACTGTATAAAAAAATACATTATACATCAGTACAACTGACAGCAGTCCAGGTCTCTGTGCCTAGGTGATGTCTGGTAAGTTTTTCTGATGTTAAAATACATTCATATGGGCAAACATGCTGATATTTAGCATCAAGAATTCCTTGTTTTCCACAAATGTGAAAGGGGAATTGGTTTAGATATTGGGTTTTGACTGCAAAATTGAGAAAGCTGCATTGGATTGGTTTAGCAGGAATCTGATGTAGGAGTTGTTAGCCCAAGCAGCAGAGTGGTGGGCAGTGCCTGGTCTGACGGGCAACAAAGCTGGAGTAGCGTTCCTGGGCCTATAGACAACGACTCCACGAGCCATAGGTGGCCGAGTATGAGCAAGCTGAGAAGAGAAAGACACACACAGTTGAGCACTTCAGTCCACAGCTCAAGACTACCTTTAATGCGTGCACACACACTCTTCAAATGTTAATCTCAAAATATACTTTTTATTTGTTTGCATACACAGCATTTTAATTCCATTTAACCTATATGTACAAAGTCACATAATAAATTTACATATGTATGTGTAAATCTTGTCCATTTATCATCCATCTATCCATTAATAAACTACATAATCTACTTGTAATTAATTGACAGACATAATAATTATAATAACAACATAATTAACAATAATAATAATATAATTATGTTGTGTGGACCCTCAAGTATGTAGGAATACCAAAGCATACACTGTGCTTTAAAGGTTGAAGGTGAAACTCTACCTGTAGCCCCTGGATGGTGTTTCTGAGTGTGGGGTTCTGTGGAAAAGCCTGAAAGTGACAAATCATCAGGTCTGGTGAACAAATCTGACTCAGGCAGAATGAGGGATAGTGTGTGAACATGAATACACATTATTTATATAGTACGGACGCAATTAGGTTTTCCGCATTCATATCAAGGTTAAGTGTGAATTCACCAAGACAGACATGTTCCTGTATCAACATCCACGTTAATCTAGGAATAACAATCCAATCAGCCAATCAGATTTAAGGGATACATTTACAGTTTAGGCTTAGTTAGAATTATGTGTTTCTACATCATTGTTACTCAACTACTAATGGGGTATATGCACACACTTTTAATTTTTAGCCAGGCAGCCCAAGTGCTTCTGGTGAACTGTCTTTCCATTACAAAATTGTCACGTTTAAGATCTGATTTCTTTAAAAATCAGCGATCTTCACTGCCTGTTAGATATACGATATGAAGTGGGTCTCAGATTGGACAAGAAGCACTGGATTAAATTCAATTTCCCCCCGCCATGTGTTTAAAATGTGAATATAAATATAAAATATGTTTTATTTACCCCAGTATTATTAATGGAATTTTTGCGCTAGCCTGTTGCTACTGACAGTGCTAGTGGTTACAACGGTCTTTCATCTCGTTTTATGCTTGAACAACTAAATTAATGCTTAAGTCTATTTAACAATGTATTGTAAGTACATTACAACACTGGTTAAAAATAGTCACATTAAGCTTTCACCAGAAGTTTATCGTTGGCTTTAAAACCCTAGCTGTGCATGGAGCCGATCCCCTCTGTTTTTTGTGAATAATTTACAGTTATGGTTAGGTTTAAGGATTACATGTTCAAACATAAATGACATTCCAGGATCAACATTGGCGTTAATCCTGGATCACATCCGTTGGGTAAGTGATATAGTTAAGAGTTTGGAAAAAGCTTTTAGAGTTTGAATCAGCCAAGAGTTTGAAAATATGAATTAAAAGTTTTTTTAAAAAGTCTCTTCTGATCAGCAAGATGGCATTTACACAATCCAAAAATACAGTAATGTGATTCAATGCTAAATTTTCAATGTCACATCATTCTTTAGAAATAATTGCTGTTCTGTTATGATCAATTTCTTGTTCAATCAATCATTATAAAATTTTATTCTGCTTAAATTTTCTATACACACACAAAACATTTTTTTATACATGGGCCTGAAAATGATATAGAGACATGTGTATCATGATAAAGCATACACTGTGCTTTAGAGGGGCGACACGGTGGCTCAGTGGTTAGCACTGTCACCTCACAGCAAAAAAAGATCGCTGGTTCAGTTGGCATTTCTGTGTGAAGTTTGCATGTTCTCCCCGTGTTCACCTGGGTTTCCTCCAGATGCTCCGGTTTGCCCCACAGAGTAGTGAATAAACTAAATTGGCCATAGTGTACGTGTGCATGTGTGAATGCAGGAGCGTATGGGTGTTTCCCAGTACTGGGTTGCAGATGGAAGTGCATCCACTGCATAAAACATATGCTGAAATAGATGGCGGTTCATTCCACTGTGGTGACCCCTGATAAAAAATGGACTACGCTGAAGGAAAATGAATGAATGTGCTTTAGAGGTTGAAGGTGAAACTCTACCTGTAGCTCCTGGACGGTGTTTCTGGATGTGGCTTCACTGGGGTTCTGTACAGAGGCCTAAAAAAGACAAATAATGAATGGCCAGGTCTACAAATCTGAATCTGGCTTGTGTGCGAACATGAAAACACATTATGCTCTGTTTCTGTACCAATATCTATTCTTTATGAGAGTGTATACATACATTTAGACACACAAACACACACACATAAACAACCATACAGTAGTCAGCAAGTTGATCAAAAAAAGTCTAAATTGTCCAAAGACAAGAATAGTTGTTGTTCAATAGTTTTAAGACAACTTTGATGAAAATGTGTATGTCTGTGTATAGGGTCAAAGCTGAATTTTCAATTTCACATCATACTTAATGATCAATAATTTTTGATGATCAAAAATGTTGTTGTTTAATATCTTAAATATAAAAATAAAAAGTTAATCTTCATGATACTTGTACAGCACATATTTGAAATAAAATCTATTAATGTCTTTACTGCCATTTCTTACCTTTTTAATAGATTATTAAAATAAATTTTCAAAGAAAAACAAATAAATTTTGCTACTATCTCACAGTATATTTGAAATGGCATATTTGCATATATTTTAATCACATATAAAGCGGATGATTACCATGAAAAGAATAACGGAATGATCTCTCAAGGATCATATTTGTTTGTGGAGGAAGCAGAGTTGTGAAGTGTGCCACCTGAGGGCGCTCTGCACCACAGTTTGAGCTTTACAGTGTATTCACCTTCTTTTCTGCACGGTACTCATCCCAGGCTGCTCTGCGCTCTTCCTCGCTCAGCTCCTCTTCCTCCCTGTGGTCTAAAAGTGAGTTGTGCTCATGATAACCCACTATGAGCTGCTCACAGCTCTGCAGCAGTTGGGACAACAACTCATCCTGACACAAAACAAAACAAAAGTTACTGTTATAATGTGCTCGCACCGCCACATCTGTGTGTCCATGTATGTGTGCTTACCGCAGGCATTTCTGTGTATTTGCTGGGCCGTAGTTCTGGCTGGAAGCGGTACAGCTCATTCAGCTGGCTGAGTGTGAAGTGCCTCTGAATTTGCTGCTGGTCCAGAACACGCGACGACAAAGACTGCTTAGCAACCTGCCGCTCATAAATCTTCTGCTCCATTGTGCCCTACACACAAAAAAAGTGACAAAAGTCACAGTTAAAATGCAAGAAAATGGACTTTGCAACCAGGGAAGAAAACACACTAGATAAAGTCTAGTCTGACATCAAGGATTCATTCAGAGATCTGTGATGATAATTTCCGCATGCAACCCCTGTTGATCAGAGAAAAAACAGTAATTCGCCAGTGGACTGAGGGAGCTATGGAGGCACTACAGGACTGTGTTGAATATACAGACTGAGACATGTTGGCAGCATTAATATCAATGAATACGCCATCTCTGTGTCAGCTTACATCAAGTGCATAGAGGACATTAGTGTTGTTAAGAACATTGTTACTCGAGCCAACCATAAACCCTGGATGACTGTTGATCTACGCAACTCATTAAAGGCATAAAATCTGGCCTTTAAGTCTGGCAATAAAGAGGACCAGAGCCAACTGAAACCATGCCATCAAACTAGCAAAGCAGGCACACAGTCAGAATTTTCAAGATTTTCAATAACACCAGAAATATGTGGTAAGAAATCAGAGCTATCTTGAATTTTAAGACATTTTTTTGCACATTTTCAGTCTCACAATAAAAGATGTATGCCCCATTATGATTTGCTCTACAGATCCACCTGATGATAAGGACCATCAGTCAGCAGTTGTGTATTTATTTATTGTTTATTGTTAATCTTTATTGAAACTGCATAGCTAATGCTATGTACATTTGTTGTGTACACTAGTACAATAGAATGACAAAGTTTGTCAAAGTTATAAGTAAATATATAAACAAAGAGAAGTATAATTAAATAAATATATGTTAAATAAATTAATTTTAAGTACAGCATAGATTTCATGTCTGCGATCAGTATGTAAAATAACAAAAAATTTTTGATGATGCCATGAGGGTGTGGAATCATGACAGTATCATGATTATCACAGTAGTATAAAGCAGAGTAAAAAAGCTGTCAAATGAAACGAGCACTAAAGCAATATTGCAAAGCAACAGCTGAGCTTTTATTACGCCACAATCAACTGCTTCTTCTCTTCATAATCACATGGGGTCTGTTATAATGCTGTATTGTGCAGTTTAATAAAATGCACTACATATTACAGTGCCTTTTGTGTTTCAGGGGTGTGCGATGTCACTAGTTATTTATTTTCAAGTATTATTATTTATTAAGTCATTATAACGTCATTATTATTACGTCATTATTTATTATTTATACATCAGCACAATGTATAGCACTGTTATAGTGTTTTTGGATATTTTAATTTTTTTTAAATTGTACATATTGTGCCTTTAACAATATTTTTTTTTATACCTGGGCGAGAAAACGGTAGACAGAAACATGTTTTTTCTGCCCAAAGCGATAGACTCTGAAGATGCTCTGGATGTCATATGATGGATTCCAGCAAGCGTCAAACACCACAACCCGGTTTGCAGCGACCAGGTTAATTCCCAGGGAGCCGGCACGAGTGGAGATCAGAAACAGCCTCCCTCTGACACACAGAAAACAGTCAGAAATCAGAACACAAAATGCAGACAACTTACACTACCGGTCAAAAGTTTGGGGTCAGTATGATTTTTAAATGTTTCAAAAAAGCTTCTCCTGCTCACCAAAGCAGCATTTATTCATCAAAAATACAGTACAAATTGTAAAACTGTCAAAAGTTATTGCACTATAAAATAACTGTTCAAATGTAGTTTATTATTTCATTTAATAATTTATTCCAGTGATTTTAATGATGAATTTTCAGCTTCATTACTTCAGTCACATGATCCTTCAGAAATCACTTTGTTTGTTGAAATTATTATTATTAATGGTAATAGTAATAAAAGCAATAATGATTGGACTAATAATTTCATTTGAAACTACATACAATAAGAAAGCAGTTATTTAAAATTGTAATAAATATTTAAAAAAAAAATTATTTAATACAAGACGCCTTGATAAACAAAATAATTTTCTTTAAAAAAAAAACATTTTATACAATAAAAATTGACCTCAAACTTTTGACCGGTAGTATATATGTGGATGTGGATCAAGATTTTGTGTGCAGTACCTTATGTTTTTAGTGTTGTTAAACTCCTGAGCCCATCTCTTACGAGCACAAGCACTGGTGGTGCCATCCAAACGATAATAATCTTTATTTTTTACCCACGTTTTCTTTCCTGACAAAACAAACAACAAATTCTATTAAATACTCTGCGAAGCAACAAATTCATTTATCAAACTAAGAGCATTTACCTTTATATGGACAAACGTCCTCCCCTTTACTCTCATCTGCATACAGGAGGAAACTCTCAATAATGTCCAGTGATATCAGAGACTGACTGAACACCAACCTGAACAAAAGAAAAACTGTATTCATGCATTTGCCGGGATGTTTTCAATTGTACAGGTCAGGATAAGTATGTCGTATCATTTTTCACAAGTAATTAAAAACAAAGTAAACAATTTACTTGCATCTAATATGCTTTCTACCCATATGGCCACAGCCATATCACCCTGCAGCCTGTTCTCACTGAAGCTAAGCAGGGCTGAACCTGGTCAGTACCTGGATGGGGGACCATACAAGAAAACTGGGTTGCTGAAGGGAGTGGTGCTAGTGAGAACAGCAGAGAGCACTCAACCTGCAGTCTGCGTGAGCCCTAATGCCCCAGTATAGTGAAGGGGACACTATACTGTCAGTGAGCACTGTCTTGCGAATGAGACGTTAAAGTCCCTACTATTTGTGGTCAATAAAAATCCCAAGGTTGGTAAGGAGTAGGGGTGTAACCCTGGTGTCCTGGCCAAATTCCCTTCTTCCTTCTTATCCATAATGGCCTCCCAATCATCCCCATCCACCGAATTGGCTCTATCACTGTCTCTCCACTCCACCTATAGCTTGTGTGTGGTGAGCGCACTGGCGCCGTTGTCCTGTGGCTGCCATTGTATCATCCAAGTGGATGCTGCACACTGGTGGTGGTGTGGAGAAACCCTCTCATGATTGTGAAGCACTTTGGGTGTATGGCCATACACAATATATAAATACACATTACATATAAAATCACTTTTGTAAATTTTCTTTCAAAATCAAAATCTCCTCTTTGACTCGTATGATGTTTGTTTCTCACACTTTGTCCTGTATTTCCTCTGCCCAGTGTAAAATCTCTAGTAGCAACTGTAATTTCCCAGAATGCTCCAGTACTTTGGCATCAGCTGCTGTCACAAATGGCAGATACCAGTCTGCAGATGGTCCATAATCCACAATAACCCCTGAACAACAGACAGAGAAAGACACTAAGAGTGAGCTAGATGAATGGACAAAGAAAGAAACCGAGAGAGACACCATGTGTGTTACTGTATTTAAATGTGCCAGCTTCCCCACCAGGAAAATCTGCTGATGCCGTGTTTGAGGAGTTAGGATTTTGATGAGACCCGGTGATTAAAGAGGCTGGATTGGCATCTCTCTCTCCATCACCCATTAAACCTGTGCTCTTTGCCTCTGTACTGTGGGACATACAAATTAAAATAACCATCAATGCAAACCTGGTCTTGTGTAGACTTCAATTTCCAGCAGATTTTTCATTGCATCCAAATAACTATAGTAAATATCAAATGGGTTCGGTCACTGACATGTAGAAATCTCACTTCAGAAAACACAGAAATAAATCTGATATAAAACAGCATACCTTACTGAGGCATTTGGCTTCACAGATTCTGAACCTGGATCCAGCGCTTTGAAGACTGGAGCTTCCTCTTTTCCCTGGAAAACAAAAAATTCAAGAAACTTTTTTTTAAAGATTTTATTTAAAGGGTTATGATTATTTGTAAAAATGTGTATACAATGTGTTTTTAAAATGTTTTTTGAAAAGTCTAATGCTGGCAAAATCTGCATTTCTTAGATTAAAAAGCACTTTTAAATCAAGAATATATTACTAAAATATAGTGCGTGAACATTAGGCCTGCAAAATATATCGTTTTAGCATCGATGTCACAATGTGTGCCTTCGCAATAGTCAGATCGGATAGATATGCAATGTTGAGTTGGGATTACAACTTTTATGCAAAAGTTTGGCCACCCCTGATAATTTTCAGATTTGCAAGCCATAACCTGCTGGCCTTTTAAATCAGCAACATTTCAGTTTTGACAAAAAATTATTTATATCAACAGATGCAATGCAAGTTAAGACAGAACAAAAACAGACAGATGCTAAAATTTGGGCACCCAATAGAATAATGACATCAATCTTTTAAAGAGCCACCTTTTGCTGAAATAACAGCCTGCAGATGCTTCTTATAGTCAAGGATAAGTCCCTGAATTCTTGCTGAAGGCATTTTGGACCATTCTTCCTTGCAAAATTTCTCCAGTTCAGTCAGGTGTGATGGGTGCTGAGTGTGAATGGCCCTTTTCAAAATTAATCCATAGATTTTCGATGATGTACAAGTCTGGGAACTGAGATGGCCATTCTAGAACATTGTATCATGCCTTAGCATGAACTCCTTGGTAGATCTAGAACTGTGTTTTGGGTCATTGTCCTGCTGAAACATCCAAACCAGCCGTAACTTCAGCCTCTTGACTGATTCCTGAACATTGTTTTTTAGAATCTGCTGATACTGAGTGGAATCCATGTGACCTTCAACTCTGACAAGGTATCCGGTACCTGTGCATGCCACACATTCACACAGCATGATGGACCCTCCACCATATTTTACAGTAGGGAGCAGGTTCTTCTCCTGGAATGCTGTGTTCTTTTTCTGCCATGCAAAGCGCCTATGGTTGTGACATCTGTCCACAGTATATTTTTTCAAAATTATTCAGGCTTGTCCAGATGAGCCTTTGCATACCTTAAATGACACTTCTTGTTGACAGAAAAAAAAGGCTTCTTCTGTACGACCTTCCATTGAACTGTTCTTTATAAAGAGTGTGCTGGACTGTAGAATGATGTACAATGACATTATTAGCAGCAAGACGTTCCCGAAGCTCCTTATAGGTGGCCTGTGGTTTGTCTGTGACCATCTAACCATTCTTAGTTTTTGCTTTTCAGATACTTTTCTGGATCTAGCACATCTTTCCTTCACAAGAACTGTTCCTGTGGCCTTCCATTTTTTTTACTATACTTCTGGCTGTGGAGATAGAGACGTTAAACCTTTGTGATAGCTTTTTGCATCCTTCTCCTAATTCATGTTGGTGTTCCTAATGACCTAGTTTTTAGGTCATTAGGAAGTTTTTTTGAGGTTGTCTTGTTGCAACTTTCTAGTTCACAATAAGAAGCACAACTAGCTATCAGCTATCTTAAATATCCTTTTTCATGCTTGGTTGCACCTGTGTTGGGATTGTTAAGGTTCACTGCGTAACTGAAATCAATTTTGTGTAGTGATCAATCAGCATAATGTGGCTACAGGTTTTGAAATCCACACAAAAGAGAGGGTGCCCATACTTTTGCATAGCCTTTTCTTCAGGTTCAATTTAATTTCACACATCTCAATACTGCTACACTACATATTTCTGTCTGAAAATATGACATTATCTAGCTTTCTCTAGAAACCGAAAGGCATATCACTGTGATCTCTTATAAAGAAAGAGCACATAATTATGCAGCCATTAAGGGGTGCTCAAACTTTTGCATAAAACTGTATATCTGAGCAAGAGTCACAGTTCAGAGCACGACATTTGTGGAATTATTTAACCACAATAGAGTGAAATTGTATCATTTGCATGTTTTTAAGGCCTGAGGGAGATTTAAGTAGTCAGGCACAAGATATTTTACCAATTGGAAGTTTAATAAAGAATAATTGTGTCGAATTATTTATACATAAAAAACTTTGCAGCATAATTTTAACACTTACAAAACCTAACCCAATACCTATGCTACGTTAATATCTATTAACAAGGAACAAGTTAGGAGTTTATTAAAGCAAAAGTCATAGTTAATGGTTGGCCAATAGCGGGAAGTGAGCCTTAAAATAATAAGGGACTATAAATTCTTTCCAAGTAGTGCTATATTGGTAAAATTGTATAGATGCATTATATCACAATAAATATATTGCAGAAAATAAATATATAAATAAATAAATCGCAATGTCAGATTTGTCCAATATCGTGCAGCCCTAATACACATGCAAAATTATTACAAATGTATAGCTGAAATTGTGAAATATTTTTATGGTGCCTTAAAAATTTATTTCAAGAGATTAAGGAACTTTTCTTATTATCATCCATAAAAAACTGTACACACACAGTTGAAATGCTCACGCTTTTAAACAATAGTTTTAATAACTAATTTCTAATAACCATATTTTTTTTATCTGTGCCAAGATGACAGTACATAATATTTTACTAATTTATAAGATTTCTAGTACTCAGCTTAAAGTGCAAATGAAAGGCTCAACTTAACTTATTAGGTTCATTAGGCAAACCACTGAATAAAGGTTTGTTGTGTAGTCAATCAAAATAAATAAATATTGCTTAAAGAGGTTAATAATATTGGCTTGAAATTATTTTTTTTAAATTAAATAAATAAATGTTTCAGCCAAACTAAAAGGCATTTTCCAGAACAAAACAATATAACAGGAAAAAACTGAAAATTGTCTTGCTCCTAAACACAACTTTGAAAAACAATACAAAAAAGAACTGCTGACTGTGTATGCGCCATACTTGAGTGTACCTTATTCCGGGCCAGCTGAGCAAGTTTAAGACACCAGGGATGAGTCCATATCAAACTCAAAACATGAAGGTCCTGAAACAAACTTTTCGGTCCTGCTCCTTTCCCTAAATAAAGACAACATCTGTGACTGCATGCCACAAATACATTGACTAAAGTCTTTATGTGATCTTACAAAATCATTTAAAGATTGGCTATATCACATAATCCTGTAGCAATGTCAGTTTCTAAGGCCATTTATATGCAAACTGCATTTACAAATCAACCAATATTAAATATTTAATTGTGTATGTGCTCATATCTCTTACTATAAAATAATTTTTAATAATCCATTGAGATATTTAAAATGCATCAATTCTCTCTTGCATTCTAGGATTAACAAACAGCCGTACTCTGCTTGCAATTCCTTACAAACACCACTTGAACCTAACATAATCATTAATAAAGTGAATAAATGCTTAAATGAATCACAAGAGTGTTCATAGTGAGCTGCGTTTACATCAGTTTTGTGACAGGCTGAATTCCATGACTGAACGCACAAACACTCTTTCTTATGATATAGGCTATACCACAATCTGCTGTTAAAAATCTCTTGAAAGATAAACTAAAACTAGTGCTTAGCAATACAATACTTCAATAAACCTCTAACTCTAAAAATATATATATTTTTTAACAATACAATAATTTGACGCCAAAATTGGCAACATAAATTAACAAATTTAGTGTTTAATTTTAAAAATAGTAAAGAATTATAAAATCAGTTGTATCATGAAAACAATTATTGACTGATATTTCTATTCTATAGTATAGATAGAGTGTGTGCTAGTAAAATCCTCACCTGTGCGAGTCTGCAGATAGTGCGAGTATAACTGACACTGTAGAGGAGTCATCCTGACTGACAGCACATACTCGCGTTTTGGCGGCAAACACGATGTCAAAACGGAGTAGTCCCGCCTCTGCAACAAAAACACAACAAATCAAACACAAAGCATTGAGATGTTTCCCCACAGCTATTCCTGTTCGTTCTGTCTTCATCACCTGTATGAACCCTGACATGAGCTGGTACAGGACGTGTGATCTGTTCTTCATCAGCCTGACATCAGCAGGGGTGGAGTCTGCACACTGGCCATTCTGGATTGGGTTAATAAATCGGTTTCGAAACTCCTTTAGGGAACCCAGGAGGTTCTCCTTAATGAAGTTTACCATGCAGTGATCTAAAACAATAAAAAGAAAACAGTTACCATATCACTGGATTAAATAATAAATAAATAAAATGTAAATAAATATTTATTTTTATTATAATTTTTAAATTTTTAAGTTTTTTTAACTAGCTGTGAAAATGCATTTAATTTATTTACATGTACTTAAAATCATTTTTGTCATTTTTTAAATAAGCTAAAAGCTGCCCTATTTATTTATTTATTTGAAATGTGACACCATTCAGAACAGTTAATAGTAATGTTTTTTTGTTATCAGTAAAAAAAAAGATAATGGCATTTAAAATAAACAACATTACTTATAAATGTCAAGCTTTAACTAAAACTGAAACTGTACACACTTCACTAGGGTCACACATCCTCAAAAAGATTTTTAAATAAAAACAAAAGCATTTTTTCAAGCATGTTTTCATAGACATGAAGATGAATGTGGATTACACTCGGTGAGGTTATTCTGAAGCGGAGTTCCTGTCAGTATGATTCTTCTGCGTGTGCTTAGGGCTCGCATGGCTTTTGAGATGCTGGAGTCTGCATTCCTGAGGACATGGCCCTCGTCACACACCACCAGATCAGGGCCTAACAGAGGTTTGAAAACAATACTAATGAAAAACACTAGAAATGTACTCAGCATTTGAAGATAGATTGGTCAGATTGAATTACCAGGATCCAGGAGCATGGAGCGGAAGTCTTCTTTGTGTCTGCTGTACTTTGCACTATTTGTGTGTGTCAGAATACGAAAAACCTCATAACCCATGATCATCACACCACCATTCCTAAACCAGTCGTTCAACATCTCAACACGAACAGCCACTGACTTTGCTGTGGCCAACTCTGCCACCTGTGTATGATACAAAAGACAGAAGGCAGATTTTTAGTATAATAAATAAATACCAGTGATGCAATAGAAAGCCCATATCAAATTAACAGAAATGAAAACTCAAACTTTGCAAGTATTTATTTTATTTTAATAAAATAAACTGTGCATCTTGCACTGATTCTTAGACCTTAAAAAAAGAAACTCAGGTTAAACAGACAACTCACCCAAAAAAAATTATCTACACAATCAACTAGTTACTCTCAAATAGTCTGATTGTTTGTGATTACGAACACTGGAGCACCAAATGTCAAGCCCCAAAAATCCCAAAACAGCTTCATAAATATAGACTTTGGCCATACTATTTATATATGATATTTAATAAATTATCCATTCACAC
>CAIGQZ010000427.1:16883324-16915860 GCA_903798205.1 Danio tinwini
ATATATATATATATATATATATATATATATATATATATAATATGTAAAACATATATATAAAAATACAGATTTTAGATTTAATAAATGAATACATTTTATATTTAAATTAAATATTTAATTAAATATTTAAAAAATATTTTTATATATTTTAATAGGCCAATCAACTAGTTACTCTCGAATTGTCTAAATGTTTTGCATTGTGCAATACTGGAATGTCAAGCCCAGAAATATAAATTTACATTTTAAGTAAACAGCTCCATAAAAATAGACTTGGCTTTGGCCATTCAAAATTCTATTAATAAATGATATTTGATAAATAATCCATTAAACCCCTCCTCTGACATATACAGTACTAGTTGCCAGAGGAAATGCCCTAAACAGCAAAACCCAGACAGAAACAAGGAAGATCCCATTTGCAAGCAGAGGAATTTACAGTTTACTTTTGACTAGGGCTGCACGATTTGGAAAGAAAAAAAAAGAAAAAAATTGAATTGCGATTTAAAATGTGATCTAATATAATTTAATAAAAGAGCTACACTACAGGTTTAATGTGGTGGTTTTAACAGCACCAAAAAAAAAACCAAACATAATCACAAAGTACGCTACACTATTTCTGATTATTTAATACCCAAAAAATTGTTAGTTATCATGACAGATTAAGAAAATAACTACTAACTATAGTAAACTATTTTTAATTCAACTAAATAAATTATAAATACATGACATTCACGGGTCATTGTGTCGATTAATCGTGCAGTCCTACTTTTGACTGTCCTTCAATCCACTTTAAAACAGAAAGAAAAAATCTTTTAGTCTTGTGTCTTATGTTTTTTTTCCTGTGTGCGAAATCTAGAAATACGCCTCCAGTTCTGCCACCTGATCATTTCCATCTTTTAAATTGTTTTGCTTATGCATTAATTAAGAATTGTTTACTAGAGTTAAAATCTAATAAACATACGATTTTAATTGGCTAGATGAATTTACAGGTTACCATCTATGAAACATATCATGCTTTCATGACTTCTAGGCTGGATTACTGTAATGCTCTGTTTGCTGGTTGCCCAGCATCCTCTATTAATAAACTTCAGCTAGTACAAAATGCAGCTCCCAGAGTTCTTACCAGGTCTAGAAAATATGATCATATCACCCCAATTTTATCCTCCTTACACTGGCTGCCTGTTAAGTTTTGTATTGAATTTAAAATATTGCTTCTTACCTATAAAGCCCTAAATAGTCTAGCTCCTGTTTATCTAACCAACCTCTTGTCTTGCTACAATCCAACCCGCTCTTTAAGATCTCAAAACTCAGGGCTTCTTGTAGTACCTAGAATAGCTAAATCGAGTAAAGGAGGTCGAACCTTCTCATTTATGGCCCCTAAACTCTGGTACAGCCTTCCTGATAATGTCCGAGGCTCAGACACACTCTCACTCTTCAAAACTAGATTAAAGACCTGTCTTTTTAGCAAAGCATACACTGCTTTGCATTACATAGCGGTATGACGCATGATGTGCCCTACACACGATTTTGCTTCTTGTTTATATACACTATGAACAGCAGCTACGCTAATTATTCTCCTTATTCTGTATTTCCACCTGGGGGTACTCATCTCGAGACCCTGAGACTATGCAGTGCCACTGATGCGATCCAAGACCAGCGACGAGATGATCCCAAGGTTTCTGGACCAGGCCATATCCTGAGCTGCTGCTGTGGTGGTCATGATGGAGAGCATGAGACTGATTCCTGTGATGCTCCAAAGACAGATGTGTCTTCGCTGAGGTCCAGCTACTGCGCCTAGACTGCAGCTCTGCACAAGACGTTTGGCCACAGGAGAAATGGTTGTGCCCAACTGAGCCTGGTTTCTCTCGAGGTTTTTTAAATTCTTCACTTTCGCCAAGTGGTGAAGTTTTTTCCTCGCCTCTGTCGCCACTGGCTTGCATGGTTCGGGATCTGTAGAGCTGCGCATCGATGGAATTGCTCTTCAGTGTTTGGACTCTCAGTAGTGATTATTAAACCACACTGAACTGAGCTAAACTGAACTTAAACACTGAAAACTGAACTGACACTGTTTCAATTCACTATAAACTTTCATGTGAAGCTGCTTTGACACAATCACAATAAGCGCTATACAAATAATGATAAAGTAAATTGAATATCAGCATCATAATCTTTAATAGTTTCTCAAGCAATATCCAAACAAATTACAAATCTAGTAGTGGCGTTTTAATGTCTTTTCTTACTTAAATCACATTTTAAATATTTTAAATAGTAAAAGGTGTAACTATAATATTACTGTTTTTTATTTTGATTGGTCTTGGTAACCATAAGAGATTAAATTTTTTTTAAATCTTGCTGAATCTAATGCTGAGTTCAGACTGCATGATTTTAGCCCTGATTTTGACTCACCGACAGGTTGAGAAATCACCAACAAATGCCTGAAATCACAGGCAAATCGGTGCTCATTCACATGAGTAACAATCACACAGAATGTACTATCGAAGACGTGATCTGAGAGAATCGCACACACCCATCAGATATTTGGCATGCTAAATATATGAACCTGTCTGTGATTCAAAATCATACCATGTGAAATGTGTTCTGAATGAAAATAACATCGGCAATTATCTACAGCCAACGAGAGAGCAGCATCCACTAGTATGCGTATCTGCGAGAACCAGTGGAAAGTTGGGGGAGAAGTCATGCAGTGTGAAACCCCTGTCGCCGATCCATCTTGCAGTGTAAACACAGCACCGACGGAACGCTACCCCAGATAATTAAGCCGTGTGAAAACATCTGTGACACGACTATTTTGAAAATCGTGCAGTCTGAACTCTGCATAAATAGTAGCATGAAACTGAAATCAGCTCACAGAGAGTAAGAGAATGATACTGACCCACAGAACATTGGGTCTTAAGCCCCTCTGCCACTGGTCAAACTCGCTCCTCCAGTTCAGCACAGTGTTTAGAGGACAAACCACCAGAGCTCTTTTCAATGGCAGCTCTTTACTTAACAGCACCGTGTGAAGGAACACGATGACCTGAAAACACACACACACACACACACACACACACACGATTACTCTGCCTGTGAGCAACGTCATCATTTTTAAAAGAAAAATATCATTTGAATGTGTCTGCACCTGAAAGGTTTTGCCCAGGCCCATGCAGTGAGCCAGAATACAGCCGGAGCCTGGAGTTGACTTCACACTCTGAACAGATTCACAGCAGCAGTCCCACATGAACCGCACACCTAACAATGAACACACACTTGCATATGACGACACAAACCAGATCCACATCACCAGCTGTCATTTCATGCACACTACTTAATAAATACATGTGAATAAGATGAAAAACAATCTCACACTTTCTAGACTGATTATGTACCGACATTAATAAGCTTTTAAAAAAAAGTCATAAAGCATTTCATTTCATATACAGTAGTGACGGTGATGTCAAGTTAAAAAGACATTTCAGATGTATACATTTAGATTTAACTTATAATTAATGTTGATTAATCAAAATCATGAGAAAATTACCACCGGCTAAAATTAAGCAGAACATTTTTCAGCACGATAACCAAAATAATTTCTGAAACATTTAATAACATTAAAGACTGGAACCATGAAAATTCAGCATCCTCATCAAATGCAGGATTTCCATTCTTTCATGAACAGCAGATTTAAGGACTTTAAAAGCACCATTAATTTCCAATAAAGCACAATTTTAATTCCCCCAGCATATGCAGTGCCATGAAAGTCCTTACTGTACTTAATATTTCACTTACATTTAATATTTACATAAAAAATTCTGAGTAATGATAAGGTTTTGAGTCTTGTTCAAAGAAATGTAGTAAAATTTGTTCAATTCCATACTGGTAATAATCAAATGTGCATTATTTGTCATAGTTCTTGTACAAGATTTAAATGTAAGAATTTTAAATTAATAATTTATAATTATTTAGTTCTGTTTTTGACAGAAACACAATACAATTGCTGAAATAACACCATAAATACATTGTGTTTAAAGGGGTGGTCCACTACGATATCATATTTTAAACTTTAGTTCATGTGTTATGTATCTGTGAACATAAACAACATATCTGAATGTAATACGTTCAAAGGGAGGCATTGGCTTTTACAGAGATAGCTTAGCAAAACCTACAGCGAACGAAATTTGGGGACTACAAAAAATACATCCGGGTTAGTGAGATCACAAACACTTCAGTTTACGAGCATACACCCTGCGCAGTGAAGGGGCGTGGCCAGAGACACTGTAATGTTATAGCAGAGAAAGCTAAAAAGCCATCCAAATCCTGCTTTTCCACAGAGCTTGTTCTGTTTCTGTATTTGGGTTTCCAAAGGACACGATACAAAGAGAGAAGTGCTTACAATTTAATTATGTTCCAGAAAATTATAAAAAATATATAGCTAGCATTTGACAAACGACAGCTTTCAGAATCTCTTCCAGTTCAGTGCTGAATACAGCTAAAACTCTTTAAAGATGGAGCAACTCCAACCATAATAGACAAAGCTGTGGATTGTGAGCCACAAACTTTAAGTAATTTTATAAGTTCAAATCGATCTATTACATGCACAGTTTCTAGCGTTAACGGTATGTTGTAGCGAGGACGTAAACAAGGATGTAAACAACGGAAAATGCTGTTTGGCACCATTAATAATTTAGCTACAAATTCATATTTATCCATCAGACTGCTGCACACACTCACAATCTTCACCAGCGCTGCATTGTCTCTCTATGCAGCTGCCTTTCCTGTGTTCTACATCTCGAATAACAAACTCGCAAAAGATATGTGAACATTTCATATTCCTTACACATGTTTATTCTGAATATATGTGAAAGACACTTGTCAGATTTTATTTTAGAGAGCAGGCGTGAGGTTCAGCTGTGTCCTCTGTGTTATTTTCTGTCTGATTCAGGCTCAAATTGATATGGCTAACAGCTACTCTGACTGACGGTGTTTACAGAGCAGAGGCAAAGCGCGTGCTATAAGAGGCGTGACACTTTTCCTGGTGACATGGAGCTGATCCGTGAATCACAGCACATTATTTTAGCTGACCAATAAGAGCCTTTATTTTAGCTGACCTAAGGGCAGGCCTTTTGGAAGAACTAGGAAGTATGACAGTCGTTTTCATGTTAGCGGAGTAGCTGTATATAATCAAAGAAAGATATATGAAAAAATAACATGATTTTTTACAAATGAAGCATGAGCACACATTGATTTGCATCTTATAAGCTCAACCAAGCCTTAAAAATACACTCTGGACCACCCTTTTAAAATTTAATTCAAGCACTTTCAAGGACCTATGTTTTTAAGTACTTTCCAGGCATGAATTCATATGTTTGAAATTCAAGTACTTTCAAGAAGTGTGGGAACCCTGCAAATGACTTAATCAAATTAAAAAGGTTCAATACGCATAATAATAATGCAAGTTAAAAAAGTATGAATTCTTGACAGGTAAAGAAAAACAGCAAAAATAAATATTTGTATTAAACTAAAATAAAGATATTAGTTCATCTCTATTGCTGAAAAGCAAATCTTCTCTCACCATCTCTCTGGTGTTGTTTGAGTTTGCTAAGAAAGTGCATGTGTACTTGCACCACAGGCTTATTTGTGGCGTCATCTTGCTCAAGTACCAATGGTGCGATGCTATTAGCTGGTCTCTCAGACACCAAAATGACCTAAAGCAAGAATAAACAATGCTCACAATAAATAACAATGTCATTGTCTATCATCTCTTTTATCACACTTACAAAATAACACACACACACACACACGTCACTTTTATGTCATTTAAAACCTGCATGACTTAAACAATACTTAACAATACGTATGTTTAACAGAAAAAAATGACACTAGTAGCAGTAAAAATAACAGAATGTCAAACTCTCATGTGACTTATTTCACATTTACGCAAGAGAATACACTGTTAATCACCTCTGGGTCTGCGTCCTCTCGCTCTCTCCTCTCATTCTCTAGCCTGAGTCTTTCTCTCTCTGCGAGTCTCTTTCTGCGCTCCTCCTCTTCTCTAATAGCACTCTGTGTCTCCTGCGCCAGCTGCTCAACCTCCAGAACCCGTCTGATCTGCCTGCGTCCGTGAGGTGTACCCTTCAAGTGCTCCTCAGTGGCTGGAGAAAACTCTTCCTGTACATCAAATCCCCATAATAATTAAAAAAAACATCAGTTACTGAGAAATCCACATTAATTCTATTTAAAAAAAACACACGCACATTAGGATCAGGGATGGGCCTGTTTGGTGTGCGGGATGGACTCTCTTTATGCTCCTCATCATGAGTGAGCGACTGGGACCTGCAAAATAAATCAACATTAAACCTTTTTTTAATGCACTGAGGCTTGTTGGATAGTAATTGAATATTCTGTGAGAGTTTATACAAGTTTAACTGTGATATCAAGAGCTTTACCCCATTTCCTCATGCTCTGAATGACTGAGCTCATCCCATAAGTCTGAATCGCTTGTATCTTCACTGCTGCTCACTGGGTTAAAAACAGAAAAAAAGTCTGATAAAAGTATAATAAATTCGCATTAGGTACTTTTCGGGGAAAAAAAAAACTGTAGCACTATTTTACAGCCGTTTGCATACACAAACTACATTGTAAAAAATGCTGGGTTCCACACAAAACAATTAAGTTAACAAATTGTTTTTACAAATTTAAGTAGATTAAACAAAAGAATTCAGTTGTCCCAAAAAAAACTCAAGAATTGTGTTAATTCAGCTCATTTTAAACAAGTTGTTTGAACAAGAAATCTGTTTTTGATATCATAGTAATTACAATTTGACAAAAAAAAAAACCTCACTGTGTTTGCAAGTAGAAGGTAAGTTCAAAGACTATGAATCATCACTTTAATCCACTTAGTTATCTTATATTATTTCAAGCATATTTGTTATTAATTTATTTATTCACAATTGAATGGTGTTTCAGCAGCAATGGCTACATTGATGAACAAACTGCACATGATAAATATACTACTTAAAAAAAAAATGTGGTCGTGGCCAATAGCCTACTGCAGGGGTGTACAAACTTGTTCCTGGAGGGCCAGTGTCCTGCATAGTTAAGCTCCAACTTCCTTCCACACACCTCCCTGGAAGTTTCTAGTATACCTAGAAAGAGCTTAATTAGCTGGTTCAGGTGTGTTTAATTGGGGTTGTAACTAAAATATGCAGGACACCAGCCCTCCAGGACTGAGTTTGGACACCCCTGGGTTAGTGCGTCGACGAATAGCACAGAGGTGCTTACGGCAACCCGAGTTCTATTCCCGGCTCAGGGTCCTTTGGCAATCCTTCCCCAATTTCTGCTCCCCACACTTTCCTGTTCATAAAATCTCTACTGTCCTATACCAATAAAGGTGTAAACCCCTAAAAAAATTAATTTAAAAAAAATTGTTTTGAACAAATGAACAATATTTTAGTACATAACCGAATGTTTTAAAAATATTAAACTCAAAAATACAAATATATACCATCAACACCATATATAATACTTTATATAATCTTTCAATTCAATGCATTTTAAATTATAGTTATTCAAGGAGAAACATTTAAAAAAAAGACAATAAATAAATTTCCTGAACAATTATAACAGAATGGACATTGTATATATTTTTGACTTAAGAACGTCTTGTTGAACCAACAAACTTTTTTTTTTTCACACTCAATATGAAATAGTGACCAATTTGACATCTTGTGTAGATGTTCTAATCATATCTACTTTCAAAAAAAAAATATGAATCTGAATAATGAATCTGACCTATATAGTTTTTTATATATAGGTTGTTGATGTGCATTTTTTTTACTGTCACACAAGACAAGAATGAATAGAATTAGTATTGGCATCATTTAAGAAGTAAATGAGTAAACTTTCCCAGTACTAGGTTGCAGCTGGAGAGGCAACCACTGTGTAAAACATATGCTTGATAAGTTGGCGGATCATTCCACTGTGGCGACCCCTGATGAATAAAGGGACTAAACCAAAGGAAAATGAATGAATAAACCAGTAAACACTTCATCGTCTTCCACAAACTTCTTGTTACATTTCTCCATTTTTAGTGTGACTGTTTCAAGCTTAGTTCAATAAATTACAGCTCTAATAAAATTTAAAAGAGAATCATAAATTCAATAATAACTCAGGCTTAATTTTACAAGTGGGCATTTTAGTAAATGACAATTATGGTTTTCATCCATTCATATATTTCTAAAATTCATAAGTTACACCATAGAACATTTCTGAGGTAATTCAGTAAATTATAAAAAGTATATACAAGTATGAATAAAAAAAAAAAAAACACTTCAAAATTACTTTTTTTTACTGCCTATTTGTCAACAACCCTAATGTATTCATTCCACCTGCCATTTATTATGAATGTACACATTGAGTACAGGTTTAACTTTAGTTGTTACAATTTTTAAAGGTTTTTAACTCACCAACAACACATCCTACATCCTGGTGTCTTTTTTCTCTTGTTTTCTTATTCCCATTCTCCTCCCCATGATTTAGTTTTTTTGGTTCAGCCTCTGATAAAGCAAGACCATGACGTAGCAACTGGTGGCGGTGCAGTGACCCTGATTGTGAACCACTGGTTGTAGAGCCACCATTGTCTGCCAAAAAAAAAAAAAACAACTTAAATGACCAAGTGATGTAACCAACCTGAAGTACTAAAATGTCTAATAAGATCTGTAACGTCTGAAAGTATCTGCTGAATATTATGTGACCGTTAAAATTATTCAAAATATATAAAATATTTTGCCGCTGGATCAGTTACAGAGGGTGATAATGTAATTAAATAAAAAAATAGCACATTTCGCCCTCTTAATAGCTATCACTCACCTTCCTCATCCGTTGTCTCAGGAGATGCGGTCTTGCTCTTCCTTTGCTCATCTTTGGTGCTCTCTGAATGCTCGTCAGAGCTGGAGTCCAGCTCTGAATCGGAGGATAGGTTAGCTCTGATCTGAGCCAGCAGAATCTGCCTCGCAATTCTTTACAGAACAAGTGATGGGATGAAGCAGTAACGTGAGCGTGGAGAGAAAAAGGGGATGAGGAGAAAAGAGAGAGGGACAAATTGTGAGGTGGGTGACAGATGAATTCATATTTATTAATGCATCTTTCTCCCACCACTTTAATCCTTTTTATAAAAATGACATCCCATCCCATTGTTCTGAATAATTTCGGCATAAAAAAAGCACTTCTATTATCAGAATATTTATTTAAACCACCAAAGATGCAATCAAGCAAGTATTTATTGAATAATCTCACAAACTTATTCAAAATCCCTTTATTAATAAATGAAAAGTTAAAAGGGAAATAAGAAATGGTAGATGAGGCCTTCTTCACTTGTACAAAGCAGACATTTGAAATCGGCACCACTGAATACGGCATGCTGAATGTATCACCAAAAAATAAATCAACACCAAAATGTATACACAAAACGCAGAGGCGGTGGTGACTGTGGTATAAACTTTTATTACAACTACACTTCTTTTACAGTTCTTAATTATTTACAAACTCCGCAAATGCATGTAATAATTATGAAAACGCTCTCCGTAAAACAATTTAATTAAACAATAAATAATTCCAAACCCAAAAAATATTAGCATGCAATAAATACTCAAGCTTTTAGGCTTTCTGAAATCCAACTGAAAGTGTGAGGAATCCACAAGACAACAAACTGAAAAGTTTACCAAACAATGGGGTGAATAAAAATGAAAATAAAAAAGGGCTGGCCTTAATGTTTAATCGGAAGCATGTTACTTAATGTTAGGCAGGGTTCCCACTCTGTCCAGGAGCATTTTTTGCTTTTCCAAGTCAATTAATGTGAGCAACACCTATAATATTTCAGCAATACGTCTGTGGCCTGCTGTCGTTCTGGAGCCATTCATCGGTTTCCAAACAAGTTGAGTTGTTCATCTGTTTCCAGAAATTATAAAACAGTTTACACTTCTGCACTTACAGTGAAAGTCTTTTAAATCATATTTATGATGCAGAAAGTTTGTTGCAAAAGAATTCGTTTAAACTGGAAAGCACAAGGTTCAGTAATTGTGTACATCTACTTAGAAGATATTAATCAGAATTTGGTCATATTCTGATCTGATAGCACCAGTCCCATGCTAAACGCATGTTATATTAAAGTGTTATGGTTATGAAGACCATTGTAATCATTAAAAGGCCACAGATCTGCTTTTTTAAATCATAAATTAATCATAAGTTAAGATGTGATATACCTACTGAGGTATTGTGGTTATTGGCATGGTTCTAAATGCACAGCTAACATGAAGTAGCTGTTCATTAGTGTAATCAGAGAAGCTTCCGGAAGATTCAAACAGTTCACTATAAATACCTGGATAAAAATAAATAAGTAAAGATTAAAAATAATTATAATAAATGTTTTGCAATACCAATGAGTGATATTGAAGCGAAGAACAGAAATGACGGTGAATGTGCAGACTATGGCGTGCACTTGCTCATGACAATGCACAGGCAAACGTAAAATGATAGAACAAAACGATATGACTCTACGACGCCATTCATGACTGAATACATGAGAACTGACCACAGTTCCACGTCCTGGTCGATCGCTCCCAGGATCTCTTCATTTTACGAAAACAGTGTCAGTGATACGGTGAACCAGCTTGATTAAGAGCTTACAGTAAAGGACAATTACATACATTTCCCATCGCTTATCCATTACTGGAAATTCGCATTACAAAATTCAAGGTTTTCCAGGTTCTCCAGGATGCGTGGGAACCCTGTTAAGCTACAGAAAAAGAGACGAAACGGGGAAAAAAAGACAAGAGAAAGAACAAATAAATAGGTGTTTGTTGCCTCTCTGTAAGAACCATGCAAATAACACAAACCTCTTATATGAGAGTGAAACTACACTCTTCATCCTCAATCACAGTGTCTAACCACTGACTACACAAATCTTACAGGGCCTGAAAGAGCATCATCACTGCCACCTGCTGCTGCCCAATGTACAGTCCAACACAATGCAAGCCAAGAAGCACCAATCACACATTTGCGCCTACATTTGATCCATTACATGTATTAAAAAGGGGCAAATGACAGAAACAACATCCCCCAGTCTAAAGTATATATTGTGTGAGTAAGCACAATTGCTCAAAGTTTCAAAGCACCAAATGCTGATCCAATCTAAGCTACCTTTCTGAACCACAAATACAAAATCATCTACATGTGCTAGAGTCAAGTTCACCCATTCCCAACATCTCCAATGCCTGACCTCCATCACCTTCTGCTAAAATAATCAGCACTCTCTAACACAATATTTTGACCTTCTCGCCACTTCATGAGAACTGAAATACTCCTTGAACGATTTGAAAATTAAATAAGATATAAACCATAGAAAATGAACCAATAATTAACTCTAGGTTTAAAAATTTGTAACTTATTCAAGAAGGCAGTTCAGACGAAGGCATTAACATCGCTTTAGCTTCTACGAGTAGAAAATCCAGCTGGATTAATCTCCTGAAAGAACACCCACCTTCAACAAACACTAATACTGTACTACTGCCTCCTATGTCTACACAACACTGTGTTGACGTGAATACCACCAACAATTACATTTGACTGCCAATAACATAAGTGTTATGTGAAACTACTGTAACACCTACCGTTAGCAAACCACACAGCCTTTGTTCTGACTGACCGAAAACATTACTGCATGAGAACCAGGAAGCTGAGCCCTAAAACACAAACACACACAAGAAGTCTGTCTTACTGAACAGAGGATCCATCAGATCCGAGCAAAGAGATACAGACTCGTTCTACACTCTTAAAGCTTTATTAGCGGCAGAGACAGTAATAAGGACAGTGTGGCATTCAGGGAATTCTGCCAAACACATGCAATGGTGTGTGTATCTAAGTAAAATACGATAACGGGAGATTCTCCTGAGTTGTTACTTTATACTGCGTGAAGAAACTGTGGGGAAATAATTATTGGACGGTTTTGATTGAGCAAAAACAGCTTGTTTTTTTTGTGAGAGAGAGGAAAAGCCCTGTCTAGCAGCAGTGCATGTGGATGTATGGGATGCTTGCGTGCTTTTAAACAGGGTTTGGATCAAAGCTCTTGCTGTAGTGGGATTGAGACAGCCGAAGTCCAGTGGAGAAGGCCTGTGCAGGGAAAATGTGTGTGGCCCTGGTGTAGACAGAATCGTACCTATTTTCTAAATCATCGTCCTCCACAGACAAAGGAGGACCTGTAGGGATGTCCATCTCATCACCTGTGAATAGACAGAATGAATGAATGAATGAATGATTAAAAATCAAACCCAATTGCTTGACAAACAGCAGGAGAAAGAAATTATTGCTCTGCCTCGTTTACTATCAAACCAAAATGAAAATCCGGTAATCTTTTTATCATCATGTCAGTGCAAAATCTATTAAGTTACTCATTTATCCTTATAATCAATGAGGTTAGATATCGGGAGATATATTTGAACTTCTGTTTATGTTCTGATTTTCAATGTTTATATGGGAAAGAAAGTTAAGTCTGTTAAACAACACAATGTTAAACATAAAGCTTCAAATTTATTTATTTTATTTCTTTACCAACATTTGAATTTGGGCTCAAATATCGAGACAGAAACCTCTTAAATTTAATTTAAAATCATCTTAATTTGTGCTTAGAAGTTGAAAAAAAAAGTCTTATAGCAGGGTATATGCAGGACTCCTAAAGATAATTTCAATACCTTTTTAAGACTTTTTAAAGACCTTCTCAGAATATTTTAAGACCTCATCACCACCAAGTTCTAAACAGTATCAAACCTTTAACTTAAACAGTTGTAGTTAAATAAATCAATGGAGCACAACTCAGATAAGCTCGGAAGAAACCAAGCTTGAAAGAAACTAAACCAAAGGCAAGATTTATTAAAATATCTGACACATTTATCTTCGCTATTCCAAAAAACAAACATGTACGTCGAGCTGCTTCTTTGTTGACCGATTGAGAGACTCATCCAACATCAACGCAAACGAGCCAGCTTTGTTGATGGTGTCAATGAGCTGCTGCTTAAAGTAGGGTGCTAGCCCAAATTTTATGATGCAAGTAGTTTTGTCCTTGCCACAGGTGAATGTCTTAGCTATGTCCGAATCCAGAAACATCCGACTTGAAAATATCTGAAATGCCTTTGTTTGAGTTCAGTGAGTGGTGATTCGCCACAGTGTAAAGTGCCCAGATAACCTCCGTGCACATTGTTGATGTGCTGCCAATAGCCACCCTGACGTCGGCAGACATCGGGAAAGAGGTTGCTGTTGTAGCTGTTTTGACAAGTTCAGCTATTGTGTTGGGTAGTAGTGTGGCTGATGGTGCATAATAACTGGCGATGGATGGCTGCAGCTGTTCTCTAGGGCCAACAGCAGCCTTGTGGCTAGCACCTTGCATGTGGGACTTTACAACTTTATGCCCATCAATAATATACATTTTATTTTTTTACAATTACAGTAGGCCTCGTGGTTGTTTAAGTGACAGGCTTTATTCACTGTTTAAACTCGTCTTTCTCCAACCAGGGGTCGATTCTTCATACCTCCCTTAAATAATCTAAGATGATTTGGAATCTTTTAATCTAAGAATCTTTTAATCTTGATAACTGATCTCAGGCTAATTCGGTTCTTCAAACAAGTTTGCGAATCAGATTAAAATGTCTTGATGAACTGTTTAGAAATCTCTGTGTGTGTTGTGAAGGACAGATCTATCAATCCTCAAAACCATGATCAGCAATGCAACGACTGGCTGACGGCACATGACATTATCTGATTAATATTCAATTATTCTTCTGAGTAAAATTACATAAAATTCATAGTTAGCAATTTGTTAAATATGAAAAGCAATAACTTTCCACATTTGCTGTGGGCTGCAGGCTTTACACTTTCATCTGTCAAAAGTATTAAGCAATTTATTCAGTTTTAAATAATTTTTTTTTATTATAGTAGCCTAGGCCTATTTAAGTTTCTTTACCGCCGTAAAGAATTAAAATAAATTTTGCATCAAAAGGCATTTTGATATCGGTAAAAAAGTGTCTGCAACTTTTGTGAAGCATCAAATCACCGTCATTTTAGCTTTCAAAACATGTGCATGACTGCATAAATTATTATTCCTTTATAAAACAAACAAAAAAACTGTTGAATATTGTGCATGTCTGTTATCGTACACAAATTGTACTAAAGCTGGGTCGGTACCTTAAAACAGTACATGTTTGTGTCTAAAAAGTCCATATTAATAAAGGTTTTTTTTATTACCTTGGGGAAAACCATGCCATTTTTGTACTTTTATTTCAGAGTGCAGTTTTATTTATATATATATATATATATATATATATATATATATATTTATATATATACTTTTGCTTATCAACTTGTGTATATGTTTATAAACATAAATATTAATTATTTAACATTAAATATTTTTAATTCTAAATGTATAAATTTTTTTTATTATTTTACTATTTTCCCAAGTGTATATAATGCAGGTTACTGTAAAAAAATATCAGCATTCAGTACATACTGTCAGTATCTCCTTTGCTTGAATTTACCGGACCTAATCCTGTTTATATGAAATGTTTATATTAATTATATGGCAACGACTCTTGGATGAGTTTTGAAAAAAGAAACGATCCTTGATAATGTAAAATCGTTAATAACCAAATCCAGCTAATGGTGTAATCCACATAATAAGAATAGACCCCAGGAGTACACAAACCTATCTTTTTCAATTTTGTCATCTGTTTCGCTCTATGGTTTTGCTACATGTGGAGAGCGTCACCTCACCTTCTCGCGTTTGTCGCAAATTAAGTGACATCACCCGAAAGGAGGAGCTTGCCCAGACAAGCCCTGACCTGAACCAATCGCATGGATTGAGCACACCATTGTTAATATGAGGAAAATAAATATATTTTTGCTTTTTTTTTTTTTGAGTCAAACACTTTGGACAACGCTTGAACAAAATTTAAGACCTCGCAAAAACGTGATTAAGGCTTTTTATTACCTTTTAAGGGCCTTAATTTTCTCATAACTGATTTATCAACTTTAAGACCCTGCGGACACTCTGAATAAGTCTGAAACATGACAATTTTCATTTTGGCATGAACTATCCCATTAATAAAATAAACAACTTACTTTTTCACACACTTACCAGAAGACTGCTGGAAATTTCCAGAGCCCAGCAATGTGACGTCCTCTGTCAGCGGTTTGATCCTCTGATCGTCGGAGTCGCTGCTTGGCCCACTCTCCAGTTCCTGACCTCCCACCTCACTGGACGAACTCCCGCTCTGTGCAGTCATCCTGGCCACTTTGCGGGCTCTTCCCCTGGTCATTCTGACTGTCGCCCCCTGGTCCTGGGAGCCTCTTCTTGACGACGCAGAAGAGGATGATGAAGATGAAGATGATCTCTCTTTGAGATTGCGCTTTCGCGAGCCTCTGTCCGGCGGTGTGGTTTTTACCAGTCCAAAAAGCCTCTGCTTTCTGACATGCTGGTTTCCTTCTTCTGAGTTCCAACTGCTGCCCACCAAACCCTCTTCCTCACTGTTTGCCATGGCTGCGGCAGTCTGGAGCAGCACTTCAGGCACCTCATCAGAGTCTGAGTCATCTTCAGCTACACCAGCATGCTCAGCAGTCGGTTTTGAGTTCGTTCGGCGACGACGCGGTGTGGTTTTCACACGTGGAGAACGTTTATTCTCCTCTGATAAATGACTTTTTGGGTCATCTTGGTCCTCCTCTTCCTCCAATTCTTCCTCGTCTTCATTATTATCACAATAATTCTCCACCTGCTCTCCACTCGCTGTCATTTCCTCCATCTCCTTCTCGACCTTAGTGCCACTTTCTTCCAGTGCTCCATCTGTCACCCCAATATTTTGTTCATCAGGTGGTGGAAGACTTATAGGTGTAGTAGTATTGCTGATGGGTTTTGGGCTGACCGGTACAGGTGTGAGTTTGACCACGAGCTCTTTAGTGAGATCAGAGCTCTGTTCTAATACAGCCTTCCTTCGTCTACTCTTTGCTCTGGACTTATTGTCTCTACGTTTGGACCCTGTCAGCTCATGGTCCAGGGCTTCCTGCAATCATCAATTATTAGACAGTTATAACAAATTCACATGATTCTGTAATCAGAAAAAAAGTATTCCATAATAATATCAAAATAGAAGTTATATCATTTTCAACAGTGATAAGAAATATTCCCTTAGCACCAAATCAGCATAATAAAACAATCTGTGAAAGATTGTGTAACTGGATTAAAGTCAGAATTGTCATCATAGCAAAAAAATTTAAAATAAATAAATAAATGAAGAAATATGCATGGAAATTATACAGCAATTTTAAACAATATTTTACTTTTTTGTCTATTATAACAAATGCAGCCTCTGAGAACTTAAAATAAAAAGCAATGCTGGATAAATTTATTCAATAATAATTATATTCAACAGTATTTATTATTTTCTGATCATTTAATTTATTACTATATTAGATAATTAACCACACAGGCTTACTACCCCATAAGGGCTGCACGATATTGGAAAAATCTGGCATTGCGAGATTTTATTTCGCTGTGATATAAATAAAATTGCCAGATGGCTTGAATAGCTATATTTGGAAAAATAAATCCTTAATTTAGATTTATTATGTTGATTTTGTAAGGGAAAAGTAATACAATAGAGCAAAGAAAAAGAGTCAAACAAAGAATGCTTTATGGCTTTACAGAAAGTCAAACAGTATTCAGGTACAGAAATTTAATGAAATCTAAAATAAACGCTTTATATTCATTATCGTATTAATAATTTTGTAAAATTATTATTCTTTAAAGTTACAAATGTACTTTGTGTCCGAATGTTTTAAACTCTCTTGAAATGCCTTTAAAATACATGTATAGTTGTAAACTTTCAGCCTATTATGTTTATAATTTGCAATGACTGCACAAATCTCATGCATTGTCAACTTTGTGCTGATCAACTGTGTTAACTCAACATTGCAGATTCTGTGATGTAATTATTGCAGACACACACATTGTGATATATCGATGCTGAAACACAACTGATTTAAGCTGGCCCTAAAGGGGGTCTTTGCTCATAATTCTGTGTGAAGAACATGTCTTTAAAACCGCCCATGTAAATAACTCATTTTCAGGTTTGGATTCTGTGCTGCCTTTGCTGTGTAAAGATGCCTTTATGCTCAATTTTAACACTTCAGTATCAATACTGATAATTAGTATCAAAGCACCCTATGATTTTCCAAATGTTAAAATACCAAAAACACCTAACAACATTCTAAAATGACTAATCTTTGTTTATTTGTATTATATTACAGCTAAATGGCAATGAATCTTCATATTTAATGATTGATTAGTCATGAATTCAATTATATATAGCATTCTGATGCATCCCAAATTAAAAATGCAATGGTTGGTCAAAATATCCCTCAATCTCTTAACTGGTAAAATCACCGGTTAATAAACAAAACTCACTTTATGAATAAATAAACTTTTCTTTTTACCTGTAATGCTCTGTTGGCTGCTTGCAAATCATCCAGTACAGCTCGAAACATCCTAAGCTGTCCAATTCTCTCTAGTTTTCCCTCGTCTTCTTTTTCACTTTGAACGACTGCCTTGAAGGAATGGCTCAGAGATGTGGTAACATCTACAAAGCGCTGCATTCGTTGGTAAAGGCCTGCAGAGGGCACGGGTCCACCTCCTGGCCCTAGCAGGTAGGCTGCACCACGACCACCCTTAGCTCTCCCCCGAACAGAGTTTGGCTCGTTACGGGAGGCTCGTTTCTGAGCCTGCTCCAGGTTCTCGAGAACAGAGTCACAGGCCAACACCAGCTCCACCAATGGCTCTGGACTACACACATAACAGTACCACTTCCTCTCCTCCTCCAAGATGGTGGACAGCTCCTTCCTCCCCAGGTTTCGCAGCACACATTTCTTACAGAAAGCATTACTGCAGTAGTCGCACCCAATTAGGCTGCCTCCCTCAGCACACCACCTGAATAAAGCCAATAAAGTCAGAGCATTGATTTCACATTCTCACATTCCCAAATAAGTGAATACAAAGAGCATCCTTATAAAAACATTCCACCAATATGACAGGTCTCTAAAAAAGGAAAATTGCTGTGAAATGTCTGGGTTATTTCTAGGACTGGGCAATTAACCAAAACTAAATTTACAAACATGATTGAGCAGAGCTGTGATTGTCATGCACTTCTTGTCAGGAAAGCATAGTAGTGCGAACAGAAGTAAATCACCTCTGAAGGCCAGAGGGCACTCTTGCATGAAATCTCCAAATATCCATAAAAAAGAAACCCATAAAATCCCCACAGCATTTTATTATAAACAGAAAATTAAATTGCTTTCACTGATTCAGGGTGATTAAAGGGACTGGGGAGTAACAAAATACATTTAGGCATTTAAAATCCAAAATATAAATATCTGTACTTTGTTAGAATTACATTTTAAAGAGGTGGTAATCAAATTACAGTTACATACATGAAACATGTACATGGAATGTATTTTAGATTACCAAAGTGATTATTTTTTCATTAAAATATATTTTCTTAACTTGATGTTTAAGTTAACATGGGGATTTTAACCAAAACTGATTCCTAGTAAAAAAGAAAAAAAGTGCAGTCTATTGATTTAGCAACACAAAAATGGGCGACACAAAGCCATTCATAGAATGCATTTGTCTCGTGGAAAACCAAAGTATTTTACTTATAAATCTAAGTAAGTGTAATCTATTTACAGTGTCAATCAACAGCGTAATCCTTGCCTACCTGCCACAAAAATTCTATCAGCATCAAAGGATTCAACTGAATTCTCCCATAATTTACATTGTATTCAGTTAACATGCCTATAAACGCTTAAGTCAAACAAGAGCTTCATGGGTTTTTACAGATGAACTCGAAGTCCTAGTAGAAGCCGTGGTTATGAATAACTTTTTGCAAGTATATTTGTGTAAAAAACAAAAACAAAAAAAAGATTAAACATGGTTGTATTTAACAATACATTTAATTTAAGCGGGTAAAGTACTAAAACAGCCATGTCCCAGTTCAGAGTCTGAACTCTTCAAAGGCTGATCATTATGGTGCAACAAAGGCTGTCCCAATTCAAACGCAGCTTTGAAATGTATCCAGTGTATCACAGTCTCTGAATTGGGATGCAAAGTGTCACTATATACAGTAGTCAACATTTGAAGTAAATCACCACCTTTCAGTTAAACTTTAAAACTCCCTTATTTACTCTTAGGAATACACTGAACTACATACACTCATCAAAAAAACACAATGCTTGTAATTTACTCGCGTACCTGCATTGCTCGTCCATGCCCTCTGAATCTTTGCTGATGTCATCACTCATGTAATACTTAAAACAACTCTACAAGAAAGCAAATATATTATTATAAAACTCTGCAGAACAATTAACTAGTTATCAATCAAACAGGCAAATATATAATACTGAATGCAATTATGAGAAAAATGTTTGTCTATTTATAAAAGAGTTTTTAACTTATCCATTTTATATTTACATACAACACACAGGCTCTCTTATACATACCTTGCAGATGAGTACTTTTAGCATAGGGTGTCTATAGACAGAATCACGCTGGAAATGATTAACCTGCTGACCGCATGCGCTACAGTTTACCCTCTCCAGCTCATATCCACCTAACAAACAAACAATCCAAACAGTTTATCCACATACCAAACCCGCATGGCTAACTTTCATGAAATTCAGCTGCAACCTAGTTTTCCACTACACAGGAAATTATTTTGTGTACAATCTGGTGACAGACCATTTTTTCAAAGTTAGCTGATAAATATCTTAATTACTAAGTAAATACTAAGTTAGTTTCATCTGCACTACAGTGAGGTCTTTTGAGATCAGGTGCTTGAGGAAAATGTATGCCAGATTTTCAGGAACATTTATTGTAAAAAGAAATTCCAACAGTCTATTCAAAAAAGCAGTGGGCGATGATCTGACCAGTTTTGGCACAAGTAATTTTGTTTCCATATATGTTTAATATCATTGTGAAGTTATAACATACAAGTTAACTTTAACCAATCCTAAATGTAACAATATACATGATAGAGCAAAAATGTTACAGCTGTAAGTTTATTCCTTACCTCTGCGCCGGTCAGCATTATCTCTGTGCTGCTTGTGAATGCGTCTAGAGCGGAATTCTGGACCACGGAAATCATCACGAGTTTCATTACACACTGGCTCTGGCAGCACAAACACTGTCCCTGTGACATGAATGTAGGGTTCAAATACTATTTGTAATCTCCTCACATAATAAATAACAAAAAACCATAACAAAAACATTACACAGGAATGACCGTGAGAATCAACCTTATGAATCCAAAAAGGGAAAAGCACCTTTGGGTAGGAGGTTGGTGTCATGGTCACTTGAGTGGACTGATATCACATCCTCAGCTCCGCTCTCAGATGAAACGTCTGACTCGTTCATCCCGCTGTGTTTAGTGACAACAGTTGGTTTCCTGTAAGAGTAAAGATTTACAAATGAGTTCACTCATTCAGAGCACAAAGCTATCTGCTCCAGATACATCTCAATATTTGAGTCAAACCTTCTTGAACGAGAAGACAACATCCCCACTTCTGAAGGCCCACCCGCCTGAAAAGACAACATAAAAGAAACAAATAAATTGAATGTTTATGCAAAAATATATATTAGTTATTGGGATATATTATTTATAACAATATCCAATATATTTTAAACTTATTTTTGGCCGATATCCGATACTTAAATCTATCTAGATTTTTTTCTCACCTTATGTACTGATGATTTATGTTAATGGATGCTGCACACTAGTGGTGGTAAGGGGAGACTGCCTTACATGATTGCAAAGCGTTTTAGGTGTATAGCCATACACAATAAATACATTATAATACAACATTACATTACAAATTAATGTTAAAAATAACATTTATTAAACATTTTAAATGCTCCACTGCAACAGAGCTGTCCACATGGGAAGCATGGTCCCAGTGCATTCAGTTCAAGCAAGTAGGGGTGGCGTTTCCTTATGGCAGTTGACAAAACGGCTCTACTAACATATCGGCAAAGCATATCGGCAAAATGTTTACTTGTGGGCGAATACTGATAATTTATTAATATATTTTTATATGCTGATATCAGTTGATTTCAATGGGGTATATGCACACAGATTTATTCATTTCAGCCAGCCAGCCTCAGTGCTTCTGGTGAACTGTCTTTTCATTATAAAATCACCTAGTTTATGGTCTGATTTCATTAAATATCAGTGATCTTTGCTGCCTGATAGATATACGATATGAAGTGGGTCTCAGGCCGGACAAGAAGCGCTGCATAAAATTCCATGACGCCGCTAGCAGTTACACGGTTTTCAACTCGTTTTATGCTTGAACAACTAAATGAATGCTTAAGTCTATTTAACTGAATGTATTGTAATTACATTACAACATCTTAAGCTTTCACCGGAAGTTTAGCATTAGCTAAAAAACACTAGCTGTGCATTTACAAATTTTATGTCAGTAATATTGTGCATGCCCAATAATTGATTCAATTTATTTTTTTTATTTACAATTACAAAAAGAAGCTCTTGTTGATTATGAGAATGCCTAAATTTTCAGTTAACATTTTTTTAAAAGTAAAAAAAAAAAAAAGTTGGTGGTGGCTAAAGATATGAGACATTTGCATTACTCTGATCTGAAATAAATTGAACTTCAACAGTGAAATATATACTAAACTGAAATATATACTAAACTGAAACACCAGCATTCTACACTACTACTTTGCCTGCCTGAATTACTATATTATTGGTTTTACTCTCTTTTCTTCTTCTGTTAAGCTGCTTTGACATTCTACATTGTATAAAGCCCTATAGAAATTAAAACTAATTAAATATTTTCACATTTTTAGGGTTGTGATACATCAAGCCAACAGGTGGCTTAACAAGGCTCGCTGGCATGATTTAACATATCAAATCTACATCGTGACAGCAAGTAAACAAATCAAGTTAAAAAGGACCACAAGTAGGCCAGCTGTCATTTCTACATTTCTCAGATATTTGCAAACGATATGGATTATTAGATTATCAGACATATTCGTAGGAGCAAATGCATGTGGTGAGTGAAAATTACTTTGATAATGGTACTAAACGCTGCTTTGTTTATGCTTTGCACATGAGCATTGAAAGTTCCGGTCTCCCATTGTGAATGAGAATACAGAGATTGCCCCCGGCTGGTGCCGAAAGACATGTTCTCCCACACAGCTGCAGAACGTGCTCTATTCACCTTATTCTCCGCGTACGAGCGGGCGCAGTCATTTGAATGATTTTGGCTTGAGAATTCCGGTCTCGATCACTTCCATTCATTTTTAGATGTTAAAACCAGCTCATTTTGCTGCTTGATGTCGCAAACTGCTATTTTCTTATTATATTATTATATTTTGTCTGTATAGTCATGCAAACACTTGTTTGTAGAGCAAGTAATTTGACCGATCTAACAAGCACTTCCGCATGTTAGAATAAGGTCAATAACATAGGTCTCAAACTCAATTTCGGTATAGCCGCAGCTCTGCAGTTTTGCTCCAACCCTAATCAAACACACCTGATGCAACTAATCAAGATGTTCAAAACTACTAGACAATACCAGACCTAGTGGTGGGCAAAGCGAGGCTTCGTGAAACACTGAAACAGTCGAAGCAAATGTGTCGAAACTTCGAAACGTTTTGAAACCCCACTCTACGGTGACACCTAGTGGTCGTTTTTTATGTATTGCACTGTAACAGCGTCAGCCAAGAACAATTGAGCAAATTGAGGTATTAAACTCCACTTTGTAAATTGAACCTGCAAGTGGTTTAGTGGAGCGGTTAGGGTTCCTGACTACCATGTGGGCATACTGGGTTCGAATCTAGGCTGATATAGCTCTTTTGAAATGCTTTAATATCAGTTTGAATTGCTCTGTTCTTGTATCATTTTGTTCCAACATTGGTCTGACATCCGAATAAACACTTTGTGAATAAATATGTCTTGTTTTGGTCATAAAACAGGGTTGTTGCTAGATCAGACACGGTTGTGGCCAGAAGTTAACAATTTTAAATTTATATATCAGTTTATATTATTCATTAAATTTCCCATTTATTGTATTTTATTTATGTCTACCCAAAACCTAAACCCAACCATCAGAGTACTGTAAAAAATGAATTATTGTTCTACAGTGTTACAAAAACGATGCTGTATTGATGGCGTATCAGCAGCTGTATCCTATTTGGACTACACCATAAAACAGTAACATGATTAAAATACATAAAATCATGATTTCGGAGTATTTGTAGAAGTCGGGATTCGAACCCAAAAGTAATTTGAAGCTCAGCTACAACATGCACACGCACGGTCCACTAGGCCATATGAAACAAAGTTTTTAGACCCTGTCAGTCAAATGCGCATTCGCCAGGTCTCGAAACGCTTCTGAACTGATCGATGCTTTGAATCGCTTTAGTCACATGACCAAGTGTTTCGAAACACTTTAGTCACGTGACCTGGGTGTTTCGGACCATGCTTCGGTGCAGTGTTTCGAAACACTTGCGCTTCGGGATCTCGACACTGTGTCGAAACGTCAGTTTCACGTCAGCCATCCCTAACCAGACCATCTGTGTTTGATTAGGATTGGAACAAAACTGCAGAGCTGCGGCCCTCCATGAATTTAGTTTGAAACCTATGCTCTATAGTTTCAGTCAGTTGTCGTTCTTTTGGTGTGTTCACAGGCAGCAGATGAGTCCAGACTGAAGCCAACATGAGGTGACAACAGAATTGGGTTTGGTCAGTGCTACAAATTTGGCATCCTTTGGTGTGTACTGGCCTTCATTCTACTACAAGTTTTTAAATGTTTTAAAAATAGGCTAAAAGTGACTACAGAAATAGTTGGGAAAATTAAATATTACACAAAATATTCACAATCTCCAACATTTGTATTCAACTCAAACTCCACAACTCATATATAACTCTACAATCAAATTTACCAACTTCTAAAATTTAAATAAAGACTGAGAGGGTTGCATGTAGTGTAGTGCAATATATCGGCAGCCATATCAGTATCAGCTGCTAAATGCTTCAGCCAGCTAAGGAAAAAAAAATTGTTAAACTACTCATGAATACTAAATTATTTGGCTGTTCGTAAACTGTATCAGCCAAAACAGTAATATCACAATTTGTTGCATTCATAATCGTTAAAATCTCCACAGTGTTGACATTAAAGACATGTGACTGTGTTGTAGCTTTTTCTTTTTGTTACATGTCAGGGGGGCCCAAACTTTTTCTTATGAAGGACCAAAAACCAAAATAGATTGAGACTTGTGGGCCCAAAGTAAACATAGTTGCCATAGCTAATTTCCTAATTTATTTAATAATGTTTAAAAACATTTTTCATACATTTTATAAGGAACGTATTACAGGAAAAGCAAAACCATTTAATTTATAACAGATTTACACTAGTTTTTGCCTTTATTTGCTCACCGATGTCTTCTGCATTGTTCTCCATGCGTTGAGTGTCAATATTTAAAAAAATTTTTAAACGAGTCTTAATTGTAACAATTAATTTCAGTTAGCTTTTTTGTAGCTCAGAAACGATGACCTCGGTGTTAAAGGCATTTGCCTCCAACCATCTCCATCATTCTCACTCTCCTCTCAGATGGAATGTTGGGCGAAATCAAAGGTTACAATGGGCCAACTTTGGGCATCACTAGTCTAAATCATGTTTTTTGGCCATATAGCTTATTTCCTGCAATAAACCAAAACTCAACGAAAAACCTCTACTCCATCTGTATTAGAGACCAGGGTCATGCTAACTGCTGGACTGGACTACAAAAAGGCAGTACTCTTTGTACAGAATTGTTTACCTCCTCTGCAACACGAGCTTGTTCATCCAGATATTCTCTGGATGTGGTTCCTGTCAAAGAGAAAAAATACAAAAAAATTAACTATAACTGACCCATCAAGAAGAAAATTTTTGATAATGGTTCATATGCGACTGGAATGATTAACTTTCATATTGTACCAACCATTCCAGTGCCCAGGCAGTGCAGGTCCATTTTTGTCTTCTGTAGAGGTTGCCAGGTACTCATGGAGCCTCCCGATCAGCTCACCAAGCTTACTGCCTCCGCCAGCCACCGGTCCGGGTCTGCAAGAAAAGACACAGAATATCTCTATAGCAACTGCTTCCCTCTGTGGTCCCTCAATACACACTAAAGCACATGATAACGTTACTTATAAACCTAAAAAACGAATTGCACACAAACACTAAAGGCTTAAATAGTAATCGTGCGTCTGGCTTCAGTCTGAGAGAAATATGTGAGGTTTAACGTTACATGAATCAAGGAGTTTATAAATCTTTTCACGAGAGTTAACATTAAACACCGACTCTTTGTTTGACTCGTACCAATTGACTCAAACTACAAACGCAAAAAGGCAACATATAACATTTCTTCGTATACGTGGAATTTTAAAAGCAGAAAATTATTTAAAACAGCGTCTGAGTTTAAAGTAAATGTTGTCGATAAATATTAGCAAACACGACAGTTTTTATGGTAGTGGACGAGAGAGAAAAAAAATAAAGCGCCTCACCTGAGAACTTCGGCAGACATCACCTCCTCCACGTGACGCTTCAACACAACGCCAAGCTTTTAGCAGAAATGCGTTTCACGATTATCGTCATAAAAACTCATATTTGGCGAACCGCAAAACTCAGCCAGTTTCACCCGCCATCTTCCCAGTGGAACTTGCGCCAGACTGCTTAAAATGGCGCACCGGAAACGGCGTGCTGTCGCAACGGACGTAAAGTTTTTATTTTTATTTTTTATTGTAAATATGTACAAACTTAGTACAAAAGAATACATCTCACAACAATTATAAACAACATAAAAATAAAATAAAATGAGAAACATTATTTCAGTTATACAAAGTATAAGCAAATGCCAGGGGTAGAAAAAAAAAACTTTTATTCAATCAATTGAAATTTACATAATGCTTCATATGTTTTTTTAGCTTTCTGTTTTTAATGTTACAAAGTGTGTTACCATATTGTTTAATCTCCTTTATAAAATGTTCACAATTTGGCTTAGCTTTGGCCCATTTCTTGACATAACGGTATTTTCCAAGTAATATTATTAGTTGTATACGAAAATAGGTTGTACTTTTTAAATCAATTCCATCTTGTACTAAAGCAAATATGACATCATATAACCCAATTTGTATTAGTGTACCAAATGTCCTTGAAATAAAGTTAGATACATCTATCCAAAATAATCTTGAGTATACACATTGAAAAAACAGATGAGTAACAGATTCTTTAACAATACCACAAAAATCACAAGAGTTTTCTCTATCAACTTTAAACTGTTCAAATAACTCTTTTACCGGATAAATTCTGTGTGAATTTTAAAAGATACCTCTGTCTTTATTATTTATAAAAAAATTTATTTGTTAGTAACCATACTTTCTTCCACTCAATGTATCCAAATTTTGATGACCAGAAGACTGTTGAAGATGGTATATGATTATTTTTAATACATTCCTAATATATCTGTTGCAACATTTATCTTTAACAATGTTAACATCACCAATAAATATAACATCATCACTTATGGCTGTTGGTTCACATTGTATATGAAATTACGCAACAGTGAAATGTACAACTTTATTTGGTATTGCATCAAAAATAACAGCATATTCTTTTGGTTTTACAGGAACTTAAATTTTTTTAAGGAAATCAGAGTATGACAAAAGCAATCCATGTTCATCAAGTAATTGACTGACTGTAAATATTCCATTGTCATACCATGATTGAATAAATATAGACTTCCTTTTGTACAAGATATCTTTATTATTCCACAGAAAATACAGATGAGGTGTAAAATTATGTTTATAAAGCAACTGCCAAGCCAGCAATGCCTGCTTATGATAACTTGCCAATTTAATTGGGATTTTATCAATAGAGAAGTTACATTTTAAAAGAAAACTGATGCCACCCAAAGAGTTAAATATAAAATTCAGAAAGATATGCCACAAGGTTTCTTTATTTTTAATGTATTCAATTATTCATTTTATCTACCTCATTGAGATCACTAAAATTCAACACTTCAAGGCCCCCAAAGTTTTTTCTGTTATTTAAAATATCTTTTTTAAAAAGTGAGCCTTTTTTCGCCAAATAAAATCATAAAGAGTTTTATCCAATTCCTTAACAACATTTTTCGGAGTTTCCATTGACATTAATATGTATACAGACCTTGAAATTCCTTCTGCCTTAGATAGCAACACACGACCATATAAGGACAGATCTCTCATTAACCACATATTATATCTGTTTTTTAAATTTTCAATGGTGGGCTTAAAATTTTATTCATTTCTTTGTTTCAATCAATTTCAATCAATTCAATCAATTTCTTTGTTTTAATCCAGAGACCTCAGAAAATTCCTCAATACAATTAATAACACTCTTCACTTTATTACTATGTTTGACAAAAATTTTATTTCTTTGTCAAACACTGAAATTCCTTGAAGATTTGCTTTTTTAATATGAGTAGCCATTACTTGTGCAACTAATAAAAAAAGAAAAGGCGATATAGGGCATCCTTGCCTGATCCCACGGCTCATTTTAAATCTTTGACAAGTCCCATGAGATAATTGGACTGAGCTGTTGCAACCAGTATAGAGTTTGAATTGCATTTTGAAAAAAAATACCAAAGCCAAAAAATTCAATAACTTTGAACATAAAAGAGTGTTCAATAGTATCAAACGCTTTATAAAACTGTCCTCTAGTATAAAATGGTTATAGTCAATTAGGTCAAGAATTAATCTAATGTTATTTCCAATAAATCGTCCCTTCAGAAAGCCTGATTGTTCTTGATCAATTATCATATTTAAAGATTTGTTTTAATTCTTTTGGCCAATATCAGAGAGTAAATTTTGGTATCATTATTTAACAGACTAATTGATTTCCAATTTTCCAAGTACAATTTGTCTTTGTTAGATTTTGGTATTAGTGTAATTAGTCCTTGTTTTAGTGAAGCTGGAAGTTCTCCAATTATAATTGATTCTTTAAAAACAGCAAGTAAAAAAGTGCAAGAATATTACCAAAAGTTTTATAAAATTCCCCTATCAACCCATCACTTCCAGGAGATTTATTTTCTTTAAGACTATTTATACAATCTATTACTTCTACTATATTTAAAATCTTCATCACATGAATTTCTAAAATCAGTGTCAATTTTATTAGTATTTTCTGATAAGCTGCTGAGAAAAAGTTCTAAATTAGAGGGTTGATTAAATGAACTATATAATTTACTATAAAATTGAGATACATAGTTAGAAATCTCCTTAGGATTCTCATTGATACAATGGTTTATTATTAATTTGTTGACAGATGAAATTTGCTGATTCCTTTTTTCTAAATTGAAAAAATATTTAGCATTTATTTCTCCAGCTTCCATCCATTTTTTTCTTGACCTAAGAAATGCCCCTTTTTGCTTTTTCTTCATAAATATTGTCCAGATCTTTCTGCAACGCTGTAAGTTTTAATACATCATTGCTTGACATATCTTGGTTACTTCTGCACATAATAGAATAAATTTCACTAATTATCTTGTTTTCGTTTTCTTTTTTCCCCTTTGCAATATACTTTCGCAACGAACGTAAAGTGATAGCGTCATTACTTCATCGGATTTCATCATCACTGCACTCGGAACCCGACTTTTTAGGTCAACATTGGTCGCTTTGTTTGAGCACAGCGAGTTGAAAACATGATCTGCATTCTGACTACATTAAGAATATACATTTTGCTTGTTTGTATAATTTTGTTTGTGCAAAAGCAAGAGATTGAATTACGAGCCTGACGTTTTTAATACATCAATTAAGACACATTTTAAATGATCAGCATTTTCATGATCGTTCCATATATTTATTTCACAAATAATGGCACCATATTTTATTATAAGTTCAATGTGCTATGCACAGCTAGGTGAAAGCTTTATGCGACTATTTTCAAAATAAGGTTCCTTTTACAGCAGCAATCTTGTAATGTAATTCAAATATACTCAGTTAAAGGGCACCTATGGTGAAAAATCTACTTTTCAAGCTGTTTGGACAGACATATGTGCAGGTATAGTGTATAGAGCGTCATATTGGGGTGATATAAACACACTCAGTCCTTTTTTTTCAATGTAACAACATAAAAACGGTGGACCAATTGGAGCGGTTTTGAGATCGACCGCAACTTTACGTAGGAGTGCGGTCCCCCCGCCCACCAATATTGATTGACAGGTGTCCATTACTATATCCTCAGTATGTTGTTTCATGTCCGCCATTTTCAGCGTGTGAGTCAAAGCGACGTCACCAAAGAAACACTCTGCTCTATTTTTAGATGGAAGGCTCATTGGGCTCAACATTCACCACGTTAGCGCTCTCCTCCACGCCAGTGTTTGTGAGTTTTGGTGAGTTTGCATATATGTGTACTTTTCATTGTGTGTTCCTTAAACTTCAGCGGTTTGCATTTCCCTCGGTCACAAAAGCTCCCTGTCATCTTAACTAGGTGCAGCTGGAAAGTGCGAGCGCGTTGCCTCACGTGCGCGTCCCTCCATTGGAAATAACGAACTAACGACGCGCAGCGACATGCATTTCGCGTTGTCGCGGGTGAAAGTGACGACCGTGGGGTTTGCTCACTATTCTGCCGCCTAGGTCGCCTCTATGGATGCGCTGGCCCTGCTCAGGACACTGTTCATATTTCTGCCGTGCCACAGAGCGTTATCTGAATAGTTTCATTTTAAATAACATGCGAATGTGCGCGTCTGGTGTGCCGCGTCATGGCTCTGAGCGACGCGTCCGGTGTATGACGCCCTTTAGTTATAGCCTCAAGCAGGTCCTACACCAGAAGCGCCGCTCTGCGACACAGCGTCGCGCCACGCAGTGGCATGAATTTCTGAATTCTAAACATAAGTTTCTAACAGGTGACACACCGGCGCTGCAAGTGTGCTATACTTTCAACTGTCATGTGCGCGCCGTGTCGCGGTGCATCCGGTGTGTGATGCCCTTCAGTCACAGTTAATTCACTGTGCTTTATTAGTCTCGGTGTAGGCTACAAGTTCGGAGCTTTAAACTAGCACACTACAGTGGCTGGCTGTAAAACTATACAAAGACACATGACTCTGTACTCTCTGCTTGGTCTGTGTCTGAGTCCTACATGTACGTCTGAATGCTGGTACTCATGTTGCTTCTCTCTGTCTGCCTGTCTATTGCAATACACACAGCGGGGGAGCTCTTGGCTCCGCCCCCTTTTTAAGTTGGGCGGGAAGTTGAAACTAATTTTCATGTGAAGCAACACGCCCCTAAAACAGCAAACTGTTTTAACTTCCATGTTTTAAAGACATGGCATGAAAAAATATAATTTAATGCAGTGCTTCTTGTTTGGTCTGATACCCACTTTATATCACAATTCAGCCAGGCAGTAAAGATCGCTTGTTTTGTTTTTTTAAGAAATCAGATCTTAATCGTGGAGATTTTGTATGGGATAACAGTTCACTGGAAGCCTGTGTGCATATACTTAATTTATTTTAGCTTCTAATTAAAGTTCAGTTCTTTCATAATATAATAATGCATTTTATATTTACCCTACAGGGTACAAAGGATATCAGACAATGAGTGGATGAATTATTTTATTTCAGCCTGTAACATAACAAAAACTAGAAATATAATCATGTATGTGATCCAGAGAATCTTCATGATGAGAATGGTTATAATAGCTAAGCAGTTGAGTTGGTTTGTGGTGAGTTAACATTACTCTCAACGTCCATTTCATGATCTGATACAAGCCCAAGGCCTGTATGACACAGTTGTCTCTCAAGCGCTGTGATTCTTTGCTTCAGTTTTTTTTGTGTCGCTGTAAACTCTCCAAACAACCGTGCAAAACGTGCTTGTAGAATATCCAGTGAGCCTTCCAGCCGTTCAACCTTCTCATCAGTATCTATGACAAGCAAACCTCCCTGAGCGGTGCCTTCATCCAGAAGCCCCTGCTTCCTCAAAATCTCCCTTCCACGTTCTTCCAGTACCCTCTGAGCATCTGGATATTCGATTACGGCCTCCATTAGGTCGTCCTTCGAAAGGCAGAAGAGGTCGGAGTAACCTATACTACGAATGTTAGCCGTTCGCCGGTTTCCCATTTTACTACCTTGAATGTTAAGTATGCTAATCTCGCCAAAACAACCTCCAGCTGTTAGCAACGCAAACTGGGTCACTCCATCATCAGCAACAACTGCTAGCTTTCCCTCTTTGATGATGTACATCTCTTTCCCAATGTCTCCTTTCCTACAGATGTAATCTCCTGGACTGTACACTTGAGGACGCAGTTTTAACACCAGTTCTACCAGCAGCCCGGCCTCGCAGTCTTGAAAGATGCGAACTTTCTTCAAAGTGGTTAAATGAACATTGATAGCAATTTCTGCACGTAGCTTGTCTGGGAGATTCTTTAAGACTTCCTGTTCATCCACTGCTTTCTGATTAGTCCACAGGTAGTCGAACCATTTGATGACACGGGTCTCAAGATGGCGACTGACTTTGCGGAAGTGCATGTAATGCTTAATAGCGTCAATCCGTGCCTGAAACTCTGCCCGTGTGGCGTTCATGTTGGAAATCATGGAACCAACATTACCCACGATGGTGGCGAAAATCAGAACTCCGACAAGAAAATCGAACACCACAAACACATATTCCTCATCCCGTACGGGAGGCGGCATCTCTCCAATGGTGGTGAGCGTGAGTGTGGACCAGTAGAAGCAGTATATGTAACTCCGTCTCAGAGCTCCTTCCTCCGTGGATGAGATGTTAGGATAAACCCATTCATCCGACCCAAAACCTAGAGACTTCGAAATGGCGTAGAAGATGCAGGCATTCCAGTGGATAATAACCAGGATGTAGAGAACTAAGTTCCAGATGCGGAAGATGTTTGGGTAGTTGGTTCTGGTCTCCGTTCTGTTGAAGAACTCAAACATGCGGGAGAAGCGCAGGAGGCGGTTGAAGCGTAGCTGTGGGGTGTTAATGCCTGTGATGATGTATGCCAGGTCTGTGGGCAGGATGGAGAGGACGTCCAGTTTGAACTGAAAGGTATGAATGTAGCTGTCTCTGAGTTTGGCTAGGTCCTTCACTAGCAGTCCTTGCTCCAAATAACCTGAGAGGGCATACAAAGTATGTACAGTTGAAGTCATAATTATTAGCCCCCCATTTATTTATTTATTTATTTAAATATTTCCCAAATTATGTGTAACAGAGCAAGAAAATGTTCACAGTATGTCTGATAATGTTTTTTCTTCTGGAGAAAGTCTTATTTGTTTCATTTTGGCTAGAATAAAAGCAGTTAAATTTTTTTTAAAACTATTTAAAGGTCAACATTATTAGCCCTTTTAAGCTATATTTTTTTCCATAGTCTACAGAACAAACCATCATTATACAATAACTTGCCTAATTAC
>CAIGQZ010000427.1:16925860-16992978 GCA_903798205.1 Danio tinwini
ATAGGGTGTATCGAGTGACCCAAGACGCTCAGACAAAGGAAGATACAACCCAATTATTAGTACCAAAGAGCCGTCGGGAAATGCTTTTCCAGGCGGCTCATTCTAATCCTATGGCCGGACATTTAGGTCAGGCGGCCACACTAAATCGCCTCATGGCCCGATTCTTTTGGCCGGGCATTCACGGTGACGTCAGCAGATGGTGCGCGGCGTGTCGTGAATGTCAGCTGGTAAATCCACCGGCCACCCCAAAAGCGCCATTGCGCCCATTGCCAGTTATGGAGATCCCCTTCGAGAGAATTGGGATGGATCTCATCGGGCCATTAGAGCGATCCGCACGCGGGCACCGGTTTGCATTAGTTCTAGTAGATTATGCAACCCGATACCCGGAAGCAGTAGCGCTCCGTAACATCTCAGCAAAGAGCGTTGCGGAGGCTCTGTTTCGCATAATCTCCCGAGTGGGAATCCCCAAGGAGATTCTCACTGATCAAGGCACCGCGTTCATGTCACGCACCATGCGCGAGCTTTACGGATTATTGGGCGTTAAATCAATTCGCACTAGCGTCTATCACCCACAAACAGACGGGCTGGTGGAACGATTTAATCGCACACTTAAATCCATGATCCGTAAATTCGTTCACGAGGACGCGAAAAATTGGGATAAGTGGTTAGAGCCCTTGTTATTCGCTGTGCGGGAGGTTCCCCAAGCCTCCACGGGGTTTTCCCCCTTCGAGCTTCTCTACGGCAGACAGCCCCGTGGGGTTTTAGATGTCGTTAGAGAGGCTTGGGAGGACGAGCCTTCAAACAGTAAAAACGAAATTCAGTATATTCTGGACCTTAGAGCAAAACTCCACACACTGGGGCGGCTCTCTACGGAGCATTTGCTTAAGGCCCAGGATGACCAACGCCGGCACTAAACTACGCAAATTTTCACAGGGAGATAAAGTCCTTGTACTACTACCCACTTCTAGCTCTAAATTACTCGCCAAGTGGCAAGGGCCGTTTGTGGTCACACGACGAGTCAGCGATCTCGATTATGAGGTAATGCGTTCGGACAGGGCTGATTCACGTCAGATTTACCACATTAATCTGCTGAAGCAGTGGAGGGAGCCGGAGGAGGTGATGCTGGCTACGCTCGTTACCAACGAGGATGACCTGGGGCCAGAGAGCACTGGCCGACAACGGCCGGGCACTCTGGTCACCGGGGGTGACCATCTCTCAGCGAGCCAGCTCATCGATGTCCGGCACCTTCAACGTGAATTTTCTGACGTGTTTTCACCCCTGCCCGGTCGTACTAACTTAATTCAGCACCATATTGAGACCGAACCGGGTGTGGTCGTAAGGACCCGGCCGTATCGCCTACCTGAACACAAGAAAAAAGTGATTCAGGAAGAATTGGGTAATATGTTGAAATTGGGAGTAGTAGAAGAGTCACACAGTGACTGGGCCAGCCCGATAGTCTTAGTTCCGAAGACAGACGGCTCGGTCCGGTTCTGTGTGGACTATCGCAAAGTCAATGCTGTGTCGAAATTCGACGCATATCCAATGCCGCGTATTGACGAGTTGCTCGACCGGTTAGGTGCTGCTCGATATTATTCGACGTTGGATTTGACAAAGGGTTATTGGCAGATCCCCTTATCTCCAATATCCCGCGAAAAAACAGCCTTCACAACGCCGTTTGGATTACACCAATTTGTGACACTTCCGTTCGGGCTGTTCGGGGCACCGGCTACGTTTCAGCGGCTGATGGACAAAATACTTGGCCCTCATTCCGCATATGCCGCTGCTTATTTAGATGACATCATCATTTTCAGTAATGATTGGCAGCGGCATATGCAACATCTGAGGGCGGTATTATCAGCGCTGAGACGGGCTGGGCTTACGGCCAACCCAAAGAAGTGCGCAATTGGGCGAGTGGAGGTAAGGTATTTGGGCTTCCACTTAGGTCACGGGCAGGTGCAGCCCCAAATTGATAAGACTGCAGCTATTGCAACCTGTCCGAGACCTAAGACCAAAAAGGAGGTGAGACAGTTTTTGGGACTGGCAGGATATTATAGGCGTTTTGTTCCTAATTATTCGGCCCTCGTCAGCTCATTGACTGATCTCACTAAAAAGGAGGGACCAGATACCGTCCAATGGTCGGAGCAGTGCCAACAGGCCTTTTCAAAGGTAAAATCTATACTTTGCGGGGGGCCGCTATTGCACGCTCCTGATTTTGCTCTCCCCTTTCTGTTACAGACGGATGCGTCCGATCGGGGTCTGGGGGCGGTTCTCTCCCAGGAGGTGGCAGGAGTGGAACGGCCGGTGCTGTACATTAGCCGAAAACTCAGTAAGAGTGAGGCTAAGTACAGCACCATTGAAAAGGAGTGCCTGGCGATAAGGTGGGCCGTTCTCACTCTTCGCTATTATCTCCTGGGCAGGGAATTCGTCCTCTGTTCAGATCATGCTCCTCTCCAGTGGCTCCACCGCATGAAGGATACCAACGCGCGGATCACCCGTTGGTATCTAGCGTTACAGCCTTTTAAATTCAAGGTGGTCCACAGGCCGGGTGCACAGATGGCGGTAGCCGACTTCCTCTCCAGGGCGGGGGGGGGGAGGGCTGCAGGCCGGACGGCTCCCCGGCCTGAGGCGGGCGGTGGGGGTATGTGGAGAGGTAAGCGTGATCGAACACCCAATGAGGGGGGAGAGCATGCTCGGAGCCCGGCAGCTAATCAGCAGGCCAATCAGAAATAATAAATTACACCTGTTTATTCTAGTGATTGGGCCGGAGAGACACCCTTCTTAAGGAGAAGGAGCAGCCGGGAGAGGGGGAGGAGAGAACACACACACACACTCACACAGCTACACGTGTGGTGTGATCATACAAAAATAAAAATATTGTATTACCTTATATCGCCGACCCTGTCTTCTTCTTCCCTCATACAAACGAACTTTACTACAACTAGTGTTAACAAACATGAATAAATATTATAATAAATGTTTTCAGTGTTTATTTATATTAGTAAATGCAATAACTCACACAACCATATTGTAAAGTGTTACTCAAAAACCTTTCAGTGAACAGTTCTCCAAAGTGCTAATTGTTTTTAAGTCTGAAGAATATTTTAATAATCTAAGGGCTCCTATTCAACTGTATAGAACCTACTGAGTAATGTAAAGATTCTCTGGAGGTAAAAAGTTCATAATGGAATCATCAATGCCAATCAAGGACCTTTGTTTTTGACCTCTAGATTGCACTTATTTTCCCAAAATAAAATATGATCATGCCTTGATTTTTAATTATTTAGGTCTGACTTGGTTTAAACAAAAGTCTTGTCACTTAACAGAAATAACTCCCATAGTTCATGAATAGTCTTTGGATTCATCTTCAATGCGTCCTCCTTCATCTTACCCCAGACATGCTCAATAATGTTCATGTATGGTGACTAGGCTGGCCAATCCTGGTGCATCTTGACCTTCTTTGCTTTCAGGAACTTTGACGTGCAGGTAATGAAGTATGAGAAGGAGTGCTATCCTGCTGAAAAATTTGCCCTCTCCTGTGGTTTGTAATGTAATGGGCAGCACAAATGCCTTGATACCTCAGGCTGTTGATGTTGCCATCCACTCTGCAGATCTCTTGCACACCCCCATACTGAATGTAACCTTATTCATCTGAAAAATCTACCTTCTGCCACTTTTCCAAATGATGAACTAGAAGTTATTTGTTGCTCTTACAACTGGGATCCACGACAAGCCTTTTGTCAGGTAATGTACTGCTACTATTGATGTTAAAGATGAAAATTTAAGATACAAATGAAAAAGATAAAACGCAACAAATGTGCGATTGAAACTACATTTGAACTATATTTAATTGCAATAGTGCATTATTAGGGTACTAGGAAACTGTTATGTTTGGGTTAACAGATTAATTTGACTTCAGCAGAATGTCTTTCAGTCTATTAAAACAAAACCGTTGACAGACATTAAGGACAAAGTCAGCTAATGCTTTAATAATTTCTAGTTGACATGTAGTTACTAATAATAAAGGATATCTTCAAAATAAAGTGTAACCATATCTCTATCTTTGTGTATGCAGACTGGTCAAATTTCTTTTGTCATTTCATGTTTGAAAGAGGGTGATGCGTTGGCGCATTGGGTAGCATGTTCGCCTCACAGCAAGAAGGTCACTGGTTCAAGTCTCGGCTGGGTCAGTTGGCATTTCTGTGTGGAGTTTGCATGTTCTCCCTGTGTTTGCGTGGGTTTCCTCAGTCCAAAGACATCTGGTACAGGTGAAATGGGTATGCTAAAATTGGCCATAGTGTATGCGTGTGAATAAATGTGGATGTTTCCCAGTGGTGAGTTGTGGCCGGAAGGGCATCCGCTGCATAAAACGCATGCTGGATAAGTTGGCGGTTCATTCCTCTGTGGCGACCATAGATAAATAAAGGAACTAAGCTGAAAAGAAAATGACTTATTGTTTGAAAGAAAAAAAGAAATCTGCATTGCCAATGTATCTATAGCTTTACTTTGTGATTCCCTTGGTGTTCCCGTTGGCGTCTGGCTGGTTGTTGCTCCGTCGACTGGGTGGAGCTCGTACTTCAGGCCCCCGAAATCTCTCCAGGAAAGAATCAGGTCTCTCCTCCTCCTCTGTCAGACTCCTGTGTGCCCATTCTCTTAGAGTCACAACCAGAGTGACTAACCTGCCAAGAGAGCCAGAGAGAAAGCCTTTATTCAGGCGTGCTGCATGAGGCACCTGTGAGAATGTGTATGTGGGAGTTTGTGTAGATGCTGAACCTGGACAGAGCTCCTCTTCCTCTAAAGGAGTTTCTGGATGGTGCATCTTGGGGCTCAAGAGCTGCTACTCGCTGAAGCTCAGATGAGGTGTCGTCACACGCAGACTGAGACCTGATAGAGGAACCAAAGGATTAAGACCATGTACCTCATGGGGAATGTGTCAGTGAGTCACGTTATTCTATCAAACCAGTTTAAAAACATACACTGTAAAAAAACTGGGTTCCACACAATTACTTAATGTTGTTCTAACACAAATCAATTGGGTTAATTTAATCGTTTTTACAAATTTAAATGGACTTAAGATAAACATATAAGTTGTCCCAAAATACACAAAAGAATTGTGTTGATTCAACTCATTAAAGAGCCCCTATTATGGGTATTTTCAAATGTCCTTCCATGCAGTGTTTACCACAGCACTAAGTGAAGTGAAATATCCAGCTGGCTTAAATCTGAAAATGTGCCATGTTTAAAACCATTGATTCATCTATAAAAGAGTTGACTCAGAGTCATTCAAATGAATCGTCAGTATAATGAATATTTAGTTGTGTTGGCGTGACATCGATACAGAACTCAAGCCCTGCCTATATGTTGCACGCGCAGACCTGGAAAAATTTAAACCCCCGGCCCTGCCCACAAACACTGTAGAAAGAAAAAGAAGACGACGAACACTGATCCTGGTTAAATCAAATTACGTAGATGCTGTGCTCTGAAGTATGAGGGGAAGTTAGTGTTATTTTCCCATATCCGAATATGAGGCTGTAAGGAGTCAGTGGTTGAAGTTTATTTTTGCAAAAATACCTCAGCATTATAGCCCCAGCCTTGTGCTGTGTTCCCCTCATTTTTCTGACGAGTGCTTTCAATCTACATGCTTATAACCAGGGATTCATCCAGCGTTTGTATTCAAGTTACGACAACAAGTTGAGTACCCAATTTTTTTTTTATTAAAATTTCAAACAAATCCAGTGTTATGAACTTAATTACATGCAAGTTTTCAAGTTTAGATCCTCAAATAAAATAAGAAATTGTTACATTTTTTGTTTGTTTTAAAATTTACTGTTCATTTAGTTGATTGTAAGAAATACATTTAACAACATTTTTGTTTTCCAGTAATTGTTTCTTTGTTTTAAACCACAGATTTTCATTGTTTTACAAAACAAAAACATGTGCTGTCCCATATAAACAGTGTGAAAATGAACAAGAAACATCAGTGTGTGGATTTAAAAATACTAAACAACTCCATTAGTGTGTAAAAATTGAGTTATCAACCCAATTTCTTTGGGTTACTACAAGTTAAATATTGTTTATAACTAATTGACAGACATATTTACCTTTAAATTAGCCACATTTTTTAGTTGATGTAATTATCAATATTTAGATGTAATTATTCTGGCAACTTAAAAGTTTTAATCTAATCAGCAATTTAGATTTAAGTTACAACAATGCATTAAACTATGTAGTGGTAACAGACCTCTTGAGTTATTTTTTAGAGTGTACCACATCGTAACTTAAATGAACAGTTGACTGGTCAAATATTTCCTTACAGGTCACATGAACAAAAATACATATAAAGATGAGTTTATTCTGTGTAAAGGCATAAGTACAACCCATTTCCCCCAATATTGCAAGTATTTGTTCATTTGTAGCTTCAAAGAAAAAGTCATCCTCTCCATATTTTGAACGTTAGATACAATATCCAACCATTCAGATTTTGTAGGGGGTTCGAGTTGTAGCCACTCTCGAGTTACAGCTTTCTTACTGGTTGCTAGAAGTATATTTAATAAATACTTGTCTTTTACCATTAGGTTGACTGCAATATTCATTCATTCATTTTCTTTTTGGCTCAGTCCCTTTATTAATCTGGGGTCGCCACAGCGGAATGAACCGCCATCTTATCCAGCATATGTTTTACGCAGTGGATGCCTTTCCATCTGCAACCCATCACTGGGAAACACCCATACACTCTCATTCACACTCATACACTACGGACAATTTAGCTTACCCAATTGACCTATAGCACATGTCTTTGGACTTGTGGGGGAAACCGGAGTACTCTGAGGAAACCCACGCAAACACGGGGAGAAGATACAAACTCCACACAGAAATGCCCACTGACACAGTCGAGGCTCGAACCAGCAATCTTCTTGCAGTGAGGTGATTGTGCTACCCACTGCGCCACCATGACGCTTGGCTGCAATATTTCCCAGGTAAATTGTTGTAAAAGAAAAGTCCACTCCATCACCAAAATATTTGGTGTTACTTGCATTACATCCTGCCAGTTTGACTGATTGGCTGGGCAACTCCAAAATATGTGAAAATGGCTTGCTAAGTCTTCCCCACATTTCCTCCGGCAGCGTCCCCTATCCTTCTCCCATGCATGCATGTTATCTTGGGGGTTATAAAGTATTTGGCACAAAATTAGATTTTAAGAAGGTTTTGCTAATCAAAGTAAAATTGTTAGAAGAATGTCCAACTAAAACATTCAACAAAAGTTCAACAATCAATGTGTAAAAAACAACAACATTGTTCTAACATTTGGAGAACATTATACTACAGGCCAAATAACTTTCTATTAAAGGGATAGTTCACTCAAATGAGAGGTTATAAACCAATAGAAAACACTTTGAAGAGTGTTGGAAACTGCTAGCCAGCCAACATTCTTCAAAGTTTCTTTTTTTTCTGTTTAGCAGAATAATGAAACTCAAACATGACTGAAAAAAGTAGAGGAGGAGTAAATTATACCATTAAAATATTTGGTTGAGGGGTGGTGTGGTGGCTCAGTGGTTAGCACTGTCGCCTCACAGCAGGAGGGTTGCTGTTTCGAGTCAGTTGGCATTTCTATGTGGAGTTTGAGTGTTCATGCGGGTTTCCTCTGGGTGCTCCGGTTTCCCCCACAGTCCAAAGACATGCAGTACAGGTGAATTGAATAAGCTAAATTGACCATAGTGAATGAGTGTTTAGGTGTTTCCCAGTGCTGGGTTGTGGCTGCAAGGGCATCCACTGCGTAAAACATATGCTGGAATAGTTGGCGGTTCATTCTGCTGTGGCGACCCCTGATAAATAAAGAAACTAAGCCGAAGGAAAATGAATGAATGAATATTTGGTTTATATAGTCCTTTGAAGGCTAGATCATTTTAACAAGTCAACTGTTTACATTTGTTAATAACTCTGCAGAATATTATCCAACGTTATAAGATTGTTCCCTTAAAGCTGGGAAGGTGAAAGGACAAAACACACACAAAACAGACTGACCTGCTGAGCACACTCTCTGCTCGGTCTTGCTCATCCTCTTGAGTTTGCACAGAGAGACGATGAGAGCAGGGAGACCCCTCAGGAGCTGACTGGCCTGTCATACTGTACACACAAGCGTTTTGTTAGATACACGTATCCTATAGGCATAGACAATCCATTCTTCTGCCAGAACATAGTCCCTGACAGTGACAGTAACAGCACAAGAATTCCTAGGTGGTGTAACATCTCATCTGATGAAGCTCAAATTAAAGAAATCTTCTCATGTTCTGTCATTTTTAACACGTACTGCATTGTGATGAGCATTTGTTTTTATCTTTTACATTTAAAAAAGACCTTCTTTGTGGCACAACACATGAGTATAATGCCAGCACCGTTCATGTTTACTTGATTTAGTAAATATAGCAAACAGAACAACAGTCTGCTGAAATATGTAGTGTATGTTAGCTATGTTACAGTTAGGTAGATCTAAGAACCTCAGGGTATGTTGGAGGGGTGAGGTGCCTCAAGGCTCAGTCCTTGGACCACTTATCTTCTTTATCTACATGGGATAACTAGAATCTGAGATTCAGAAAAGCTTTTCCTATTACTGCAGATCACACTCAGCTTTACCTTTCATCCCAGTCTGACGATGTGTCGATAGCGGTTTAAATTTCAGCAGGCCTGACAAACATTTCTTGCTGGATGAAGGACTATCTCCTTCAGCTCAGCCTTGCCAAAACAGACACTTCTCTTCAAGACAGGCAGCTTCACACTTTATCACTAACTGGAATATTTCAAAAACATTCACTTGCGTTGCTTAAAATTGTGTAAATGTTCACATGCAACATTATCAAAATAAAGTTTCTGGAACATTGATAGAAAAACATTCTAATATAATGTGAAATGAGGTTCTGAGAACATTAATAAAATGAGATGGAATGAAAACATTTTGGATGATGTTCTTATAACCAAAAATAACATCAATACATTTTAGCTGGGACATTGATGTTGTAATAAAGTGATATGTTGGCCAAGTATGGTGATACACTACCTGACAAAAGTCTTGTTACATATCCAGGTTTTAGGCACAACAAATAATAACTTGACTTCTAGTTGATCGTTTGGTATCAAAGATGGCTTATATGAAAGGCCATCATCTTCAATGCCTCCTCCTTCATCTTACCCCAGACATGCTCAATAATGTTCATGTATGGTGACTGGGCTGGCCAATCCTGGAGCACATTGACCTTCTTTGCTTTCAGGAACTTTGATGTGGAGGCTGAAGTATGAGGAGTGCTCTCCTGCTCAAGAATTTGCCCTCTCCTGTGGTTTGTAATGTAATGGGCAGCACAAATGTCTTGATACCTCAGGCTGTTGTTGTTGCCATCCACTCTGCAGATCTCTTGCACACCCCCATACTGAATGTAACCCCAAACCATGATTTTTCCTTCAGCAAACTTAACTGATGATTCATCAGAAAAATCTACCATCTGCCACTTTTCCAAATGATCAACTAGAAGTCAAGTTATTATTTGTTGCTCTTACAGCTGGGATAGACAACAAGACTTTTGTCAGGTACTGTATATACACAATATAGGCACACACAGAGTACTGGGCAGCCATTTGCTGTGATGCTAGAAAGAATAATGGTCTGGTGCCTCGGTTTTGGGTACTGATGGTGGAAGATAGCACTGCCTGTCCATTCACCCCATCTTCAACCCCTGTCGATACTGAGACTCAAACCTGCTATTTCCCAGGTTACAATCTCTCTACCCATTAGGATATACAAGCAGGATTTGATGATCAGATCACCTTCAGACCACACAACCAGTTCTGCTCAACACTAACTCATGGCAATTCATAACTTGGATTTACTGGCTGATTCGTATTCATTTGAATTGTCTCATACCCCAGTATGGCGTAGGGTTAAGGCTTGTGTTTGGATGAACACCCCCTTCTAAAAATCATACTTTTTATAACAAAAAAGTATGAATTTGTATGAATTAGCCACTTTTCTGACTAAACAAAATAGTTGTTTCCTAATGAGATCAGGCAGATTACCTCAGACACTATTAGGAGGATCAGGCCCTTCCTACCAGAGCATGCTACACAACTCCTTGTTCAAGGTCTTTTCTGTCAATGAGACTATTGCAATGCTCACTTTGGAGACCTTCTTGCCAGTACTATCAAACCTCTGTAACTGATACAGAATGCAGAAGCTAAATGGTCTTAAAGAGGCCCTATTATGGGTTTTTCAAAACTACTTTCTATAGTGTACAACACAGCACTAAGTAAATGAAAACATCCAGCTGAGGTTTAAATCTGAAAATGCACATTGTTTAAAAATATCGATTTCTTAATAAAAGATTCGACTAAGAGTCGTTTAAATGATTTGTCGTTCATCTGAATCTTTTGTCTGTTTGTATCATGATTGACACAAAACAATACCAAATATGTTCTGTGCAGGATCCGGTAAAACATGAACGCGCCTTTCCCTTCAAACACTAGCAGACAGCAGGTGTGTGTGGGACTGATCATGACTGAAGATGAGTGAACATTAATGAGTAAACGTTCTGGTGATTAATGCAATAATCTACCCTGCAACGGGGGATTCGTCCACTGTTTGTTAAAGGAAGGATCAGAAAAGACTATTGATGTATGGGACTTTATCAGTACACAGTTCATGGACCAGTTTCTTCCTCCATTTCACACGTGTAAATGAGATTAAAATGCCTCCTTGTTTTCTCTAGCTTGCAAATAATGCACTGTAAAAAAAATCTGTAATTTTACGGTTTATTTCCAGCAGCTGGGGTGTCAGAAAAAAACTTAAAATAACGGCCCTTACATTACAGAAATTTACTGTAAAATAACAAACATTAAATTACAGAAATTTACTTAAATTTAAATTTCTGGTAAATTTCTGTAATTTAATGTTTGTTATTTTACAGTAAATTTCTGTAATTTAACGGCTGTTATTTTACTGTTTATTTCCAACACCCCAGCTTCCGGAAATAAACCGTAAAATTACAGATTTTTTTTACAGTGTGTATTTAATTGTGTTTTGTTACTTGTAACCGCTTGTACTGTATCTGGTTAACTCTTTATATTCTCATATCACATCTAACACTACGTTGAAAAATGTGCCACGTGCCAATTTGTTTACAGATTTAAATGCGTTTGTGAGCTTACAATCCACTACCATTTGTAGTTGCTATGACCTTCGTCAGCTGTTCCTATACACTCGCGGCGGTCAATTTTCAAAATAGTTGAGCTTTTGCCGCTGTGTGGATTAATACTGAATGTGTGTCACTGTTTTTACTTAAGGTTAAGAATAGAGCAACATGCTGGCGTTAAACTGCATTGCTTTAATGCACTCCTGTATTGGACTCCTGCTGAACGCAGTCGACCAATCACATCAGACTGGGTCATTGAAACAATCAGCCAAATTAGCATCGCGCTAAGGAGGGCTTTGGGAACCGCTGAATGGGAATTTTTGGGAATTCGCTGAACGAATCATATGGGAGTCGTTGGGATAATTAGGTAAAAATAAATGCATATTATAAGACAATAAAAGTGTTTTTTGACCTTGCATGCATATCAGACTGTTGTTGGAGACCCCCAAAACCAAAATATGACATTTTTTAATACATAATAGGGGGTCTTTAAATGAATTGCTATTGGCATTGGTTTCAACAGTTGCTTGAATAAAATTCGATAACTAACATTATAGAACTCCATGCACTCTCCTTCCCAATACTTTAGAATTATGTAACCTACAGAGCGTACATACTGAACATGAATGATGAATTGGGGGACCATCCCAAAGAAAACAAAATCACTTTAAGAAACTTTTACCTTCTCTGTTCTCTGCTGGTGTAATGATTTGTCTAACTCTACCTTAACAGATTTAACATCTTTTTAGTCAAAACCTTCTAAAAATAACACGTTTGTGCATGGTGTTGGACTAATTTGTCACAGATCATCATTGCTCTTTTGTGGGTTTCTGTTGTCCTCATTTGTAAGTCGCTTTGCATGAAAGTGTTTGCTAATAGATTAAACGTAAACATAATTGACAATATATTGTGTTGCACATCATCACACAGATAGGTTCGGTGAAGAGTTTTAAGCCATGCTTTATCAAAAACAAAACACGGCAACTCACCAATCAGCTTCAAGGAGTGGAATCATTTTCAGTACAATATGGTCCTTGAAACTTCTCAGGAGCACAGGTTAGAGCAGTGCAGAGGGACAGCAGGTCAGGGGAGTTTCCAGCAAACACTTCTCACCTGGGACTGTGGTCACTATGACAATCACCTTAGCTTACCATAAGATAGAGAGAGATTTAATAAGCGCTCTCCCAAAACCACACTGAGAGGTTATCTCAACAAAACGAGGAAGCTGCTTTGGAGAGTAAAGCGGAGATGGTTTAATGAACAGATGGACGGATGGATGAATGTGAACAGTGTTTTGGGTAATTGGCTCATCATTAAAGAAACAGAACACAGAGTGACACACAACTGTCTTCCCAGAGGGCAAACACACAAAGCTAACACCTCAAGAGAAATCATTGTTGATAACAACCGCTCTTCTGACACACACACACACATAAAGTTTGGTCATATTTTCGAAAGTTCATCTGCAACCAAAACACTTTTGAAGTAAGCTACCTTTACTGCTTTAACATTTAGAGCTTTAAAATGATTCAGTAAAACACACCTCACACATTTGTTTCATAATAATAATTTTAAAAAGTATCTGAAAGATTGAAGAGAATCTTAAATAATATATTTTATAAAATGTATCTTACTTTATCCTTCAATTTGTCTTAAAAATTAAAACTAACATCACAAAATAAAAATATTATACAATTCAAATATATTTGACATGATATTTATATTATAATACACAACAGGTTTATCTATGTATAAGTATAACTAAATAAGAAAACAAGTAAAAATGCATGTTAGAGAAATGTCAAGACTCACTTTCAGCTGTTCCTCTTCTTTACAATTCCAAAAAAACTCTGGGATTTTCTTCCATATTACATCCTCATGCTCAAGAAGAAATGCACACACACTGTTTCTAACCTTCATAATAGTCTAGAAATGTACAGTTCTCTTTCGGTGTACTTTAAGTGAATTGAATAATATCATGATCAGTCAGTCAATCTTGTTTTCTCTTCTCTGGACAGAAGTCCCTCCAGCAAAAGAAGCAGAGAAGGGGAAAGATGTTGAATGTAGAGGCGGGCAGAAGGAAAATGGGAGGGGAAAAGCGTTGTGGTGACATTAGTGACATTTTCAAGAACACTTCAGAGGGAGTTGTAAAATAACAAGCATGAGCTGTTTACAAGAACACTTTATTTGAACCATACAAAAGTTTGGGAAGAGTCAAAGATAAACTTCTGTAAAAACCTGCATTGTAAAATATTATTCCAATTTAAAAATGACCATTTTTCTTTACTTTACCGCAAGTCTTCAGAAATCATTCTAAATATTCTGATATGCTCAGCAAACCTTTATTATCTTTACCGCTGTCTAAATCTGTTGTGCTTCTTAAGATTTCTGTGATAATTTTTCAATATTATTTGCTTAATTGAAAACCTAAATGAACAGCATTTATTTGGAATTTATATGATTTCATAACACTATAAACTAATTTAATGTCTCTTTGCAGAGCAAATTTGTATGGCAAATTACAGAAAAAACAGACAAAACAAAACAATTAAATTTTAAAAAGTATAGATAATATCAACTTAAGCATATACAATGAGAGAGAAAAAAAGACATTTCAACAAATATAAAGAAAAATAATATTGTGGCTTAACAAAAACTAAAATTGTACAATCACACAATACACTCTACTTTGCATTTAGGAAAGAAAAAGAATAAATTTGCTGGAACAAGGACTTGGTCTATATTTGACAATAAAACATGTACTTGGATATATTTCCTAAATGGGTATCAACGTTCCTTAAACTAGTTTGATGAACCTCAGTCTAGACAGTCAAATTTTTTCCAACTTTAAGAAGAAGAGAACATCACTGATCCACTGTGTTGGGGTTGGAGATTTCTGATCCTTCCACCTAATAAATATTAGTCGTTTAGCTAGGAGCACAATAAAAGCTGTGCAATCAGATTGTATTTTTGTAATATGATGTGGTCTTTGCAGAATTTTTTGATTTAATAAACCATTGTTGAACAAAGGTTTTACTTCAACTCTAGAAAAATACATGAGAAACATTGGCTATATTTTAAGTGAAAGGGAAAATCTGAATTTTGCTCATCATTGCAATGAGCTTTTGTATTTTTGTTATTTATTAAAATGAAATGTCACATTACAAGTACAAATTTATATTTATACGCATTTTCCTTTTCATTTTTTAATTGGTAAATTTTTTTATTTCTACACTGAGACATTTGTTTTTGAGGGTAAAACAATGAAGGTGTGTTGCACATCTTGTTAATATTCTGATATGTCATCTACACCAGTGGTCCCCATTCATTCATTAACTAATTATTTTGGTTTATTTATTATTCGAGTCTGAACAATCTTTTGTTTTGAAAAATAACTGTATTCTCTCAGTTACATCTTGGTTACATAAATGCCAAAATTTAAGTCACAAGCATTTTAAAAAGAAACTTATTTGTAAAGTTTTTTGGGGGGAAAAAGGCCCAGTGAAGGACCCATGAACTGCCAAAGGTCTGGATCCGTTAACCCTTTTGTCAATAAATTAGGTGAATCCAGCATGTCTATGCAATGAGAAGATCGACTGCTGGAGATCGCAAATGACAGTGGCCGTTCAAATATTGTGCGTGCATATTATGAGCGACACGTGCATTGGCGAAACGTGCTCGCGCCTTTCAGGCACACCCAGTTGAAAACATCTTCAGAATGCCGTGAGCGCACAGACTTTACGCTACTAATCTTTTTATTCTCTATTTCCATCTGGGGATACTCATCCAGAGGCCCCTAGAGATTATGCAGAGCCATTGATGCTATCCAAGCCCTGTGAAAAAATGATGCAAAGGTATCCATAATCCTCGACCAGGCCTTATCCTGAGCTGATGCTGTGGCAGTCATGGAGGAGCGGAGAGCATGAGATTTCTGAAAGACCACAGTAGATGAGTCTTCGCATTGATTCTGTGGGCCAGCCTGATCACCCGCCGGTGACCTACTCACACCTGCAGTTCTCCTTGATGGGCGTCCAATGTTCTCCAGCCTCCCGCGCCTAGACTGCAGCTCTGCACAAAAAGTTTAGCCAGAGGAGAAATGGTCGTGCCCAACAGAGCCTGGTTTCTCTCAAGTTTATTTTTCCCCCTTCACTTTCGTCAATTGGTGTAGTTTGTTCCTCGCCACTGGCTTGCTTGGTTTGTGACTTGTGGAGCTGCGCATTGACGGATTTACTCTTCAATGTTTGGACTTTCAGCAGTGAAAATAAAACCACACTGAACTGAACTAAAACTGAACTAAACTCTGAAAACTGGACTGACATGGTTTCAATTCACTAGAACTTCTATGTTAAGTTGCTTTGACACAATCTACATTGTTAAAGTGCTAGAGAAATAAACATAAACTGAATATTTTGTATGGTATATACACATTTTGATATCTCAGACAAACACTGCAGTGTTTTTTTTTCTCCATAAATAAAATTTGTATCAGAGTTGCAGCAATGTTTTATCAGCTTGTCATCCTCTAAGAAAACGGTTGATGGTTGCCTAGCAATCTACATATATCCACCCCCCAGGCCACGAAAAAATTGTCAAGCATTGAACGGTCAGTGGTGACAAAAAGGTTGGGGTCCACTGATCTACACATTTCCACTGTGTGATGGTCTATCCCAGAAGCCTCCAAGCCTAGAGAAGTCGATGGTGCTTCTGGACACTGTTAACATAGGGCTTCCTTTTGGCACACTGCAGTTTTAACTGGCATTTGTAGATGTAACTACGTACTGCGTACTGCAGTACTTGACAAAGGTTTACCAAAGTAGTCCTGAGCCCATGTGGTAATATCGCTTATAGATGAATGATGATTCTTGATGCAGTGAGGGATCGGAGATCACGGTTGTTTAGCTTAGGCTTGCTCCCTTGTCCTTTACACACTGAAATTCTTCCAGATTGGTTGAATCTTTTAAATATGTTATGCACTGTTGAAGGTGAAATATCCAAATGTCTTCCCATCTTTCTTTCTTGTTTTAGAATATTTTAATAATTTTCTCACATCATTTGTTGGCAAACTGGCAATCCTCTGCCCATGTTTCCTAAAGGACTAGTCCACGGGTGGGCAAACTCGGTCCTGGAGGACCAGTGTCCTGCACAGTTTAGCTCCAACTCTAATCAAACAGACCTGCTTATAGATTTCTAGTGATCTTGGAGACACTGATTAGCATGTTCAGGTGTGTTTGATTAGTGTTGGAGCTAAACTATGCAGGACACCGGCCCTCCAGGACCGAGTTTGCCCACCCCTGGACTAGACATTTCTTGGATGCTGCTTTTGTACCAATCACTTGTTGACATTATTTAACTATCATCATTTAACCATCAATTTACCTGATTACTAGCCCTGAACTGCTCCCGTCCCAGCTTTTTTTGGAATGTGTTGCAGGTCTGAATGTCAGAACAAATATATTTACAAATGAAATAAAGTCGACGAGACAAAACATGAAATAATTTGTGTTCATATTGTCTGCAATGAAATACAAGTCAAAGTAAATTTGGAAATCACTACTTTCTTTTTTTCTTTGCGTTTTACACACTGTCCCAACTCTTTCTAATTTGTGATTGTAGAATAAATGACTGAACATATGACAGATGCATGCATAAAACATCACGTAATACTCCGATGGGCAATTACACGAAAAAATGCTTGGTTTTGGTTTCTGAGCAGCATATTTCTCCTTGGAATCAAGATCCAGTGTAGCAGTAAGATCTGCGTGGTGCTGTTAACTCTGAACCCAGTGGACCAATCAAACCTCATCACCACTCAAGCTCTCGAGCCCAATCAAAACCAAACCCTACAGTAACTCTGGGCCCAACAGACCAATCACACGATCACTGTACCACATCTGAAAACCAACATAATGCCAACAGATGGAAGGAAAAACATTTACCAACACTTTACTGTGTTGCAAAATGTTTATTTATATACACAAACATATTTATATATTCTCATCTAAAGATCAACTGCTCGAGCCGTACACTGCCAAAGACTTTTTTTTCTTGTTGTTTTACATTTAGGGAAAAAAACAAAGATCAGAGCTTCTGTAAGGGTGTATAAATATGGGTTAAACTGGGGATTTACAGCATTGGGCAAAATTAACATTGTATTCAAATCATCATCTTGATCACATGCATTTGAAGTTCAAAATTCCCACAATCCACTTGAAGCAGAGGAGCAGCAAGAAGAAACAAGACACAATTGAACCCAACAATTAGTCTGCTCATCAGCCAGCACTGACAGAACATCCGAGAGACAAGCTGCTATTTAAAACATAAGCGCAAATAAAAACAACAGAGAAATGTTACACCAATATGATTATCTTTAATCCAATAATATGAGAAGAGCAGGACTCCAGAGTAATCCTGGCGACAGCAGTGTTACCGTGTAACATTAGTCCTTTTATCCGATTCAGTTTTTTCAGCGCATCATTACAGATAGCTTTCAGTGTTTTATTGTGGATATGAAAAGCTTTACGCCCTCGACGGCACGAAAAGAAATCTGAACACAAATAAACCATGAGGCCAATGTTTCCAGGGTTCAGTAAATAGGGGATATGTTGATCTCACACTCGCACATACACGGTCCCTCTCTCTCTCACACACACACTCACCATCGCTTCTCCTTAAACCTGGTCTCTGAGTTTGGCCAGTCTCTGAGAGAGTTCATCCTACAGCGAGAGAGATAGAGGCGTTACAGTATATCTGTCATTTTGTTTGTGTGTCTGTGTTTGTGTGTTTTACCTGTTCTGCAGATGCTACGCTGGTTCCCACTGATCCTGTCTGACCTTGAGGAAGCTCCATATTGAGGTCCAGCCTAAACACACAAGCGTTGTTTGTTTGTTTTTTTTTTAATATTAAATGGCACTAGAAAGCTTTTATTTGCAAAAGGGGTGTGAAGAGCAGCGGCTCATTTGCATTTCAAGAGACACAGAAAAACAAATGTTTTGGAATGAGGCTCAATCAAATGCTATAATAAATGGTGTAAATGTTCTATCAGGAAGCATGTACTTATCTCTAAAGCCCTGCTCACACTGTGAGATTTCAGCCACAATTTTGTCATCTGAGACAAATTTGGGAAATCCTAAAAGATTCCTGAAATCCTGGGCTATAATCAATAAACTCTGATAGTTGGTTTGACATGTTCACTGACAGTCGCTTAAAGCTTGTTGCGATCAGATTTTTCCTCAGATGAAGTTCTGGCGGTGTCAGAAGATTTGACACTTTCCTGCAGTGACAATAGCTGCGATCAGCGTCAATCCAAGAACTTCAAATTTGATGACGCAATCAATGCGACAATTCAAATGACCACGGGGAAATGTCAAAACATTTTTTTTCCCTTTTTGGTTTTATAATTGAGACTCGCTGTGTGCAAAATTGCTGCTACTGATTGTTTACATTTGCTGTGAGGAATCATTTCAGATTGGGTGGATGACGTCAAACTTCGGGGGCATTTTCTTTCATGTTTGGCGCGTCTTCATTGTAGTTCAGTCTGACTTTATGACAAAATTCAGGATTATTTAAAAATAATCATAAAAAAATTTGCACAGTGTGAGCTGTCCTTAAGGCTGCATTTACACTGCAGCTCTTGATGGTCAATTCTGATTTTGTGACTGTATCCGATTTTTTTGATGACCCGCTTACATCATCTTTTAAAAGTGACTCGTATCAGATTCTCCACATTTACACTGCACAAGGCAAAAGGCGCAATGAGCAGAAAAAATAACAGTGGATTCTGACTGACAGCTGATTATAAAAGAGCGACATTTCTAAAAAGAAAATAAAAAAATTAAACCCTGCGAGCAGTTTATGACAGAAAAGTTATTATTTGTCCATATTCTTTTATTTAAGTTTTTTTTAAACCAGTGGGGATTTTATTGTCATGTCCATAGCGTGATTTATGCATGTTTTGTATGCAATAGTTTTGTATTAGTTTATATTGTTTACCTGGCAGATATTGTGCTTGCTGACAGCTACAGTTTTTAATGACGCGCGCCTCACATTGACAGGTAAAAATCTGATCTACCTGCTTACACTGAAGACACGAGGGCACAGATCCAATTCATATCGGATAAATTTCCACATATGAACACTGAATCTCATTTGAGTAAATTGCAATCCATGTGATTTGTTCCTGCCTACACGTACATGGGACATATCCGATCTGGCAATCCATGTGATTTGTTCCTGCCTACACGTACATGGGACATATCCGATCTGTGCCACATAGGCGAAAAGAAATTGGAATTGGGTCCCTTGAACCATGCAGTGTAAATGCAGCCTAACAGGCTGGGATGAACAGATACATGCAGTCATTTATTCCAATAATGATTTTCTTAAAAGGAAATTTCACCCAAAAATTAAAATGAACTCAGCGTTTGCTCACCCTCAAGAGATTTCAAACATTTATGAGTTAAAAGATGATATTTCGAAGAATGGTAAAAACCTGTAACCACTGACTTCCATAATAGAAAAAACAAATAACCTATGCAAGTCAATGGTTACAGATTTTTAGCATACTTCAAAATATCTTCTTTTTTCTTCAAAAGAAAAGAAGAGCGTAAAGTTTTGGAACAAGTGAAGGCTGAGACCTTCACTCTCAGTAATTATTGCTTTAATTGATTAAATCAATGATTAAATCATAGATAAATTTATATATGTTACTCTGGACTACAAAACCAGCCTTAATATTCAAATGAAAGCTGAATAAATAAGAATTTCACTGATGTACAGTTTGTTAGAACAGGACAATAATTTACTGAGATACAACTATTTGAAAATTTGCAATATGATGATTAAAAATGGGTCAGCTTGAAACAGATAAGCTATCAGAAGAAACAAGATTTGTACTAAGGATATTATTACTGGTTGCAAAATAAATTATAACCATACTTTGGATGGAAGAAGGTTCTCCAAAGGTGGCTCAGTGGATTCAGAGACTTAAACAGGTCTATGTAATGGAAAAAATGACTGCATGTCTACAAATGAAGACTGATATTTTTCTGAATAGGTGGAAATGGGTATTACAACATATTTAGATATGCACATTTAGAGGTTAATGGGGTATATGCACACAGACTTTTCATTTCAGTCAGCCAGCTAAAGGGCTTCTGGTTAATTGTCATTCCATACAAAATTACTGTGTTTAAGATCTGATTTCTAAAAAAAGAAAAAAACAGCGATCTTCACTGCCTGGCTGAGATACGATATGAAGCATGTATCAAACCAAACAAGAAGCACTGCATTAAATAATATTTTTCCACACCATGTCTTTAATAGGGCTGTGTATTGGCAAGGGCCTCACGATATGATACATATCACGATACATGGGTCATGATACAATATATCACAATATATTTTGGTAAAAATCTGCGGATTTCTGCAGAATTATTTTGGGAGTCTCATAACTAAAACATTAATATGTGAAATGTGTGTAATTTAAAAACTAAATATATATTCAGATTTACACACATTTACTCAAGTAAATAAACAGAATTAATGATGGGCTAAAAATCTGCAGAAATCTGTGCACGTAGATTCTGTGTGGGCCTACGCATCGCCAATGTAATCTGAGGTAACTACAATGTAACTTGATGTACAAATGTATCCCCTGAAAAGTATTTATGATGGCAGTAATTTTTTGTTTGTTTATTTTGTTAAATGTATTTATCCCCTCATCTGTAAGGGGTTATATTGTTGGGGAAGGGGTTATCCTGGAAAAAATATTATTGAAAAATCTTAAATAAAAAGTAAAAAAAAAAAAAAAAACAAGGGTCAGCTTTGCATAATAGGAAAAATAACAAAACATTTCCCCATAATATCACTGTATTTAGATTAAATAAATGCTGCTTTGGTGTGTGTATAAGAAACTTATTGAAATCCTACCGATCGCAATCTTTTGTGGCATACGTACTGTGTTTATTAAAGTGTTCACTGCTAATATTAAAAGTAATGAATCTCAACATTTAAAGCATTCTTACCCTGCTTCATCTGCCATTTCCATCATCAGAGTATCAACTTGACCCTGAAACACAGCAAGTGTCATAAACAGCAAAGGAACGAGTATATTGGTCGGCAAACATGCAGCCAGATTAGCATTGTGTGTATGCGTCACCTGTGGTGTGGTCAGCGTTGTAGTGCTGCTCATCGAGTCTTCCATCTGAGCTGTCTGAACATCCAGAGTCTCAAACTGACGCTCAAACTTCTCCATAAGACCTGAAATCTAACGATTAACACAAGGAGCATTAATCAGAGCAAAAGAGTAATTATATGTAAAAGAGCTACTCAACGAAAACACTTTAAGACCCAGAAGACTTCACCTCACCTTCTCAAGGTTCATACTCTTCAGGGTTGCATCCATGCCCTTCACCACCCCAGCCATAGACTTGGTGACCTGGAGAAAAAAAATCAAAAGTTAAATATTAAACCGATTGGATGAATGGAAGAGCATATTTTTTTAAAGAGAAAAGCTGTGTGTGTGTACTTGGTTCATGGTGACTGCGGTCTGTACTCGTGCAGCCACTGCATCCACTCTTGCACTCATTCGGAGGAAGTTGACGGATTGGTTCTTCTGGCGAATGGCGTTTTCTGCATGTATCCGTGCAACTTCCATGTTGCCCTTTTGGATCGCCTGAGTACCAAAATAAAAGCAGTGAGCTTCATCTGATGAATTGGTGATGAAATATTTTAACATTAAAGGGATAGTTTAGTCAAACATAAACTTTTACTCATTATTTACTCAAACACAAAAGGTTCCAAAATACCTTTCGGAGTTAAAATTTTCTGTTGAACCCATGAAAAGATAATTAGGAGAATGTTAGAAACCTGTAAGCATTGACTTTCATAGTAGGAAAAACAAATACTATGGAAGTCAATGATTACAAGTTTTCAACATTTATCCAAATAACTTATTTTGTGTTTAACAGAAGAAAAAAAAACTGGGTGAACTATACTTTTAACAATCAGTAATTACATTTGCTATACTTCTCAAAAAAAACTGGAGTGTAAAGTACTTTAAGAGTAATATAGTTTAAGTAGTTAATTTGATACAGAAACTGTACAAAAAAGATATTATTTGTATTATTAGTTGTTTACTTGTATTATCATATAGAAAAAATCTGAGACCTCTAATTCCTTTTATATAATAATTCCTCTTAATTCTCCATATTTTCTCAGAATTGTGATGTATAATCTTGCCATTAACAATTCAAAAGTCAAACTGTGAAATACAACTGAGTAGACTCTTAATTTGGTTTGACCTTTACATTATTATATTTTTTAATATGAATGTTTACTTTCACAAGAGTGCAAATTCTCACTATATTTTATACAATTAAGCACATATAGACAGAAAAACTCAGAAAGCTGTGCAGCAGTTTGGTGAAGATGCTACTGTACTGCTTGATGGTTTTTGTATGTTTGTTTACCTTCTTGACTTTTACTTTCTCCGCTTTCTCTTCTTTGTCGCATTTTTTGGAGTTTCGCTGAAGTTCTTTGGCTGCAAACTTGAGGTTAAACAAATGCTCTGCAGTCGAAAGTCAAAGAAAAGCTCTGAAAAAGATCTTCTCATACATAGAAAACATTTAGACAATACAAGCCTATGACAGTATAAACAAAATACACCATCTCTAAACTGAACAAACTAGTCTGACTGGATTGGAACTTCACCTAAATAAGACATAGGTGGCGACATTACGTAATTCTACGTCAGAGTCGTACCTGGCGGAATTTTGTGATGTTTTAGATTAGTTACACAACCAAAGACGTGTGTGTGTGTGTGTGTATATATATATATATATACATATAAAATAATTTGTATATATATATATATATATATATACATAAACAAATAAAGTAAGCTGTCTACTTTCGGGGTTTGTTTTGTACTCTTGATCCCCAAATCCACATTTCAAATCAATCACAACCTCCAGTGACGACAGAAGAAATCAGGAAATGCGATTTAATCTATCGAATGTAACCTGACTAGACTTATTTTAATGTAATATACAATAATATTTCTACCACCAACTTTAACTCATCCATGAGTCTCGGTAAAAGTGTTTACGGTCATACACGAGAAAGTGTATGTGGCCCAGGCCCGATTCCTCCGGTGTGAAAGGATACTTTCCATGCTCGACATGACTGCCCTGTGGTGCTGCGGGTTCAACTTGAGGATCAGACGAGAGAAGTGTTCAGTCTTGTCTTCACCGAGCTCTTCGTGTGAATCTGTAACAGTGGCCGCTTCGTTTGTTGTATTTTTCCTGCATTCACTTCCGGCTTCTCCGAACAACTGGAGTGATGTCACGGTCATGCGCTCAGGTCAGTGATGTCACAGTAAAACAGAGAAAAATGCGAGACAATCTCTACCTTACCTCTGGATTAATCTTTTGTTTCTTTTTATTTTGTTCTGTTGTGCAATTTTTGTTGTTATAGGATTTATACCTTTTCTGTATATGTTTGTTTTCTTGTCAAACGTTCCAATAAAAAAAATATTGTAAAAGAAAAAAAAAAAATATATATATATATATATATATGTATATATATATATATATATATGAGTGTCTGATACACTATATATATATATATATATATAACCGTAAACTATTATGACCATGAAAATTATTTATAAAGATAAATTAAGACATTAAGAGCTTTAAAATAACACATTAAGACCATTAGATTATATTAAATCCATAAATACAATTGTGAAATAATTGATAGGAAAAAATATGATTAAATTGATCAAATGTATATTAAAGTAATAATAACGAAAAAATGGGGCAAACATAAGAATATAATAAGTGCTTATATATTACTGTAATGAGCAGAGTAATATTTTATATCAATTTATAATAAAAAGCAGATGAGCTACAGCAGCTGATGTGGTGTAGAAAATGTTTTTTTTTTCACACCAACTGGGCATTAATTAAACATAACAGGCTAACTGTGCATTATTACTGAACACATGCAAACTTATATGACCACTGTTTGTGTGTGTGCATGATGTTGGCTAATTCTAGCAGATTAACACCTCAACACAAAGCTCAAATCATCTCCTACTGGTTTTTTGAACATGACATTGAGTTTACTGTACTTAACTGGCCTTCACAATCACAAGGTCTTAATTCGGTCGAGCACCTATCAAAACAAATCAAGTGCAGGTTACCAGATTTACGACCAACAGGAGTGAGTCTGACTATCAAGCCTAAAGGCTGATTTAAAGTGTTCTAAATAAAAGCAACGACACCCGATAAGGAATATTTTTTTTATATTAAAGGGAGTTTTTGTTCTAACCAACACCTCAAATTGATATATTAGAAAAAGCTTCTATTTCTTGCAGCTGAACAACAGAAAACTTACAATGATCCCCTCAGTTAAACATCATGTGCTTTATTCAGTGCTAAATACTAACATTGTGAGTTTGAATGCCATTTTACATGACATTTATTGCCAAACTACTGAAAGCAGCAGCAGATAGTTCACCTTAGATCTTGAAAATGAAATAAACCATCTGAAATTTAACCAACACATATCAGTGATTCAGTATGTACATTTATTAATGTTAATGAGGTTTAATATGTATTAATTAGATTATAAACCTTACCATTTCATTGGAGTGCAGAAAGTGCACTATTCTGTGCTTCTGATTGGCTGTATTTAAATTTCTGTCGTGTTTCATCTGGTGCAAACAGCAAAATTGCTCTTCACTGCAAATCTCATCACGTAGCATGTTGTTAGGACATGAGGTTACAATGTAACCTGCTCACCTAATGTTTATGCTGGTAATATTTATATTATTTGCTAATTAATAACCACCTCATGTGAAACTCTAAATTTGTGTCTCATTGAGAGTCTGCTACCGTTCACTGGAGATCGCATTTTGGTCACAGACACATGCTTTCAGAGCCTTTATGAATGAATGAATGAATGAAAGACGCAGTTTTCCAACAACGCAACCTGGGATGCTGAAATATAAATAGCTAAACTAGCATTAGGCGGGTTAAAAGAACCAAAAAGACAGACGTTCCAGCACATAACTCAAAATTCATTCAAAGCAGAATATCTGACTTCAGCATTGTTTTTCATATAAACAATTATGTTCACTTGGCATGTTTCTTAAATATCTGCAAACATATTATAGTATTTTAGTGCTTTAGAAGAGTCAAAAACTTACATACAGCACCTTTAAATATTTTTCGCCCCATGTTAAATCAATGCTCCAATGAACAAAGGCAGACCTAAAGGACAATTTGGTCCACTAGCAAGGTGTACCAAAATAAAGTGTCCAATTAGTGAACACATGCTCACATAAACAAACAGAAATACACACACAGAAAACAGAAGAACATAACAGTAGAAGTACTAGTAGAACATAATCAGTTTTACATCTTTTATTATAAAAACAATCCAAAATGTGTAGAAAAAAAAAACATGAATGAACACACAAGCTTCTGACAACTAAGATCATGACCATCTTCCCCATCATAGTCAATGACAGATCCAGGTTTTGTCACACCATGAAAAACCCTGATAAAAAAGCCATGAAACATGGAAAAGAAACGAATTAACTTAGTCTGGTCGGATCCTGTCAAAGTGACAGAGTCTGAAGATTCTAATGCTGTATCCTGACAGGCTGACCCCTCAAACTGAGAGGAAAATCAGTTTAGAGAGGGACTGGATGAAGAGGGTGCTTCTCACAGCAGTGCAACTAAGAGAAAACCAAAAGTGAGACACTGGATAAACAGAGCAAAACAGAGCAAGAGAGATGTACCAGTGTGTTCTGGACACACCGTTTGACACCACAAATCAAACTCAAGATTCAATTTGATCTCTTCAGTTCATAATGCTTTGTTTTCACCATCCTGAAATTACACTAGAGAGCACTAACACTGATCACATTAGGTGACTTTCAGAGAGCGTTTCCTGTTAAACCCAGTCTTTTCGGTTTTTATGATAAATGGCACAGAGGGAAATGAACACCAAACCTGTAAAAAAACAGCCTGTTACTCTTCAGAAAGCACCAGTTTTAATATACATGAAATCTGAACCAGTCAGAATAGAAGATTCAGATGTCACCTCATGTCCACCAATCAGCTGCCACATAAACTCGACATAAAATGTGCAAACATCATCAACACGAACGTCCTCGTTACTGAAAGTCAAGAATGAATCAGAGTGTACCATACAAGAGTGGAAAAATATAAATATATTCTGTTAAAAAAGGTGTATCTGAAGTGTATTCGAGCAAGGAGAAGTGAGTTTTCTCCTACATTTCCCACAATCCTCCTCTCACGTCTGGGCTTAGATGGAGGAGGTGCAGATTGTGTGATCTGGAAGTACTTAATGCGTCTCAGATTGATTTCATTATTGAACAGAGGCAAATGCATAACGTGAATTAACAGTAAAGTCAAGTCAGCTGAATTACCCGGTAATCTTAAGTGTTCTCGATGATCGTTAGTTAATAAAGAAAAGGGTATGAAAAGAATGCAAGATGGAAGTGGGAGAACAGCAGCACCATCTTTCTGACAGGATAGACTCCTCGGAGTGAGAGAAACTGAAAGTGAAAGACAGAAGATGAGAAGAACGACTGACTCTTTGCCGCTCTGGACCAGAATAAGGCAGAGGTGGCTGATTAGATGATGGTGTGGTAGATTTTAGCAAACCACAGAGAAGAGAAAGCACCACAGTCCAGGAAGAGTCATGAACGTCAAGTCTGGGGACGTAAAACAAACAAAGACAGTACTAAAAACAAAATCCCTGCAGTAGTGAGTCTGTGTAAGGATCATCAATGTGTCCAGCCCATTAGATGGCTGACCCTTGCACGTTCAGTCATGCGACGGACTCTTCCGGAACGGGACATTCCCAGATTTAGCGGGTCAGACGTGGGACCCTCCTCTTCAGAGTCGTCATTGTAAAGAACAGTCCTACGCCCTTGGTTACGGGTATTGACCCGTCCCGACTTTGGAGTCCTTTGATTTGACCTTTTTGATGGTGAGATTACATTTTCGTCATCTGACTCCTCCTCAAGCTCCTCCTCTTCTTCCTCAGGTTCTTCTTCTTCATCTGGTTCTTCCTCTTCTTCAGGCTCATCATCCTCCTCCTCCTCCTCCTCCTCCTCTCTGTTGCTCGTCCGCCGTGGTCGTTTCTCAGGTTCTGCACATTGCTCTTCTTCTCCTTTCCTCTTTCTCTTTGGGTTTTCAATCGTGGGAGCTGGTGGTGGAGGTGGTGGCGGTGGTGGCGCTGGAGCTTTGCCTTTCTGTTTATGTTGCGGAGCTTTACTGTAGTCGTGGTCGCCGCCGTCTGCGAAGCCACTCACCTCTGCACTGCTGTCATCACTCTCAGATGAAGAGGAGGAGGTTGCAGAAGAGGATGAAGATGCAGATGTTGAAGATGAAGATGAGCTGGTGCTCTCACATTCGGAAACCTCTCCCTCTTCTGTTAACACTGCTCGTCTCCTACGGGAACTTCGACCTCCGTTTGGTAGAAAGACACCTTTAGATGAATAGAGGACAAAAATAGTCAACTTGTAAGAGAAACACGTACTTTGTGATAACTGCTACTGTTCCAATGTTTCTGAAGGTGATTTTTTGCCGCTTTTATATAGTTTGAAATAATTGTAATATTGTTTTGAAGATCTTCTATAACAGAGATTTTCAACCTGTGCGGCGCCAGCACCTATTAAGGGGGGCACGAGAACCTGAGGCGTGCACTCAAGTAAATTATGATGACATTTTTATGCGTTCATTAGAGTCAATCTAATTAGTTCCACGGTTAACTATCAGGCACTTGTTTTAGAGTTAATATGATCGCGTAAAATCTACATAAATTACAAAATTCTACTCATTTGAAAAGAGTTTTGAACTCAATGTTGAAGGTAAGAAGTTAATTAAATGCCCCATTACTTCAACTTAAATGGAGTAAGTTCACAGTACTCAAATAGATTAGTTATTTTTAACTCAAAGGTTTGTAGCAATAGGTTTCTTCAAACGGTTTGAGTTGCTTCAACTTATTGGGTTTTACAGTACTTATTGGGTTTACCAGTTGGTTTGAGTTTTCTTCATTTATTGGGTTTTACTGTGCTCAAATTGCTTCGTTTACTCAAATGGATTAAGTTCACAGTACTCATTAGGATTAGTTTTTGAACTTAAATGGTTTGTTGCAATCGGTTTCCTCAAATGATTTAAGTAACTTATTGGACTTTACAGTGTACAAAAAAATGGACTGGGTGCTTTTTAAATTTAGTGATGGTTGAGGTAAAACCGTCGAGCCATCTGGCCTAAAAGAAGACGAGTGCCCTTCTGCACCAAGTGGCTCACAGATCTTGCATACCTGTCTGACATTTTTGATAGGCTTAATTCCCTTAATTTGTTTCTTCAAGGCCCGCGTTCAAACCTGCAAACATATCCAATAAAACTGTGGGCCATTGTGAAGAAACTGGAGTGATGGAGAGGGCAGGTTGAAGGGGGAAAATGTTTCCAACCTTGAACAAATTTCTCACAGAAAATGTGCTTAACTGGAATACTACCAAAAAAGAAATCACTCTCCATCTGCAAGCTCTGTCTGCACATTTTAGTAAGTATTTTCCTGAGCAGCAAAATTGGAACCAGTACGACTGGGTTCGTAACCCCTTCATAGAAAGCACATTAAGTCTGTCATCAAATCAGCAGGATGCCGTTCTGGACCTTTCAAGTGACCGTACTTTGAAGACACTGTTCGACTCAACCACTGTCAGAATTCCGGCTGGGAATGGATACAGAATATGCTGAACTTTCGAAACTTGCAATTGATGTACTCATGTCTTTTGCTTTAACTTGGCTCTGCGAAGCAACATTTTCAGGGCGTGTGTCCTAAAAAGAAGGTTGAAAACCCCTGTTCTATAACAGGTTTACATTCAGGGCAGAGCTGCATAATTCTGCATAAACTGAGAAGCATGTTGTTGTTGTTTTTAAATCAAACTAGAACTCACTATTTCTCTGCGATTCAATGTTAATTAGCTTTAAAGATTACTTCACAAGAGTTTCTGACAATTACATTTGTTTAAATTAAATATCACATTATACAATAATAATAAAAAAATTTGTTTCAGTGACAATTTGAATGCTTTTTAAACAAAGAAAAAATACTGGTTGAAAAGACTGAAGCAGTTTCTTTTTAATATTTTTCCAAATTAAATTCCATTTCATTACTACAGTTTTTTTGGTTTCATAAAATCCAATAGAAATCTTTCTAAATAGTAATTTGGTGCTCACAAAAACAAATATTTCTAAATATGGAATAACATTTATTATTTATAACAACTTAAAGAGAACCTAAAAAAGGATGCTTGACAAAAAAAAAAACTTTGCTGGTTAACCACAATAGAATGAGAAAATCACATTCACAAAAAAAACAAAAACAATTCTGAAACCCAGTAATTTAAAGTTCTTTAAACACTTAAATCAAACAGACCTCAGATTATTAAGTGCTTAAATATGAATATCAGTCAACTTGTAGGTGAAACAAGTTCTTTGTGATAAAAGCTACTGTTCAAAAAGGTTTGTAAAGTTGTTTTTTTTTTTAGGTGTCCCTTTTATATAATTGGAAGTAAATGTAATATTGTTTTGGAGATCTTCTATAACAGGTTTTAAATTAAACTAGTACTCATTATTCTCCCACGATTCAATGTTAATTAGCTTGAAAGATTACTTCACAAGAGTTTCTGACAATTCAAATGTTTTAAATTAAATATCACATTATACAATAATAAAAAAAAATCAGTTTCTCAGTCATAATTTGAATGTTTTTTTAACAAAGAAAAACATAATACTGGTTGAAGACTGAAGTGGTTTCTTTTTAAATATATTTACAAATAGAATTCCATTTCATTACTACAGGTTTTTTTTTCTCATCCCAGCTAACACAACGTCATAAGATGTTAATATTAGATTAGATTTAGGTTGTGATGTAAGGTGGCCAAAATTCAATGTTAAGCCAGTGTCTAAGGACAATTTTATTTTGATGGCCAATAACAAAGTCAAATGACGTTGATAGTTGATTTTAGGTTGTGTTGAAACCCAACATCATATTGACTTTATATTGAAAAAAAAGAAAGAAAAAAAAAAGTATTCATCAGGTATGGTAATCAAAATCCAATGTCTGATAGACGTCCTAGTGGTAACATCCAAGCTGTAACTTCATTAGATGTTGGTATTTGGTTGTTTTTAGGTTGCATTGGAAAGTGACCAAAATCCCACATCTGTCTGACGTTGGACACTGATGTTGGTCTGACGTCAACCCAATTTTCAATTCCACTAAAACTGCAACGTCCCCACGACCTTAGTGTACAACATCAATCTGACGTCATGTTGACATGCTGTGCCTGCTGGGATGTGACCCTTCAGAAATCTTTCTGATATGCTAATTTGGTGCTCAAGAATGTTTTCTTTCATTTATAAATGATGAAGAACAATGATGGAAGATTTTTTTATAACAACTTAAAAAGAATGTTATACAAAAAGAAAACTTTCCTAACTAACCAACACAGAATGTTCTGGTAACAACAAACTAACATTCCCAGAAAGGTCCCTCAAACTTGTTATTGGTGTTTGCATATGAATGTGTGTACCTGAGGATTTGCTTGATGTAGCTTGGCTGCGTGTAACTCTGTTGGCTCCTGCCTGCTCAGATGAAAAGGAAGAGGAAGATGAGGAGGAGGAAGACGACGAGGAGGAAGAGGAAGGCTGGCTGTCTTCATCAACTTGTGCCACATTCGAATCTGGTGGGGAAAAAAAAACATTGTTCTGTCAGAAGATGACTTGACATTTTTGTTTAGGCATGTCACAGGCAGTTTATAAGTGATCACATATTGTCATAAAATTTTAAGAACTTTTGAGCGATCAATCTCTTTCAGCATTATTCTAGTTCTTAAATCAACAGTACACAAATGCACTACTCTAAATTCACTAGTATTATGATCAATGTAATGAGTGAATGAAAATCCAGGCTCCCATCATTAATTGCAACACATAGAAAGCTCTTACACACCTTGAGAGGATTTTCGCGTGCGGGCTTTTGCAGACATCTGCAAGATTTTCTTTCCTGACTTCTGTTTTCCTTTGGGGCTGCAGAAACAAAACGGGTTTAAAGTGTTTAAAAAAAAAAGAAATGAAAAAAGTGTGAACTTTGAATCATAAGCAGGGAGTGTACATGTTTTACCTGTTGGGAGAGGAACTCTGTAATCTCTTGCTGCACATGAGTCTCTGTTGACTCCTCCGCTGATTCTGAACCGCAGATTTGTAGTCTGAGATGATGGGAATAATCTGATTCTCAAAGAATGCTGACAGGCTCAGAGTCATACTGTAGATCTACACAACAAACAATAGTCAAACTGTCTGAGGAAAACGGCAACTACATATATAAAGAATACAAATATATTTACAGTACCTAAATTTAACATGTATAGCTAACAGCACAAAATATAAGAAACAAAATACTGACTACATGAGATAAAACAAGTGATGGGAATAATGGTGCTATAAATAAATAGTGTTACTAATAGCAATACTTAATTTAAATGATTTACTGTTTCCCCTGTTACTGACAATAAAATGCACGTTACTATAATTGAGATCACTGATGCGGGTTTTATGCAAGCAGCAGCTCTTTCAGCTATAGGACCTCTCTTTCTTTGGGGTGGGTGTATGTGTGTGTTTGGGGCTGGGGCGGGACACATAACCAACCAGTGATGATGATTGGTGTGTCTGTGAACGTGGTGTAACAGAACGTTTTGATTGGCTTAGATAGAGTACATTTCCATCGTTTGCCAATCAGAGGCAGAACAGTGCAGGTTCACACACAAGTACACGCACAGTCAGTGGCACACACCAATGACCAGAAGTCACAATGGCAATTTGTCACAAATTGACAAAGGAAAATCCAACAAGTTTAAAGGTAGCTTTTGCAAACTAGAAATATAAGCACAATTTTTCCCTCGTTGAGGTGAAAGGGAAGAATGTTTAAGTATCATACAGCTTATCCCCAGGGGAAAACTAACAAACAAACAAACAAAAAAAAACGGTGCGTTGATACACCTCACGTTGTCACATGCCGCCACAAAATTAGTGGTTACGCAGGTGATAACATGAGCTCTGCTACGAAAGGAGGAAACAAAGGCACGACGTAAAAGCAAATAAACTAAAATTTTCTCCACCGCAAACACTTATTACTCAGAATTAAACGAAATAATATCTAGATATATATTTGAGGACATGCTGCCATCGTCTCTCACATTGTCTGACAACAACATTAGTGTAGCTTAGAGTACATGTTTTATATTTATTTTATAGTCATTTGACAAATTAGATTTTTTTTAAGTAACGCAATATTTACTTTCTCTGGCAATTAGTTACTTTTATGATTATTTAACTCAGTTAATAACTCAGTTGCTATTTGTGAGAAGTAACTAATAACTATAACTAATTACTCTTTTAAAGGACCGTGCCCAACACTGGATATAACCATATGAGATAAAAATAAACCACATACACTTGCTTGAAATGATTCAGAAGGATATCACTAGCTAACAAAGGCTGCAATTATATTACATACAATATACAATACACTCAAATAATAATGGGAAATTTGATGATAATATGATTAAAAATAAATATTTTAGTTAGTTTTTTTTTTTAGAAATGTAATTATTTCCGTGATGGTAAAGTTTTAGAAGCCTTTACTCCAGTCTTCAGTTTCACGTGATCCTTCAGAAATCATTCTAAGTGATCATTCGTAAACATGGCAGAAGCACAAAACATGGATAGAAATGTGCGTATGCCACTTCCCACTTAAAACGTTTACTTTTAGGAAGGTTTCTATGCAAATTGTATAAATCAGACCAAGTTTGAAAATGGTTTAATTATTATTGGAAAGGGTAATTCTTTTTTTCAGGATTCCTGAATTTACTAAATAAATGAACCATTCAAAAGAACAGCATTTATTCTAAATAAAAATCCTACTCATCTAAGACTTGGTCAGTTTATTCAATTTACCGAATTAAAGAATAAATTCCTTTACAAAAGCTTACCTGTCCCAAATGCTTGTATGTAAATGTATATGTATACATAAAATTGTATAATTGTGTGTTTATGGTAGAGGTAAAAAAACAATAGTGCTGGTCTTACCCGAGACTTCTTATTGGGTGTGTAAGCCTTTGAGTTACTGAAGATAAGCCGCACGTCTTTGGCAAACTCAATAGGATTTTCATAATTTCCTCCTGTCAGGGTCTCAGAGACTGTGCCCAAATCCATAGGAGTGTCAATAATATCACGATAATCCTGACACAGAGAAAGACAGATATATAAAATCCAAGTGACATGTCATGCTAAAGTGAGCAAACTAAAAGTACAAGGTGGCAGAAAAGCGAGAGGGGAGTGAGGTACCGGGTACGTGAAGAGGTCGACTGGCTGGCGGAAAGGTTCTGAATCTGAGCTCACAATCATTCTCCTCACAAGATCTTTGCATTGTTTGTGCCAGGCGTTTATATCCAGAACAACACCACGCTTCTGAGGTGTGCTATTGGACCTCTGCAAATAGTAAACGGGTTGGAGAAAACACATTTAGGACTGTAACTCTTTCAGATTTTGAAAGGTTAATTGTACATGTATGTGCTTGAGTTCTCACCCTCTGACCAGTGGAGGTGCCAGGAGTGTCCGAGTCCACATCCACTGTCTCCTATTGAACAAACAGAGATAATGAAGAGCTTATGCTCTTCATCTGCATAACCTATTCACTCTAGTGAATAGTGAATAGAATAGAATTCACTTTCCAGTGCTGGAAAATGCTTGGTGTGCTCAATATATATTACAGTAATCATCATGAACAAAATTTCATTTAAAAGCTTAAAAGGGATAGTTTACCCAAAAATTTAAATTTACTCACTATTTACTTTAAGTTTCTTTATTTTGTTAAACCCAAAAGAGGATATTTTGAAGCAAACTGGAAACCTGTAACCACTGACACCCATAGCAGCGAAGAAAAAAAAAACTACTGAAGTCAATGGTTACAGCTTTCCAGCTTTCTTCAAAATATATATGTTTTGTGTTCAACAGAATAAAGGGTGTGAAGTAAACGATGACAGATTTTCAATTTGGAGGTGAAGTATCCATTTAAACTCTAAATATTCTTCCTGTGCAAACCATTTAGTAATTAGACATCTGCCCAGGAAATCTTGAAATTCTTTTAGCTAGCATTTTCAACAGTGGGTGGTTTCATGTTTAAAGTTTCTTCAATTTACTGCACTATTTGATAAACATTTTTTACAATGTTAACATAAAAAATATTGCTGGAAATATTGCTGGAAAATTGTCTGAGACTTGAGGGACAACGGATATTGCTTTCAGCGGATGTAAAGTTTCATCACAGTCCACACTTTTGGTTTTTAAAAAATAAACACTTATTCCAGTGGCAACATCAGTTTAACAACCATATTTTTGTTGTCATTTATTAATTTGTTTAATTTAATATTAAACTCATGTAATGAGACTGGTGGGCACAATGTTTTTAGCACAAGCTTTTCTTGGTTTAATTTTGAACTCAGAGATCATCGTCAATGTTCAGTTGTGGCCTGTATTTATTTTTACTGTATTTGATTGCCATAAAGTTGTCAGAAAGTTTAACCTGGTGCTATAAAAGCAATCTGCTGCAGCTGACACTATTACTGTGTTGGTAAACTAATGTAAACACAACAGTTCTATGGAAAAAAATACTGAAGGGCTGATGGCTTTTTATTATTATATATTATTTATTTGCATGTTTATGTAACTATTACTATTATATATAACTACTATTGTTATCTTCTGTTGGTTATGGATAAAATATGGTAATTCTAATAGTTTAATCAAATTGTCACTGTCCCACGACCCCCACTTTGGGAACAACTGCTCTAAATAAAACAAAAAATGTGTCCATATATGCTCACAAAATCCATTACAATTGTTCTTTACACTTGATTTGAAACCTTTTTTTAATTTGATGTTGTTTTAAAAATATTGTTGTGTATGTTTGTTCACAGCTGTTCTGGACCATACTTATTGTGGAGCTCACACACACACACTTCTGACATAATTCAGACACACAGGCTCTCATGCTCACCTCTTCGTCCTCTTCGCTGCTGAATTCAGACTTCATCTTATCGTAAAGATCCAGAATATCAGTACAGTTCTGATCCCTAAAGACACACATGAACAATGCAAATGCCTCAGTGGTCAAGGAGTTCAATGGGTAAGTATAATTCTGATAAAAATGTGAATGTGACTATTTTCTCTGACCTGATGAAACGCAGTAGGACATCGCTGACTGCTTTAGCTGCCGTAACGATGGGGCTCTGTGGTTCATTAAATGTTCGAGCATTGTGTTCAATGTAACGCACTTCCCACATAAGTGCAGAGATCCTCCTACCCATACAAACACACATACATATAAGAAAACTGCCACGGGGAAAACGTTTTTGTCAGGTGATGTGGTGTGTGTTCACTGAACTAAAGGACTGCATACCTGTAGAAGCGGTGCACTAATCTTGTTCTGATGGTGCTGAGGTCAGTGAGATAGGCCACAACAGTGCAGTACAATGGATATTCCCTCAAATTTACCGGATTGGAGAAAGCCTTCGCCACATCTGAGTATAACAGATCAAAAACATTTCAAAACAGTCATTAAACAACTCATTCATTTGTCCCTGGCACGTTAAACGATTAATTAATGTACATTACTGTTTAAAGGTTGAGGTGTTGGGTCTAAACACAATATACAAAGAATCCTAATGTTTAGTTATTTCAATGTATAATAATATTGCTTCTTGAATATCAAGTCAGCATATTAGAATGATTTCTGAATGATCATATGACACTGCCAACTATATTAACAGATGCTAATAATTCTGCTTTGGCATAACTGGCAAAAAAAGTATTTTAAGGTATATTAAACAGACACCAGTCACTTTAAATTGCAGTAACACTGCACAATACAACTACACAAATTAATTGTTTCCTCGATGCAGATGCAGACAATTAGGTATTGGTTCAGTAACAGATCAAAACTGGTTATTACGTACTGACATTATTGATCTCATATGCATTATGTCTTGGTTTAATACTATGGTAAAGGAGGTGAGGGTGAGTAAATAAATGCTGCAACTACTTAAAAACTAGGTAATTGTGCAGAATTCACTACTTGTGAGTTTTTTTTGACAGTCTTTTACTGACACTGAAGATACAGAACCAGGAGTCGCTATTTCACTGCTAGTGAGTAAATGAAAGCTGTTTAACTCCATCTCTCTCTATATACCTTTAACCTGCTGGCAAGTTTGTAAGGTAACTTTTTTTTCTTTCCTCTCGGCTGTTAAGTTTTCTACCCGGCTTCTATTATGGATTACCTGTGATGTCCGCGTCGCTCATCTTTGAGCAGCGCTGACAGTTTTACAGCCAATCATAGCCATTTCTGTTGAGCGGGTGAAGACATTGACTAAAAGGAGTGTAAGAACTCGCTTGACAATGCTCAAAAAAACAAGCCGGATAATATTTATGTTAAGTTTATTTGCTATATTCGCTTATGTTGTCTTCTGTGCATGTATTTAAGGTTTGTTTAAACCATTGAAAAAGAGTGTTTTCTTTGAACAGGTAAAATTAAAGGTACAGTACATTTACCTAACTGCTTGTGTTAAAGGAAAAAATTGTATTACAAGTAATATATAAATATATTTATAAAGATAAAATTTTCTTGTGTTGGAAAGAAAAAAAAAAGTGTATGGAAAGCATAGTCAATGCACCGAAATACCAAATTTAACCGAATTGATGGCATGATAATCGTAACCAAACTGAACCGTGAGACCTGTGTAGGTTCATACCCCTAAATACAACTGCTTAGATGGTATTTTGAATGTAATACTACATAACAAATAACAAATCACTTTTTAAATGACATTTTAACAGGTCTTTGTGATGCATGCTGTGAATAACAATAATAGCAACCATTAATTGTAATACAGGACAAAAAAACTGTTTAATTTTGAGAATTTAATAAACTATTTTCATCGTTTACGTTTAAAATCTATATATGTGACTCACGCAGCCTTTGCGTGGTTGTATAACCCTCGTAACTACGCAGCGCAACTACACGTAGGTCTAGGTCTGTGATTGGTCGGCTTGGTAGGCTGTGCTGAGAGCCACGAGCCCGATGGAGTAATTGTCTTCGAATGTCGAGTCCATGAAGTAACTCTAGATGGGAACTGTTGTTTTGTGTTTATCTAATGATTAAAGTTGTTGCATGTCCGCCAGTTTCCACGTTTAAATGAACAAGTTTGAGCTACTTTAGCTCAAGGTAGCGTTCAGAAAAAACAAATCACCCGCGAAGAAACTTGACACACAAGAACATAAAAATCTACTGCCAGCTAGCGTTTCAAAAGTGTTATTGCAGAGCAACACAAACAGCATGCAGAAGTATAAATGTACGACTACGCACAAGGCATGCGCCATGGGTCACATTGATCACTCGACGCAGAAGTATAAATCAGCTTTTAATTCTTCAGCTTTTATATGATGTAGAAATCTCAATTTAAGAAATGTACAATCCTGACTGGTTTTGTGGTCCATATTGTTACAAGTTTCTAGTTATTAAACATTTTTGATGAAGGTTTTCATTGACATTAATAAGTACAGATAGTGATGAAACATCATTGTGCTGGTTTTGTTACACCAGCAACTGAAACAACTGAAAGGTCACAATTTTCAATAAATCTCAGAAAGTGTTTTGGCAGATTTTTGTGCGTCTTTGTCATACCGAGTGTTAGCAGCTGATCTATGGCGGTGATGACTCTCTCACACTCTTCATCTCGTGTGTGCAGACCCCACTCTCCTTCCTGTGGGCTGTACAGCAGTGCCTGGAGCTCATCCTCTGTTACTGGAACGCTGTCCCCATCCTCCTCTGGCAATGGAGCTGCAGAAGGTCACACTGTTAGACCTGCCTGAATATGACTGCTGTAAATGTGTGGAGTAAATCGTGTCAGTACCTTCTTCAGTAATGGGCTCTATATCCCATGGACTCATCTTCTCCCTTTCTCCATTATCCCACCTGCAAAAACAGCATACGATAATGATTGAGATATTCGCTGTATTCTGTTCTCTGGTTAGGCAGAGATCAAACTCATTTACTGTACCTTACAATGTAGCACTGAAAGAGGCTATCTGGATATTCAGATTCAAACGGCTCCTGACACTCCAATGATCCAAACCACCACGCATCATCAATTATGCTCCTGAAACGCTGACCTGCACACACACACACACAGCTGATATTCACTACTATGCTAATTTATGATCATTATAACCATACACGCATTTGTCTTCATCACAGCATTAATAACTTAACCTATGTTAAGTGGTTACTAAGGCATTCTGCAGGTTTTATAGCATGTTGCTATTAAGTTCACAGTGTGCTCTCATTTCATTTCTTTACTTATTATAGAGCCCCTATTATGGGTTTTTAAAAATGAGCTTCCATGTAGTGTGTAAGACTAACTGAATGAAAACATCCAGCTGAGGTTTAAATCTGAAAGTGCACCGTGTTTAAAACTATTGATTCTGTAACGAAATAGTCAGAGTTAAATAAATGAATCGTGTTGGATTCGGATCTTTTGCCTGAACGCATCAATGTCGATACGGTACATCACCAAATATGTAGTACCGGATCCAGTAAAACGTGAACGCGCCTTTCCCTTCAGACACTACGAAGATGACGATCACTGACAGATGGAGATTCGGCTGTGGAGAATAAAGGCTTAAAGTTCATTTTCACAACAATACCACAGCATAGGCAACCTAGTGCTGAGTTAGTTCCTGTCATATTTCTAATGATTAATACAATAACCTACGCTGCATCACAGGACTCGTTGGCCGTTTGCTATTAAAGGATTAGCAGAGACTATTATGTATGGGACTTTGTCAGACTTTGACAGGGACTTTGTCAGTAACTGTTATAGTTCATATTGACCAGTTTCTTCTTCCTCTAGATCATAACATGTAAGTTTAATTAAAACTGTTGCCTCGTTTTTTTAGTTTGCAAAATATGTATTTAATAGTGTGTTGTAGCTTGAATTGTATCTCTCAGGTTAAATCTTTATGGACTATTTCACATATTGCGTCCAAAACCATGTTGAAAACCTGACGCGTGCTTCATCCTTTGCTAATTTAAATGTTTATGAACTCACGATCCTCTGCCGGTTGTCTTTGCTTTGGCAACCATCAGCTGTTCCTACACACACGCGTGCGCCACAGTCAATTTTCAAAATAGTTCAACGTTGCCACTGTGTGGATTAATACTGAATTTGTGTCATTGTTATTACTTGGGGTAAGGGTTAAGAGTAGAGTAATACGCTGGTGTTAAACTTCAATGCTTTATTGTATTCCTGCATTAGGTTCACACATCTGCGTTGAATACTTCATAACCGTACTGGACGTTTCACTCTGTCTCGCGCTGAACCCAGTCGACCAATCACAACAGACTGGGTCATCGGACCAATCTGTGCAGATTACCCTCACGCAAAGGAGGGGTTGGGATAATAAGGTAAAAATAAATGCATATTATAACACAATAAAAGTGTTTTTTTAGCCTTGCATGCATATTAGACTGTTGTTGGGCCAAAACCAAAATATGACCTTTTATAATGCATAAAAAATACAACAATAGTTGCCCACTGTGCTGTACAGCAAGACAGAAGGTAATAAATAAATAAATAAAAATAGCTAAAAAAAGTACTTTAAAATTAAGTATTAAAAAAGACCACGTATTTATAAGGAGTTTAAAGCAAGAGTAAGAAGATGTGACTTTAGCTTAGATTTAAAGTTATGTACAGAAGATGCAGATCTCACAAACAAGAGAAGACTGTTCCATAACCTAGGACCGGGCACTGCAAACGCACGGTCACCTCTCAGCTTCAGTCTTGTTCTTGGGTATAACAGAATAATGCTGTCTGAGGATGGCAAACATCTGGCTGCCTATTCACATTTATAGGATCTGACAATTACGCAGGAGCCAAACCATTTAAAGACAAACTAATTTTGAATTTTAACCCTATAAAATAGGAGTGATGTGTTCTTGCTTACAAACCCCAGTTTAAAATCTGGCAGTGACATGCTCTGGACGGTTATTTACTAACTTAAATCCCCCAAATCATCCCATAATATCTAACATCCTGAGTTGGTGTGTGGATCTACTTTTAATTCAAGGCCATTTTCACATTTAGATTGATTGCATTGCATAAAAAAACTCTTATGATTTATTCTTAATTATGTTTATTAAGGCATATTTCATCATGGCAAGCATGCTCAGAAATGCACCGAAACAATTAGAGATCTCCTGAACAAAGTAGTTTCAGCTTGATTAAAAATGGACTGTTGAGTGCTTAATGAGAAAGCAAGACTTTCCAGCAAACCAATTGGTATCATGAATCATGTGTGTAACATAAAAGCTACATTGTCTGATTCATATTAGATGATTCATATTGCAGTTAAAAAGCAAAGAAAAAAATCTCAAAAACATTTAATAAAACTACTCTTCTTCGTACACTGTCAGAAAGCTCAACTATGTTCTTCAGAGCAAGTTTGTCAGTACTTTGAAATGTTGCCTTGTATGCATGCACTTTGGAAGACAGCTAATGATTTGACGGTCTGGAAGTCTATAAAACACAATTTTTTTTTCACTCACTGTAGCCAGGTAGCAATCAGTGTATACTGTAAGGTGAACTCTCTGAGAAGTACTAGCACACATCATCTCAACTAACCACAAGATTGTATTTCCATTTATAGCTATAGCAAAGTTTGATATTAGTGGAACGGTTTGGTGAAATCCAAGGCCCCGGTCAGATCAATAGCTTCAGTAAAAGCACAAACTCACCAGGCTGCCAGTTGCGTTCTTTGGCCTCATTATAAAACTGTTGTAGCACCAGAAAGTCAATGACATCAGGCATGTCATGATACCTAAAGAAAAGGACAGTTAGCATTAATAATCCCCATAATCATGATCAAAAAACTACACAGAATTTCTATTTATTCATATTTTAATTCATCATTCATCATTTAATTCATCATCAGAATACTCACTAGAAGAGTCATCATTCCCAGCAAAAGTTATTTGTGCAAATAAGCAAATCTAACAAAATGTGATAATTATAATTTGTTTTGGCCTGCAAAGGAATGCGTACTTCAAGCTGAAGGATTCGTTGGTCATTTTCCCTGAGGTGAGATCAAGGATGGCCAGTTTGAGGCAGCACAGAGTCGGCGGCCCGACTTCATATTTAATACCTACTACTTTTACAGACTCCTGATCCTAAGGAAAACACAAACAACACAAATTTCATGTTGCTGCTGATGTGGCTTGGAAACCTTGTGTAATGCAAACCAGATCATCCATAATAATAATAATAAAAAAGTGATGCAACAAAAAAGAGCCCCTTACCCTGAGATCCAGGCGGTTCCAGGGCTGTTTTTGAGGATTAATGCTATAGGCTTTGGCACGACTCACGGCTCGGACATAAGCTTGATGACCCTGACGGAAATATATCAACTACAGAAGGACACAAAGAGAGAGAGATGGCTGCAGAGAAATGCATATGTAAAATGCCCATTTATACTTTATATTGTGGGCAATATATTGTGCATGTCTACAATTATTAAAAGAAATTCACCTCATCTCCCATTTGAGGTACGAAAGGTGATCGTCTTGGGATCGTTTCCATGATCCAAGAAGGGGGCAACCATTCCTCTAACTCTCCAGCAGGCACAGACTAAACACAAACAGACTTTACTACAGAAGGAAAACTAAATGTATACATGGATAGATGAATGATGGATCAAAGCTCACCCTCTGTTTAGGTTTCTTCTTCTTTTCAGCCTGTTTAGTGGTCTGCTCAGCATCCCCTTCACCCTGTCCTGTTCCCTCCTCATCCTCAGAGCTACTGCTTACAGCCACACGGGCCGGCCTTCTGGTGGTTCGCTTTGGTGGCTGGAGGTTGATTCCCGCATCTGCCGTCCAATCAGAATACTCACTAGAAGAGTCGCTGTAATAATATGTTAACAAGACAAAAACAGCAACATTCGTCATTTAAAAAAACAACAACATGCAAATCACAAACAAATCATGAACATCATGTAAATCAGGAATATCAATGCTCTTAAGTCCAACTTTTAGGCTAAAGGCTAGCCTAACTTTAACTAAAAATAATCAAAACAAACCATTGAGACATTATATAGATTCTACATGGATTACATTCACACAGAGTAATAATGCTTTGAATGATTTTCAGCCAAAAACAGTGAGGGATTAATGCTATAAACACACAAAGTTGTTGTCACTTTAAATCCTTGTGCATGGAGAATGACTCTGAAGAGTTTACTTTCACTTTAAACCAAGTGTGTTCATGTGAGGACTCAGTAGCACAGGCATTTCTACACTAGAGATGAGTAATTAATCGAAGGAAAGTCTCATGTGCATTTTGTCAGTAAAGTCGGTTGTGTAATCAGTAGTAAATCATGCTTTCAGATGAATCAGCAGTATGCAGAGTCATAGTTCGCTGACAAGCCTATGCAATATCACATTCCTTATCACAGATGATTTAATTGCACAATAATGAAAGCAAAGATCATCTTTTTGTGACAATTGAAGAATTTAAAAATCCTTGTAGCAAACCTATGTGTGTGTGTTGCTTCAAGAAAGCAACCATTCATTTGTGTTGTATTTTATTTTCATTTGTTTATATTCATTTACTCTTCATTTAATTATTTTATGCAGCCATATAATCATTAGTTTTATATAATTTTTTTATTGATCAATAGTTTAATGATTTGATTATTATTATTGATTATTATTTGTCATTTTATTATGTTTTATATATTTTTATTACTATTTTACTATAATTATTGCTCTATTATTATTTAATATTGTTATAATATTATGAAAACAAGTGTCGCTTGAATCCACATTGTCATGAGTAAGAGATAAAAAAATGTCTCCATTTCAAGGCCTGTATTTTATTTGGACAATGTTACAATTGTAATTTTCCACTGCTGTTGCTTGTGGTATAATAACACTTGTTGGATTTATCCTGGTCAGACGAAGTAGGAGCGCACACCGGAACACATGCAACTAAAATTATTCAATAAACCCTGCTCAATTATTATCATCACTTTGACTCCTGCTTCTGTTCTTCTATGGCTTCTTTGACAGACAACTCCTATATTGATAGTAGACTGTTAATTCAGTTGATGGCTTGGGTATTGGCAACTCTGCTAACTTGTTGTCCAGATACCTAGAGAAACTGACAAGATCTGGCATTTGTGGCTAAATCTTATTTATCTGGCACAGAGAGTGTGATCAAACATAACGACAGGTGTTTGTGTAAGTTCCCAGTGAACTACAGCTCTGTGTTACTGCTACATCCGAAAGCAGGTGAAAATACTACATTTAATGAAGTTTTTACTCCAAACTCAATTCATAACTTTATTCGAGTGATTGAAATCAACCTTTCTGTGAAAAAAAGTTTGTAGTCATGCGTTTATTAGTCATGTTAAATCAACGAAAGCAGTTAAATCTTCTTCAGTAGCTCTAGAGATTTGCTGAGTTTGTTCATTGAGTCATATTTGGTGTTTTTCAAGAGCTTGCTCTGGCTTTACTGCTAATTTACTCCCCTGACAATAAGATTTTTCTAAAAATTGTGATTCCAATTTCATTTAGATCCATCCCCCTGCCCTATTCTACACAAAGGTGAAGTTAATTTAAAGCTGTCTTCTTGAACAGATGCTTAAGATGTATGGCAAAAAAAGGCATGTGTCAGCCTCTCAAGTTTTAAAATGATTAACTTAAATATAAAATATATAACAACTCTGAAAAATCAATAGTGACTCCATCATTTTTTAACTATTAATTGATAAATCTATTACACCCAGCCCTAATTACCAGTAATAATTTTGTGAAATATTTTAACTATTTTGAAACTGAACCTGGAGCTGCTGTCATTCTCCCACTGAGTTTCACCCTCAGACGTCCCATCACTGTTCTCATTCTGGTCCTCCTCCTGCTGTGCACAAACATTTAAAAAAATAAAAATAAACATTTAATCATTCATTTCAAAACTGATACAGAATATTTTATTTCAATTTTTTGTTGTTTTTTTTGTATGAAATTACAAAGTAAATATTGGGAGGTAAACAGTAATATATAGTTCACTGTTAATCCCAATCCCTGTTAATCCCAATATCCTCTCATTCATTACCTCAATTAACAAAACAAAACAAAAAAATAAATAAATACATAAAAACATACATAAATACCAAATTAAGTACATTAAATATATATAAGTAAATTACATAAGAAAATAACTGGATACAGATGAGGAAAAAATTATAATAATTAAAATAATAATAATAAAATAATAATAATAAATAAAATTAAAAATCTTCTAATAAAATGGTAAATGTTACAGATTGCCAGTACAGTGTGTAATAGGCAGGCCTTTGATGTAGTCTAGAAAACAATCCCAAGTCTTATAAAAAGAAATTTACTGAGCCGAAGAGCAAGCTTCTCAGCTTTTCATGTCTGATACAGTAAAAAAAAATGTCCTGTATCCACTTGTCATGTGTAGGAGGGGGGAACAGGGGTGGGGGTTGGGGGAGGAGTGTGCATCCACTTTAGAAGTATACAGATTTTTTAAAACAATATTAAGTGTATATTGGTTGTCTCCAGGGCTTTACATTAACACCCGCCAACCCGCCAAATGAGGGTAGATTTCAGCTGTTGCAGGTTAGACAACCACCTTCACTAGCCACTTTGGCTGCTTGAAGATCATTTTCAAATTATAGTTGATCTTAAAAGCAGGGTTCGACAATAAGAACGCCCCAATATGCGTGCAAATGTCATTTAGAATGGACAAACAGAATTACAGACAAAAATAGCGTTCACGCAAGCAAAAGAAAGCAGGTGATTACCGAATGAGAGGATGATCACTCGCGCTCCCAGGTGATGTGATGCGCGCGACTGTTAAAAAAGGATGCAAGCTCCCCTATCCTGGTGTGAAGCAACCATGCCTGGAAACGCAACTGCTGCGATCCGTTCTCTTTGAAGTAGACTTGACAAAAAGTGATGCTCATGCACCCACAATCCTGCTGCTTCCAAAAGTTTGGGATGTATTTCAAATATGTCTTTTTGTAAGCAGCAGTGGTTGCCGGTTTTAACTATTCTTTGAACAGAACAGATTATGGGCCTAATGTTACCCATGTGCACGTGATCATCCTTCCATTATCACACACGGTTTGTTTATCACCTGCTTTCTTTAGCTTACTTTTATTTTTGTTTATTATGGTTTAATTATCATTTTTACAATAGCATTGATTTAATAGATTAACTCCCCATTCATATTGTCATACATAAATTTGGTAAATCCTTAGTGTTGAGCCCTGAAACATCCTGTGAAATAAAAAAGAATTGCAATGTGACACTATGAAACCACAGCCCATCTGCTCATGCACACTGCGCAAGTTCATACACACAAAAAAGTTAAATGAATGAGGAGGCATGTGGACATAACACAAAGTTTAAATAAAGTAATTTTAGCATGCCAAAGTCAAATTTATGCATATAAAATATATTTTCCCAACAATGGCGAGTGGCTAGTAATGTTGGAAAACTACTAGCCACAGTGGCTGGTGAACAAAAAATTTAATGTCAAGCCCTGTCTCTATAAGATGAGCACAATTGATCTTACCTCTGCTTCACTTTCAGACTCGACCTCGGTTTCTTCATTGCGGTTGAAGGACTGAACACTTCCACTGCGCCTCCTGGTTCGAGTCGAGCGGGTCTGATATGCATGTCTTTTTTGCTGTGCCCTGCGCTGTGGTCTCCGTAAGGTGCGAACGTTGTCACCTGGCTGACTCTAAAGATACAGAGGAAAGTCATATGTATAGTATGATTGAAAAGTTATAGTGTCTTTGAAAATATTCTGTGGACAGTGAAGAGCCTTGATGTCAAAGAGGTTGAGAACTACTTGCTTCAGACAATGAGGAGTTTATTTAACAGTAGGAGTGGGTGGGAAAAGAGAGATTTATGCTCTGCTCTTTGTGTGCATAACTTTTACATGTATAAAAACTCACTCCTGCTGAGGGCACAGATTTTCTCTTCTTCTCAATGATATAGTAAGAGCGTTCCACCTCTCCTTTAGCAAGCCTACAGTCTTCCATCACCCTAAACATACACATAGTAAAAAGTGTTTGAGAGCACATCAACACGGAGAGTTGTTTCACTAAAAGATATTTAAATGGTAAATTTTAAGTATGGTAAAATGGTAAAGGCCTTAGACAACTTAATGTTTTAAAGAAAGATATTAAAATATGAACAAAAATTGGTTTGAACCCCCCCCCCCCCCAAAAACAGACAATTTACCAACTATTTCTTTTACCAACTACAAATTTGGCATGCTTTTACCTGAAAATGCCAGCCTGTACTTCATTAACCACCACTCGGCGGCTCCAGGCCAGCAGGTCTCTCTCAGTGGCCATCTGACTGCGAGGGGCATTGTTGTGCATCTGCCGTACACCCTCCACTTGTCCACTACGCCTCAGGCCGACATTAGGGGGTGACAGAGGACCACCTGCCACCTCAGCACCTACCAATCAACAGCTTTAAATGTCACAGCCTCTAAACCAACAGCTTTTAAACAAGTGAGCATTAAGCTTAAACAGAGGTCAGTCTCATAATACTAAAATTCAATAATATAAAATTTAAAGTACCTGTGAAATAAAAAATAGATTTTTTTTTATGTTAGTATCAGTATATTAATCTGTAGGATATACACTCACTGGCCCTTTTATTAGGTACACCTTACTAGTACCGGGTTGGACCCCCTTTTGCCTGCAGAACTGCCTTAATCCTTTCAACAATTCAACAAGGTACTGAAAATATTCCTCAGAGATTTTGGTCCATATTGACATGATAGCATCACGCAGTTGCTGCAGATTTGAATTACTAGAATTAAAATCTTATGACTGAGATGATTCGTGCTTTATGACATGGCGCGTTATCCTGCTAGAAGTAGCCATCAGAAGATGGGAAAACTGTGATATTAAAGTCATGTACATGGTCAGCAACAATACTCAGGTAGGATGGATCCATGCTTTCCTGTTGCTGCCGCCAAATTCTGACCCTATAATCTGAATGTTGCAGCAGAAATCGAGACTCATCAGACCAGGCAACTTTTTTAATCTTCTATTGTCCAATTTTGGTGAGCCTGTGCGAATTGTAGACTCAGTTTCCTGTTCTTAGCTGACAGAAATGGCACGCTGGCATTCAGAGATGCTCTTCTGCATACCTCAGTTGTAACGAGTGGTTATGTCTTTCTATCAGCTGGAACCAGTCTGGCCATTCTTCTCTGACCTCTGGCATCAACAAGGCATTTGCGCCCACAGAACTGCGGCTCACTGGATATTTTTTTTTCTGACCATTCTCTGTAAACCCTAGAGATGGTTGTGCGTGGAAATGCCAGTAGATCAGCAGTTTCTGAAATACCCAGACCAGCACCAACAACCATACCATGTTCAAAGTCACTTAAATCACCTTTCTTTCCCATTCTGAGGCTTGGTTTGAACTGCAGCAGATCGTCTTGACCAAGTCTACATGCCTATATGTGTTGAGTTGCTGCCATGTGATTGGCTGATTAGAAAATTGCGTTAACGAGCAGAGAAGTTGGACAGGTGTACCTAATAAAATGGCCGGTGAGTGTATATAAGATAGTGTGCTCCCTCCAAAACAGTAACAAATTTCAAAAAAAGATAGAAACATCTAAAGCTTGCAGTTTGTCATGTCCACCTAAATATATCAACAATTTCACCTCATACTTCAGTTTCTCATCAAATCTTCTAACCAATTAAATTGCTCTGTAGTAACTGACATGACCCACCCCTTTCAAGACCCCCTTCTCATTTTCTTTTTATTTGATGTGCTTGAGCTTACTGGAGAGATGTAATAAAATGAAATGCTATTAACTGTTTTCTAAAAGAGGGAGAAGCTACAAAAAATGCCACCCTGTCTTCCTGTTTCAGTTGAGATTGTCACACATCAAATAAAAAAATGCTTCACGGTAGCTTTAAAATCATGGAAATAGAGAAACCATTACACTGTTTTTATTTCTTCTGTCAGTGTGAAATAATAAAACATGTTGCACAATGTTCTGTCATGTTTGCGCTGGGTTTTTCCTCACCTGCAGGATTTCCCTGGTTGACTCGCTCATCCTGCTGGTGCTGGAGCTGTCGAATCAGGTCATCCAATGGGCTTTCTTCCTGAGACTCATCTGCAGTTTGCTGGCCAATCACCTGCTCAACCACTTCACCATCACCTAAAAAAAGTACAAAAAGAAATGTATTTACACTAAAGCCTAGTTGAGTCCTGTAATAAAAAGAGGACTACATATGATCTAACAGTCAGAACAGGGAGCTTTCCTGAACTCGTGTAAAGTTATCTCTTTCATACCATAAAACAGAAAATAAATGTGTGCTTAAAAAGGTTTGACTGCTCCACAGGACAACATTACAAGCACAACTTGTTTTATCTGCTGTGGCTAGTATAGGGAGGAACTATCAAAACACATTTGAGTTCAATCCTAACTATACAATTTAAAGTTAAATGCAGGTCAGCATGGTGTACTTTTTTCTTGTGAAATTCATTCGGTCAACATCACATTCATTTTAAGTTAAACTAATTAATAATAATAAACTTATACTGTTAATAATGTTAACATCACTTAAAAAAAGTTTAATACAACTGCATTTTAAAGGGTCATGAAACCTGTTGACAGTCATATATATGTCCCACGATGCTAAAAGAACTATTAGGACATATATTTAGCTACAAAGTGAAACATGGTTGTTTTTGCATCGTTTAGAGCAAATTCTTTCTTGCGGTTTAAAAAAACATTTTGAAGCTGCTTCACAGCCATGAGATTATTGTGTAAATTTCAGCGTGGAGACTGGCTGTCTGTACCAACCAGTACAACGTGATGTCATTGAGTTTTTAGCATTAATTCATGAGAAAGACTTGATTCTAACTAATTAGCACGCTCTATTGTGAATGAGATGCAACTTCAGTAATATGCATGATATAGCTTCTAAGACTCCTTTTACTTGTTAAAGTGTTCAGAGACGCCATGTTGTGTTGCCAAGCGTAATTCAAACAAGTAGAAGAAGAATTGTTGGAGACATGGGTCATCAATGTTGCGTTTATAAATGTGCCACAACTAAGGTTTTGTAAGGAAATTTTTTTACCCAAGAGTTTTTCAAATCTGAAAATAGTGAAATCCAGATTTGCCACTCATCTACTTAATAAAAAAAAAAAAAAAAAAAACACGGTTCCAGTTTATGTTGATTGTCCTGTCTCTACGGATTAAGCAAGTGTGTGATCAGTCATACTTGTTTATGTTTATTCAGATGGCAAAGTTAGTAGGCATCGTCAGCAGTACTCAGTTTTTAAAGACATACCTTAGTCAAAATGATTTAGTTACCAAGTTTACAGTATGTTAATATCACTACAATATTATGGACTGAAAATCCTTTACTTCCACACAGCTCTCAGATCCCCTGTAATTGCTGCTCTCTGAATCATTATCTCCCCTGCGTCTGTGTTTGTGTTGCCGCTGTGAAAATCAGAGCATTCATATAATGAAACTCCCCTATTTATGCAAACTCTTCCCGCTACTCGCAACTCCCACCGAAACAAAGCTGGACTAACCCACTTTTCTGACTTTTTTCAAATAAGAGGTGTGAAAATACGCTGCTGAGACAGGAGGGGGGTTTCATGGCCCTTTAAAACAACAATTATTTTCATAAGTATGTAATGTAGTAAAATGCTGCATGTTATAATTAGTTTATTTGCCAGGACTAAATTAATCTCATTTAATATGAAGTAGATGGCAGTAGGTTTACTTGGATTGCTATCACCTTCAGATTGAATGCACTGAGAAAATAAAAAATGCATTATTATTATTATTATTATTATATTAACCATTTATATTATAACCATTTTTGGGTAAACCAATTTAGGATAAACAAAATGCATGATTCAAGTACAAGATGACACATAAATAAATCCTGAACAAAACAGAAGTATGTTCATAAACATTATAATTTAACTTTTAGTTAAACTTACTGATTTTTAAAAGCCGTGAAACTTTTTCATACTCTACAATCGTACTCATTGTTTCAATTTAGGTTCGGTTTTATTGTGCCCATGTGTATGAGATATTTAAATAATAAAAAGATGATAATAATAATAATAATAACAAAAATAATAATACCTAACCTACAAAATAGAAACGAAAAATGCAGGGAGGTTTTTCATAATTTGATTTTAGTCATGTACACCTGATAATTTTACCATTAGCCATGTATCCTAGTTGGGGTACGAGCTGCTCCTCTTTGCAGTTTTCTCTGCCTGGCACCAGGCGCTGGCATCGAGGAGGGTGGGGGTTTCCATCCACATCCACCAGGAAAGGCGGAGGCATAAGATGCGGTGCCTGCTGCGTCTGCTCATCTAGAACAAAGTTATTGGAGTCCCGGATCAACGGCCGGAAATCCGTGTGGAAGAACATTTGGTCTGGAATCTGAAAGCAGAGCAAAGCGCTGGAATGTGAACATGTGTGGTTTCAATCAACTGCACTTAATGCCACACATCTGAGACACACACTCACCATTTCATAAGGCTGACTGCACCCAAAGCCGAAGATGAGCAGATGACCATGAGAGTCTGTGCAGGCGAAGTGCTGCCCGTCCACTGAAAACTTACAATCAAACACAGCACCATGACCCTGACCCTCGATCTGACAGAGAAAACAGAAATGGAGACAACTCAGGTGAACAGTACTCATAATAACATCCAGACTGTAGTACAAACCAGTGTTTCTCAATCACATTCCTGGAGGCCCACCAACACTGCATGTTTTGGATGTCTCCTTTTGTCTGTCACACTTTTAGTCTCGGCTAATGAGCTGATGATCTGAATCAGGTGTGTTTGGTTAAGGAGACATGAAAAATGTGCAGAGCTGATGGTCCTCTAGGAACATGGTTGAGAAACACTGGTATAAATGACTTATGCCGAGTTCAGACTGTATGATTTTCAAAGTAGTCGTGTCACAGATGTTTTCAAACTGCATGATTATCTGGGGTAGCGTTTCTTTGGTGCTTTGTTTAAACTACAAGATGGATAGGCAAAAGGGGGTTTCACACTGCATGACTTTACAATAGAAGAAACGGCAACAACTTTGTCCTAACTACATCTCACAACCAAACACACATGAGAAGATGAAAACAACATAAGGTCACATAGTATATCTTTTGTTATTAACTACATAATGAGAAAAACGCCTTTAATTGGGTAGAAAATTTACTTATTTTGCTCACCTGGCTTTGAAGAGAATTAGCAATTTCTCCTCAACCTTTTTTCTTTTTCGACCCGGTTGTGATATTGCTCAGATGACAGGGTGCTCCTGCCAAATTTACATTTTTTTCTCCATTTCTTGGGTCCAAATAAACTGATAATGAGCGCTTTTAACTTTTCCTCCAACTTCCCTCTGGCCTGCAGATACCCATACTAGTAAATGCTGCATTCTCATTGGTTGTAGGTGATCACCGATGTTATTTTTAATTAGAACACATTTAACATGACATGATTTGAATCGCCGACAGGTCCAGATATGTAGCATGCCAAATATCTGACGGGTGTTGATGATTCATCGGGATTCTCTCAGATTGCATCTTTGATAGTTCACACAGAGTGATTGATACTCACCTGAACGAGCACCAATTCGCCTGTGATTCAGGCATTTGTCAGCAAGTTGAAATCGAGGTTAAAATCATGCAGTCTGAACTCAGCATTAGCAAACATTTGACCTCTGAAAGATTCTTTCATGTTCTTCAAAGATGTCTCTTTTACTCAAGGTTGCATTTATTTTTTATTTGATCAAAATAAATAGTTAAAAGCAATATTGCGAAATCCTATAATAATTTATTTAGTTTTCAGCTTTAATTTAGTTACTATTTTAATTAATTTCTGTTACACAATTTTAAAAAGCCATTATTCCAGTGTTAAGATTTGCGTGAGCTTTCAAAAATTATTCTAATATGCTGTTTTGATGCTCAAAATAAATAAATAAATAAATAGATTTTAAATGTTGAAAATATCTGTCCTGGTTAATGTTTCTTAGGAACATTGCAGATTATTTGATACAGAAATAATTTCTGTAACATTCTTTAACCTTATAATACATTTTATGCATTCTTGCTGAATATATTAATTTCTAAACTCACAAAACCTGTTCCAGTAAATAGTCTAATCCACAACTACTTAAAATGAGGGACTTTTAAAATAAAACCACAGATTTGTCAAACAATCTCACCATATTGAAAAAGTTTCTAATCTTCTGGCCTTTGCTGAGGTCCCACACGTAGATGTTACCATCATGACCAGCTGATAGCAAAATCCGTGAATCAAAGGGGTGTGCTTCCAAGACAAACACCTCATCATCGTGACCCTGCAGACAGACAAACAACTCCATAGATGATTCACACATAATGGGTAACAACACAGGAAAAGCTCTTCCTCCGAAATACAAAATGCACAGGAACAGACTGCATTCTGCATCACACACACACACACATACATACCGACAGCACATGTAGTAATTGGCCATTTGCTGAGTTCCAGACTTTGAGGAGGCAGTTTGAAACGGCTGTGATGATGGAACGATCGCAACGATCCCACGCGACCATGGTCACCACCAACTTAGTGGATTTATCATCGCCTGATATCACAGCACTCCTGTGAACACATATGTCCACACAGACGTAAAAACACACAATTCACATACAAAAGTGATGGTAGCAAAAATAGAATAAACTGTGCTGATCTCACAATTAACCTATTAGCACACACTGACCCTGGTAATCTGGTGGTCATGTCCAGAACAGTGCTCTTCCATTCCTGCTGTTGGTAATGCCATATCCGTGCTGTACCATCCCGACTACCACTCACAAACCTGAGACTGGCACAGCAAACACACAAGCAGTAATGATACACAACCCAATAATCAAGCACAAAAGTAGCCTGGCACATAAATGACATAAAGATAAAATTAATTAAGAAATGTACCTGTCAGTGTTATTGCAGAACTGAATAGCTACAACTTTGTCCTGTAAAACAAAAACAAAATTATTCTTTATTAAAACGAAAATTTAAACAAGTCAGGACACTTAACAACAGGAAGGAACAATCCACTTTTTTTGGAAATAGGCTGATCTCTGGGTCTGACTGGAGCACTTTTAGCTTAGCATAGATCAATGAATAAGATTAGACCATTAGCATCTCGGTTAAAATAACCAAAATGTGCGTATTTATATAGCGCATTTATTGTGTGGCCATACACCCAAAGTGCTTCACAATCATGGGGGGAGGGGGGGTCTCTCCAAACCACCAGTGTACATGTAGCCACAGGACAACGACGCAAGTGCACTCACACACACACCAGGTGGAGTGGAGAAACAGTGATACAGCCAATTCGGTGGATGGGGATGTTGGGGCCATGATAGGTAAGGGCTGATGGAGGGAATTTGGTCATGACACCGGGGTTACACCCCTACTCTTTTACAAGAAGTGCCATGGGATTTTTAATGACCAAAGAGAGTCAGGACAGCGGTTTAATGTCTCATCTGAAAGACAGCAGTATGACAGTATGGTGTTCCCAGTGCTTAATTTGTGAATTGCGAGGTCCCAGAACAGATTGAGGTAACGGATCCAGAATGTTACCCGAGGATGGAGAGGTGTCATGCACGAAGGTCGAGAGCAAACGGGGGGTGGGGGTTGTTGCGGTGGATGGCGGAGGGTTGTGGCAGACAATAGTGAGCGGGGTGGTGTGTCGCGGACGAATGTGAAGAAAGTTGGGGAGTTGTGGAAGAAAGTAAAAGTGAACAGCCCATCTCTATCCTGACTTTCAATCCAGTTGTTGTACATTTAATTAAAATGATTCTTTTAAAAAAACCTATTGTATAGATGTAAAAAACTATTTAGCATCCTTAGACTTACTTAAAAATAAATGGGAGACATATTTAGATAAACCAATCTCAGATGAAATTTGGCACAAAATAATACAAGGAATTTTCTCATCATCCATATGCCTCAGACATGCTGTAATACAATTCAAAATTGGTCATCGTTTGCACTGGTCTAAAGTCAGACTCTCTAAAGTTCAATGCTGACATAGATCCCATATGCAATCTGTGTAGGCAGGTTCCTGCTACTCTGCTGCACATGTTCTGGAAATGTCCAAAGCATTACATGTACTGGATTAGTTTTTTGAGACCTTTTCTCAGGCATCTCGGGGTGGCCACTGAGAACGCTTCCTCAACATAAGACAAAATAACATGTTAGACTTTGGTTCTCTTCTGGCTGGAAGACTGATATTGTTTAAATGGAAAGACCCATAGGAGAGACTGGATAAGAGAAGTGATGTCTCATTTTAAGTTGGAGAAAATGGCATGCTATCAAAGGGTCTGTTAAGACATTTTATAAGGTCTGGCAACCTTTTTTAACTCTTGTGATGAAAATGGACACACACAACATGACAATATAAGAAAAAAGGAACTAGTATCATATTTTAATGTTGTGTTTATACCTTTTATTTTCTCTATGAACATTTGATTATATATTGTTCCAAGATCTGGTGTTCTGGGAAAGGGGTGTTTTTGTTTTTTGTTTGCTTTGTATAACAAGAAAACCAAATAAAAACCTTGAAAAAAAAGGAAAAAAAGACTAAAGTGTTTAGATATTTTTCCTATTTAAAGCTTGACTTTTCTGTACTCATTTGTGTACTAAGACCAATGGAAAACTAAAAGTTGCTATTTTCTAGGTTGATATGGCTAGGAATTATACTTTAATTTTAATGTAATAATTAAGGGACTTTGCTGCTGTACCATGGCTGCAGTAAGAACAATGATATTAAGCACCAGACAAAAATAGTCCCCAGCAAGGAAACAAGTTAACAGCTTTGTGTAACATCATTGCGCCTGCAGCAGCTATGGTAAAGTTTTCTCCTTTCTCTGTCTACTGGCTTCTTTTTTTATTCTCACCGTGTGGGAGTCCAGATCAGAAAACTTCACAGGCATCTCTGTGCCGAGGTAGTAAACCCTGATCATGTGATCTGTCCCTCCAGTGGCCAGAAACAACCCCCCTGAGGTCAAAAAACACAAAATTAGAGCTATGATTTTTTCCAGACATTAATGAGAAAACATACAAGGTTCATAGGACTTAGAACTATGAGTGTTCAGATGCTGATTAGAGAGTTAACAAACCAGAGCTGAAGGAGCAGCAGGATATCTGAACTCCAGGACGAGAGCGCTCCATAAACTTCACAGGCCTATCTCTGCAAACACAAACACATTGCAGATTTACTCTGTGATTCTGTGTTTTTATATAGTATTAAGATGCATTTTCATCACTCCTTTATAAACTTGTCTGCTTTCATCTCCAGATGCAGTCAAAAACACATTTCATTGGATTGACTTTGTGTGCTGCATCATTTGACTCTCTTCCTACTGACTAAACATGACTTATGTAATATGTTGTGAGAAAGCGCACCAAAACAACGTATTTATTTTGCTGCAGTGTACCAAAACACAGATTACAGTCAAAATCTTTCTTTCCTTCCACATTTTTTTCATTCATTTGCTTTCCTGCTAGGACATAAGCTGATTACCATGGGTTCATTCGTTCAATAGTACTCCTGGGCAATAATAGTATTAGTGGGTCACACTTGATGCATCTCCAAAAGTGATGTAAAATGTTGCTAAATAGTTAACAGCAACACCAGAAACACTGCTGGTGATGATTCTCTGTAAACCAGCGGTGTTCAGCAGTGAGTCAAGCTTACCTTACTGTTGTGCTAGGTACCCTTATGAAAAGGTCCCAAAAAAGTTGTATTTTTGTGATTTTGACAGAGGAAACGGAGATAAATGCATACTTACTGTACCGCTCGGTGGAAACGAGACATAAATGGTTACATGAGAGACTACCTTCACTTACAAATAAGGTAGGGGTCCCTTAAAATGCAGGCTAATAACATATGGATACAAGATAAAAGGTGATAAAATGTTAAAATAAAATGTACACTTACACAAACTTCATGCTGAATGAGTTCCACTGCCAAAAACACACCATGCCATCAGCTCCAGTGGTGGCCAGAAACCGAGAGGAACCTAACACTGATGGAGAAAACTGCACACAAAGAGATTCATCTCAATTAATGCCAACTACGGAAGTGAAAGGATTTACTTGAAACCAACCAAAAACATGAGGTACCCCAGATTTTTACTGCTGGTTAGTAAAACAACAGGATTAATTTTCACAGTGACTGTATAAACAAACTCTGTGTTTTCATACCTGTATGGAAGTGATGGAGGCAGTGTGTCCCTGTAACACAGCCACAGGTGCACAGGTACGCAGACACCACACGCGGACAATCTTGTCACAACTGGCAGAAGCAAGGAGTGTGTTTTCAAAATTCACTGTCATGTCTGAAATCTCTGCTGCATGTCCGCGCAGTGTGGCTAGCAGACGACCATTATCCGTCGCCCAGATCTTCACTAGACAGTCATCTGAACCCTGACAGAAACATGTGCACAGGCCTTGATTACAATAGCACACATGAATTCAAAAATCATTCATAGCAAGTGAGACCAGTGTTTCTGGTGTGAAAACATTAGAGTGTTTGAACAATTAATTCCAGTCGTGGTTCCAATTACCAGAGTCTGGTTCCAATTACCTCTGCATATTAAACTGGTAGAGGAACAGCAATTTCATCGACATCAACAATATTAAACAATTCATTACATCCACATCAGAAACAGTTTGTGCATCATTAGAGGCCATATGTTGATCATCAACATGCTACACACTCTTTACCGTGAAAATGCGTCGTCCAGTGCGGTCAAACGCCACACAGTATACTGATGAGAGATGTCCTAGAATCCTTCGATGCATCTTCATGTGCTGATAGGTGCAGGAGGGGAAGGCATGGCCAAATCGAGCCACTCCTGTTTTTTGGCGAGCACCCATGATTGACACTAAGCAGAGAGATTTACACTGTCAAAATCAACAGCAATAAGTCACAACCTCAAATGACACACTATACACTTAAACACTACTTAACGATGTAGTGTATGAGTTTAGTGTCGTCCCAAATGAAACACTTTTTTTTTTACTAAACAAAAATTCAAAGCATTTCCTGGTTGATGTTTACCGGTTGCTAAATTAGTGAAATAAAAAACAAACAAACAACCAAATAATACTGTTATATGAATAACCACATTCACCTTCGAGAGGCAGCATGATGACTTACGTAAGAGAATTTTGCTTGCACAATACAAAATAAATAAAAGTAATCCGACCTCAAAACCAAAGTGAGGAAAGCTGCGACCATTGGATGCATGAAGTGTCCAACATTTTTAAATCGGTTAAATAAACACATCATTGGAATAATTTAAAGTGCACTTTTTTTTTTAATAAACACATTTTAGTGTGAATGTGCTACTTGCACTTTTCATACTACAATATGGCACAGAATAGTGCATAAGTATGGAATTTGGGACGCACCAACAGTCAAAACTACATCTAAGAGGATGAAAAATCGCTACAGATGCAGCAATCATGCTCTACAGAATTCCTTTTATATTATTATTGCTTTAAATTCCTTATAACAAAATCAACTGGTTACAAAACACAAATCCTACAGTATAAATGTTCTCACGCATTCACATGCAGTAGTCAACCAATTACAAATGAAAAAAAAACAGCAAGGAAAATCGAAATAAAAAAACAATATATACCTACTGTACATATACACACAAAAATGCAAAAAAAAAAAAAAAAAACACAATACAACAAAATAATAAATAAGTACATAGGGGCCTCCTATTACAAAACATGTCTGACATTTATCACCTACATATCTTCTATTATCTCATCAAGTGTATCTTTTCAACTATACAATTAATTACATCCGAGCACAAAGCATTATTAATGAGAAAAAAACCTTCAGGAGAGGTTTTATTAATTGGTTGTGCACAATATTACGCTCAAAATCAGGGCTTCTATTGGTGTTTAGGAAGAGTAAAGCTTGAGCAGAGTTACACCATCAGGGATAAATCATTTACACCAGAAAGTACAGACATTACAAGAACTCAAGCAATCAAAAACACACATTTGAGAATTGTTCCTCTCAAGCACAAATCCACTAGTGATTTCTGAAAGTGAACATGAAAACCACAGTGCCGGGAGATGAGGACTCACCTATATTTGGTGATTTGGCACAGCTGATCGGTGGTTCTGGGGGTCGTCCCCTGTGCAGGGCAGCTACTGCAGAACCACTCCATACTATATAAGAGGAACCTGAGAAACAGCACAAGAGGTTGAACTGCTTTAGAAATTAAAGAGTTATTACACAGTAATAACTACAACATTTTCCTATTCACACTGTGTGTTTTTTTTGTGAGCGTCTTACTCTTTGCTGTCCGTAGTAATGACTGTCGTCCGGTGCCCAGTAAACTGTGGACTCCAGGAACACTGGGAGGAATGTGTTTATCTATCAGTGGGCCGACTTGCTTACACACACGCAACAAGTAATCCGCAGGTATGTGCTGATTTAACAACACCTACAACATACACAGAGAGAGAATTGTTGGATTAAGTGCTAGGATAAAATGAGCAACAGCGTATGCGTTATGGCTAAGAATGTCAAAGGATTCCTATGTTGTATTATTTATTTCAAGACAGAGGGAATTCTGCTGCATTTCACCAACATAACCCTTTTTTTAAAACCATTCCCAAAAGACGACCCATCATCATCAACAAACAAGCGTCAGCCAATCAGAAACCTTCTCCGCTAATTATCCAGAACTCTAAGTAGCAACTGAGGTATGATTGGCTACCGCCTTTAGTTGACACAGCAACCCACCAATCAGATCACGCTATATTTGCTCTTGCCGTAACGCCCCCATACGGCACGCACAAAGCCTTTGATTTCAAAACAAATAGCTTTAATTTCAATTCCTAAAATTAAAACTTTCCCACACTATAATACAGGCTCGTGTATAGCGAATGTATTTTTTCACCAGTGCGAGCGTACTCTCAATTAAGAGCTTTCCAGTTTAACACACTGATGTAAGTGAGCCAAGCACCTGTGAGAGTTTACAGCTGAACTTCACGTGCGTGTATGTGTGACAGTTTATTTAATCTCACCCAGTCGTCGAAGCTGCGCTTAAACTGCTCTCCGTCCCAGCTCCAGCGCTTCGGGATGATCTGCACACACACACACACACGCACACAGCGGGGGGAAAACACATTACAAATGGGATTAGGACACGCAACCGCGCTGGGACGAAGAGGAGATGCTGATGTTGGGATATTAGAGAGAAATAACGGGATTGAATGGGAGAAGAGGGATGAAACACACCTCGTATTCGTGCAGCTCCTGCAGCAGCATCTGCAGAAACACACACACACGGTTACACACACCGTAACACACACTCACTGCTACACACCGACACTCACACGCCACGTTCGGCCTCACCTGAGCGGATTTCTGACATGGTCCAGACTGCAGGAATCTGGCGATAAGGTAGTAAAGTTCTGCAGGGAGAGAAACACAACAACAGCAGTCATTAGCTTTAGCTTAGCCTAGCTTAGCCTCACAGGCTAATGCTAAAACAGTGTTTAAAGTTTTCCTAACGATAAAGACGCTGTAAAAACGCCAGAGTGCTACCCACCGGCTTCAATTTGCGAGCACGGTTCCGCCGCCATGGCCCGGTCCGGGCGGTGGGTGGAGGTTCGCGGTGCTCTGCTTGCTAAGAGCGGCCTGTGTTGTATTTGCTCTCAGCGTTTCGGCCTGCAGCCGCCGCTCGTGCTGCTTTGTTTGAGCGCCCCCGCCCGGCGATCGCGCGACAGTGCTCTGCAGAGCCACTCGCCACCGCCAGGGGCGCGCCGACAGGCCACAGGTGAGCTCACCATTTCCACGGGCGGACATTTTGCAATGGTGTGACAGAAGGGTGATGTGTTGAAACCAGTAGCACAGCTGTATTGCAATAAATGACTTATCTCGTGTTTAACACAATCCTAAACATCACCGGCCACGCGTTTGTGGGATAAACGCATGATATGTGCCATTCTCCAATCAATGTATCATATACATGTGTTATGTAAGATTTATAAACCATATCTTACATAACACAATTATGTAACAAGCATATATCGAATTAACGTTAAAATACATCCACCATAGTTTTAGGTTGTGATAAAACGAGAGATATATGCAGGCTTAATAGATCCTGTGATGTTGTATATCAGAGATTTCTGAATTTAATTATAATTGGGCTTATAATTTACTGTGCATTATAGATCTGGTTTCAATAAATTGTTTAAAGGTAAACAATGTCTTGGATTTTATCCTCCTGATATGTTTTCTGCATAGCTATAAACTCAACAATATTTATAGGCTGTCAGCCTGTTCTCATATCATTTAAACAGTAGTCATTGAAGCTCAAATACATTCATCAGCTAGTAACACACCAAGAACCAAAATATCTTTTAGAGTCATCTTTATGCATTTTTGTGCCGGAACAACTTTATTATTTTCTCATTTTCTGCCAAAAAATACACATCATTATGGCATTTCTAAGTGTAAATAACTATAAAACAAATATTGGTCTTTTTATTAATATCTTTAAATACTTTATCATCCCAGCAAATTTGCAGGCTTGTTTACTCTCATAGAGTTCTGAAATGAAGACTTTTTAAAGGTTAGACTTTCCTCATTGCCTGAATTTTTTAAATGTATGTAGAATGACATTAGTAGAAGCATTTAAATGACAGCAAGATTAACCACTGACTTTGAGTAAAAAAACTATTTTATCTGATTATTCGTTGAGCAATATCTTGTGTTTGCATTTGAGGTGTTTGTCTCCGCTGTCGAGTATTGAGGCGATTAAGATCATTTGTTAACATTCAAATGCACTGCGAGCCAGTGCTGAAATCTACTAAGAGTGATAAAAATGCACCAACTACTTTATGATAACAGCAGATTATAAAACTGCATATGCAGTGAAACCCAGTACATAAGCCACAGTGTACAATACACAGCAACCAAATCACTGAAAAAAGTCACAGCAGTCATGTTGAGGAAAACTCCAATGATGGATTTTTATTGAGTGAGACTGAGAGCATTATAGGGGACACTAGGTACTTTTCACAGATGATTTTTTTTAGTGTTAAAAAAACATTGAATTTTTTTTTGTCTTAAATCCCATAATTTCAAAAAAGTCCTCTATAACAACAGAAGGGTTTTTCTGGCCTCCTAACAAAGCCCAGTTATCTGTTTCAACAAATTGTAAAGGTGTTAAGATTCTTAAAAAGCCAGGAGTCACCATCTAATGCTGAACCTGGAATGTAAGCAGTTTGTCTTTAGTTGTTTTCTCTGTTTTCTTCTACATTTTTCGAACTTGTTCCTCTTTCTTAAAGACAATCCATTACGTTTAAAAGAACAAAATAAAACAAACCCCATACAGAAACATCAGACTCCAGAGCAACATCACAAGCACTAACGGACATACAGACTGAGAGCCTCCTCCTGCCTCCCACTCCAAAACCACACTACAGACCATCCGCTTAAAATAAGGAAAAGAAATAAAAACAGACAAATCAACAAAACCAAAGAAGGACGCCGCCTTTTTCCGCACCTCTCGTGTTGTAGACACCTGATACAGCTGCGGCCGAACACAAGACTAGTTTAGTCAGCTTTGTTTTTTGTGCTAAAAACCTGAACCAGTATTTACAAATTTGCTGATAAAAATATTCCTCTGGTGGTGATGGGCAGAGAGGAGGTTGTTGAGAGAGCTGGAGAGGGAGAGAGAAAACAGGGAAGGGGGGAAAAAAAGAATAGAAAGAGAGGAAGGGGAAAGAATAGGTGGACGGATAGACAGGCATGCTGCTACTCTGTCTTCGGGTCGTCCTTCTCGCCCTCTGCCGCCTCGTCTGCAGTTTTCTCAACCTGTAAAAACAAAATAGATTTCCAAGACGTAGATTTAAAATAAAATGTCTTTGCACCACTCTAAATCTTTCTCAACTGATAGAAAAGTTCTCTAGGGAGTTAAGAAATAAGTATCTTTGTTTTAAGAAAATTAAACTGTTACTGAGTACATGTACTTTAGGTAATATTTAAAAGCTGACAGAAATATGAATCTGTACTGAATTTCCATTCAAAACAAACAAGTTTGATGGCTTTTACTTTTTATTTGTCTTCAAACAACTAGCCATTCAACTTTATTCCCCCCTCAATGTCACAAATAACAAGTTTACGTGATAGACACTGATCTGAGGTAAACTGATGTGTATGTTTGTTTTATATACCTCGTTGGTCTTAGTCTCCCCATTTTCTGACTGGTTTTCCTCCTTCGATTCGTCAGCCTTTGCCTTTGCTTTCTTATCTTCCTTTTTATCGTTCACCTCCTTGTCTTTCTGTCAGAGAGATGAAATGACAGAGCCAAATAATGAAAATAGATAAATACAGAAAAGGTTACCAACTGTATATTAAAACGAACAATATATTCACTTTAATGTGTGCGTGTTTATTAAAAGTGTTATAACTGCAGGTACCTTGGGAGTCTTTTTCGGTTTCGGTTCAGGTTTTGGAGGTGTTGGTTTCTGAAGGGAAAAGAAAACAGGATTTGTTAAAAAAACAGAACAGAAATAGAAATCTAAACAATGATTTATCATGTTCAAGTATATTTACTATAGTGCAGAGAACGGTTCTGTTCGATCCCGAATGCTTAACATGTCAATTCGATAAAAAAAAAAGAGTCTTAAAAAAAACAGACAACTTTCAAAACTATTTAAAGTTACTCAATTCTTTCATCTCATTTAAAAAAAAAACAACTTACCGCTGATAACCTTGCAGACCTTCTCTGAGGCTACAAGAGGAATGAAATAAATATATTATTCGGTGCAGGCAGAAAATAATTGATACTAACTTTAAGTCCTATGTATTAAATTCTGTTCTTTTCGCTTCAGCTATAGTTTGTGAACTAAGCAAGCTTGTGCTATAAAGTGCCACAATGTACAGCAAATATTATTGGCTATTATGAGAAACTGCTTGTGGTGTTTCATTTGATTATGAAAAAACTGCCTGCTAAACAAATAGATTTAGATACAGAGTAATGCATTCGTGCTGGTTTTGATTACTTAAATATGCAACCCAAAAATTGCTTTAGGTTTTCTTTCCGTACCTCCTCCTTGACTTCTCCATCAGTTCCCTGCAGATCAACAAAAACAAATGACACAAGTTAGAACATGACCTATAATATTATTAACATAAATGGCGGGAAAAACAAAAAGGTAACTAGCAGAAACATTTGGATGTGCTGTTCTGCACGTTTGTAAATGTGAGCAACATGCTGGCCTGCCAGAAAACGTCTATGCTTCTCTTTATATGTGTTTGGAGGGTCTTCACACGGTGAACTACGTTTAAGTTTAGTTCTCAGCGGACGGGAGAGCAAAATGGTGCGCAGAATCTTTATTTATTATTTTTCAAGAAGGCATTTCACGACACGGGCTCTACATATTTTAATAAGGAGGAGGGGCGCGATGATCCCGCCTCAGCGCTGCCACCTGGCGGCAAGCAGGCGCCATGACACCCCCCTTCCACCACGAACAAAGAAAATGCGCTGAAATTGTTTAAAAACGCGACTGCCTTTTCGCCAGTTTGTCCCCATTACGAAAATTAGAGTTATTCAGCTATTTTTTAATCCCCGTTCGACGGCGGCAGAGGCACGATTGCGCTTATAATCGTCGGTTTTGCCGTCGCGCTGTGCTGGAGATGGAGAGAGAGAGGGCAGCATGGCTGCGGTTCCACGGGCATGAGATCAAGCCGAGCTTCAGCACAGCTCTGCTCCACTAAAACCCCCCTGCTGAACGCGCCACCGTCGACAAAAACACCGCGATCCGCCAGGAAAAAATCGGCAAATTAACAACGATTTTTTATCTGCCCACTGATGCTAAAGAAGTCGCCTGGATTTTTATTAAAAAAACATTGTCTCGAGGGCTTCCTAATTTCACGACTGATTAGTAAGGGCAAAAGTGTAGCCGTTCGCCGCGCTCGGCTTTTCTACATACCTTTCTCTTGGGCATGTTGAGTTTGGGATATTTTTCTCCTTTTATGCAAAACTAACAGGTTATCTTTTGTGATTCGGAGTTCACAGTTCAGGAGACTGTCGTCCGCTATGCACTAATTCTGTAGTAAACACAGGGCTACATTAGAGCCAGTGGTTGAATGGGAGGGTGGGGGCGGATCCGCGCTGAGACTGATGTTCCGCTCGTCCAATCAGCGCGCGTCTGGGGCCGCGACAGAAGAGGCACAATCTTACCTCCGCTCTGCTTTTACGCGCGAAATCCTGAGGTGTAAATCCAGCGGAGAATCTTCCTGTAAAAATTCCCTCCCAACATGTTCATAACGTACAGTCATGTGAAAGCTTGTTCTGCACTAAATGATGCTCTGTCCTACAATGCAGATGTGAAAATGAACGTTTAAGCTCCTTCCTAACTGTGTTTGCATGTGCTGAATCACCACAACACACGTCTTCTGGTAACTTCATTATTTGCTGCTGCTGTTTGTACTGTTTGAAGTAAATGTATCAAGTTATGAGCATTTTCTAGGAAAACATGCTAATATAATAAAACACAAAATGTGCCTCTGTGCGTGCATGTCCATAATAGAGAATAGCAGACAAGATTTTCTCACTTCTGCTTTGCTCAAACAGCAGAGGCCTAATCTGTGTGTGTTTGGGTGTGTGTGATCTATAACTGCTTACTTCCTCTGTTGCTAACCAGACCAGAGACAAAAGCCCAAAGAAAACACCTCAGAAATACACTGATAGATGAAAAGACGATCCCAAAGTGATATATTACTTTCAGTCTTCAGATTTCTCTTTGTGCAGCCATACAAATAAGCATTCGGTAAGTTCCTTATACATATATTATAATGTTCAGTAATACAGTCAAGAATTATTACAACTTTTTAGAATGCCTATTAGGAAAATTGAGGTGTTCTTTCGCATTTATGTTCATCACATCGACATGCTTGAAGACCTAAAGGGAAATTTCAACCAAAAATGAAAATTTGCTGTAAAGGTAAAGCTGGTTTTATATTGGCACATCGGTTCAGTGTCAACCTGTGACATGCTCCCTTGTTTACCATGGAACTTTGAATATTCGGTCTGAAATCCTGTGTAAGTATGACTTGAAAACAACATTAGCACTATTTATTTGACTGTGAACAATGTTGTACTTTGATAGTCATTGACTGCTAATATGATTTCCCAATGTAGAATTTGCAAGAAATACTGAATTCTGAAATGACATTATTAAGGAGAAAGTCTGAATGTGTGAATATAAAACTAGCTTTACCTCAACGAATTTCACTATTTACTTACTCTTAGGTGCATAGTTTCAAACATTTAAGAGTTTTTTCTTCTGTTGTAAACAAAAGCAGATATTTTGATGAAAGCTGAAATCCTGTAAACATTGCCTACCATAGTAGGAAATACAAAGTCAGTGGTTACAAGTTTTTCAAAATTACTTTCTTTCATATTTACAGAAGAAAGCAACTCATAACAGTTTGAAACAAGTAAACGATTAAAAAATGATGGCAGAATTAAATTTGTTTTGGTGAACGATCACTTTAAAAGGCTATTTCAAACATAACTTCACATGGGTCTGTTTAATTAGCCATGCATCTTATGTCAGTTTTCTGATAGTAATATGTATTGTAATAAAAGCTTCATCAATCATTGCTATAAGAATATATGATATTGTCAAAGGCAGAAGCAAGTATATTGATTGATCTTTTTACAAAGATTAAATTGGAATCACTTTTGTCTTTTGTAATTCGTACTAATCTGACGAATGCTATTCATTAAGGAAGTGCAGTCACTGTGCATTTGTGTATAAAGTTTCCATAACTCATTCAATTCTGGTAAATTCCTCATTTCCGTTTGATTTCATTCAGTGCTTCTTAAGTGTTTGATTTTGCCGTCTTCACTTTGATTAAACTGTGCTTTTATATTTTATTCTGAGAAAACATCAGACCCTTTCATTCACTAGAGCTTGAGCTGTGTTTGTGTGTGTAGGTCACTATCATGCTCGGAGAAGCTTCCCTTTATGTTCTGAACTGCACAGAAGACGCCACAAATCATGACGGATACAATCATGCATGCCCATCTCCTCCTGTGACCTGTCCTGACGCCACAAACGCCACTGCCAGATCATCTCTGACACCCCGAACTGTGAGAGGTGAGAGAATGTAGATTTCAGTATTATTAAGATGAGAATATTTTTTGTTGTTTATTGTTTGTTGCTATAGATTAAGCAAATTAATTATTTAATTTAAATAATGAAGCAGTATCAATTATAGACTGTGAATGTGGCCCAGGGGCAGCAAATACATGTAAAAATAAAATTGAGGAAGGAAGTGCAATGCTGCTGAGAATTGAAGCCAACCGACTGTAAAGTTACATATGCAAGTGTTAATCTGAATAGAGCAATATACAGTTATAATGTAGTACAGTTCACTCAAAAATTACTATTCTTTTATCAATTATGCAAATTCATCAATTACATTTATCTGCAGAACACTAAATTTAAAGTGTTTCAACTGTTTATGTAGGATTAATTACCAATGCGCCATTGACTTATTAGAAAATAATGCATACCTATGATCGAGATGCTATTCATTGCACCAGAGCCAACTATTTCATA
>CAIGQZ010000427.1:16993378-17012935 GCA_903798205.1 Danio tinwini
ATATTACAGTATTACACTTTTGTCATATGCTTCTTCAAATGCTCTACTGTGCAGCACTAATTTCTAACACTTTTCATTCCAAGACTCCAATGCAAGTTCAACAGGCCTGATTCACTGATTTGTTGACAAATGCAGATATTAATGGAATTATAATAGACTGAAAGACAAATTAAAGCCAGAACTATACTTTTTATGTCTTATGCGCAAGTTAGCATAAGTGTCATCAAACCCACTGCATTCCAAATCATCAAATTTGCTACTGTGTGTGCAACAGTGCATGCATAGGTGCTCAACACATGCACACTAGAAAGTAAAACACAAGAAAGCACCTGCACATTCTCTCTCTAAAAATGATGATCAATTAGATTGCCCTTTTGCACTCGTTTAAAATGAAATTGATGTCATCACACAAGTCAATAGGTGTCCAAATATGCAAATTAAATGTATGCACGAACCTGGAATATTGCATAAAAGTTGTGTGAATAAAGCAGCGTTTCCATCCAAAGAGTCAAAGAGAACAAAATCGCCACTTTCTGATAAACTGGCACCATATATCAAAACGAAAAACTAAATTTGCTTCAGTAGGAGAAGCTGCAGGAGTCTTTTTCTTATAAATTACTTGTCAAATTAAATGCATGGTTGCTTTTGGAGGTGAAAGACCGCTCTTTGGGAGTGCAGACGCTCAAGACACTTCTGGAGGTAATAATATAATACTGAACCACTGTGATGGCACATTTTGGAAAAGGCATTTTAGAATGACCAAAACAACATCTCAGGTGTTTTACAATGTGATCTGCTTACTGGTTTGTCCATTAAATCTGTCCATTAAACCCATTATTATCATCACATGATCTCCTATAACAAAAGTCACATCATTTTTTATTGCGGATCCTCGAATTTATTCTGTGAAAGTGTTTCCAATATAGTTTGTGCACATTTATCCTTGTCGAATAAAAAGTGTATCCTACTCAGTTATGTGCATAGTTCAGTAAAAATGTATGTGATAATCCAAATGCACAAAAATAGGTGGATGGAAACATAGCTAACGCGGGCATCTATTGTTTTTGTTGTCTTCAGTATTTAGTGTTTCATTTCTTTTCCTGACTGTGAAACATTGGCTAAGCACAGTAACACTTTGCAGGCAAACAAAGTAGTGAAAAAATATATTGTACGTGCTGTTATAAAAATGTGGGGGGTGTGTGCACTACTCTGGTTTCAAGCTTATTGCACACTACCGTTGTGTGCATGTAAAAATGGTATGCTTGCAGGTTTAAAAGCTAATTTACTCCACACCAACAGATGCGGTACAGCAGATCAAATCTAAGACATTTTACAACCCAAGAATTGCTGATTCCGCATGTTTAATCGACAAAAAGACTCTGACAGACACAGACAGGGGTAACACAAAGGGCCCTATAGTACACTTACAAGGTGAGGTGAGGCAGGTTTCAGCCCAATGCAGTAATTATTTTCAGAACCTGGAGTATGAGATTAGTCTTCTGTCTTGAGAAGTGTTTTGTTCTTGCAGTTACAAATTCCACCATGTAAATAGTGAATACACCATGGCACAAGCACAACTGTTTCTGATTGGCAGCCCTCATAGACCATGCAAATATGCTTTTAAGTTGCGAATAAAAAGCAACAACAGAGTGTTAGAGTTTGCAAGTGCTTTGTCTGTACAGTATTAGTGTGTATATGAAAAAGTGGGCAAAGAAAGCAAGTATATTTCCAGTTTGTCATTTGTATCCTAAATAAAAGTGGTGTAGTAGTAGTACGGAACTATGATGTAGAGATTTGACTGGAACTACTTCAGCTGTTCATTTGACTGGAAATAATTGCACACTTTAGAAAAAGGGTTACCAATCTCTTTCCTGGAGGCCCACTGTCCTGCAGAGTTTAGCAATTAACCAGTGTGCCAATTATGGGGTGGGGGTTGACCCCCTAATTAATGCTTGTAAGAGCAACAAATAATAACTTGGCTTCTACTTGAACATTTGGAAAAGTGGCAAGGTAGATTTTTCTGATGAATCATCTGTTGAACTGCATCCCAATCCTCACAAATACTGCAGAAGACCTATTGGAACCTGCATGGACCCAAGATTCTCATAGAAATCAGTCAAGTTTGTTGAAGGAAAAATCATGGTTTGGGGTCACATTCAGTATGAATGTACATAAAATATCCTAATATCCTACATTCAGCTGGATAGATAGGATCCACATAAAAGTTCCTGAAAGCAAAGAAGGTCAAGGTGCTCCAGGATTGGCCAGCCCAGTTACCAGACATGAACATTATTGAGCATGTCTGGGGTAAAATGAAGGAAGAGGCATTGAAGATGAATCCAAAGAATCTCTATGAACTCTGGGAGTCCTGCACGAATACTTTCTTTGCCATTCCAGATGACTTTATTAATAAGTTGAGTCATCGTAGAGATGTACGGATGCAGTCCTCCAAGCTTGTGGAAATCATACACAATATTAATTCTATTTCCACTGCACCATGACTTTATATTCTATACTGTACATTATTTCTGTTAAGTGACAAGACTTTATATTTTATTTAGGTAAAATAAGCGACTTCTGATACCAAATTATCAACTAGAAGTCAAGTTATTATTTGTTGTTTCTAAAACTTGGATAGGCGACAAGACTTTTGTCAGGTAGTGTAGCCTACCAATAGTCTCTGTAGGTGTTCAAAGGAAACCTTATTTTACAAAATATGTGTTTTATATCTCTAGCTAAAAATTCAGGTAAACTGTATGGAGTTTATAGAGGATACTTACTAAATGAAAAAAAGTTTTGTAAACAAAAATAAAGTATTGAGCAAAAATAAATAAATAAATGTAAATTATCAAAATTGCAAAGGGAAAATTTATATGAAGTTTATTAAAATATTTTTTCTTTTTACAATTTTTATTTTTTTTATTCTTGATTTAATTTTTTGGTGGTTCTTATTTTCTTATGTTCTTTTCTTTTGTTTGCAAATTTAATTACTCAAAACTTACTTTCCCTTTGCAGGTCTTTATTTTTGTTAACAAAAATAATTATTTCTCAAATTAACTTTTTCCTACCAAACTTTCTTTTATTTTGCAAGTATATATGGCCATAGTTTGACTCCATAAAACTGGACTTATACTGGACCCATGCACGCACATTGAGGTTAAATCGTAAACCAATAAACACAATCTTTTATGATCATCCATTTATTTTTGCAGGGATGCAAACCTGTCACTGTGCAACAAAATTAAACACTGATTAAACACTCCTCGTCCAGCTAATTATATGCTTGATTTAAATTACATACTGTCAGAGTACTCAATGTACTATTGAATTTGAACATCATGATTGTTAAGGTATGTTCAATATAGTATGAATATAAGTTGAGTTGAATTCAGATGCACTACCCACTATCTGCCATGTACCAGCATTGTTTCACTTCCATCCTCTCCTGTGGCCTCATGGGATATTAAAGATTCCTCTGCATGCACACTTCAGACTCTCAGTGGAAATTATAGGTCATCTGCGTACTTCACACCTTGTGTTTTGAGAGTACTATGAATTCAGACACACTATCACATATAGTAGGGAGATATTCAATTGTCAGATGCAACTAAGCTCTTTAGACCAGCACTCATAAGCTGATGTATGTTCAGGTGCTCTTTATATGTTGACTGATTTGATACTATAAAAAAAAGGCTGTAGTGTCACGGTTGCATGCTTGCGATTGGGCCTGTGGGATTCATAATTACTTATTTTGATTTGGCCTAAAATCAAAATCATGATTAATTGAAGATTTTAACTCGATTAAGATTAATGAATGATTATTTAATTTTGCCCTCATAGTTTACTGATGAGTTTTGTACAGTAAATATGCTCACATATTACAAGTGAGAGATTGAAGGGTGCATTACTTGATTTTAAAATAATTGAAGGAAACACACACTATCTACTAACTATAATTATTTATTAAACATCAACGTTGAACAACTGAAATTAAAACACACATTGCCTAAAATGAACAGTCAATCTTTCTTTTAAAAAAAGTGAAAATAAATAACCTGCACTTTTGGAAACAAAATTAATTATAATTTTTTTTTCATATTAAAAGCAAAAAATAAGCAGTGTCTCTTCTAAATCAAATAACTCCTGTATATCCTGCAAATAATATTTTAAACAGTGCATTTTTTGCACATTCTGTTAACAAATATTTTAATGTAAATAATAATTTTATGTAATGGAAAATATGCCGTCTCAAGGCATATCTGGTGCACCTTCCAATCATTGTCAACGTAGTGCAAAGTCTCAAGAATGGGTCTATCGTCTTTTTTGACCAGAGATCAGATGTGGTTGCAAAAGTATTAATCAGCCTTAAAATAGCGTAGTCATGTTACTACATGGAAAAAATCATCCTTGAAAATTATAACAATTATTAGTTCTGAATGTCGATTTCGACTAGGGTTGTCGCGATACCTTTAATTCATGTTACGATGCTATACCAGCTGAAGTATCATGATACCAAGTAGTGCTGCAATACTGTAATTCATAACTCAAATCTATGAAAAGAAAATGGTCAGAAATACTATATATTATATGTTATAAAAGGCCTACTTGAATTTAATTGAATTCATAATTCCCTTATTATTGAAAAAAGTAAAACATATGCTGGATAAGTTGGCAGTTCATTCCGCTGTGGCAACCCGGGATTAATAAAGGGACTAAACCGAAAAGAAAATGAATGAATGAATGAAATTCGTTACAAAAAGAGAATTTTTCAGACAACATTTGGCTATATAAAGTGGTCAAAATTGTTTCCTGTTTTTCATATAATGTGTCACATGCAACATTAAGTATTGTAGATAGACCTTTAATGACGATACTACCATTTCCAAAGTACAGTGGCACTGGCAGTATTTTGGAGCCTTAGTATCGCGATACAACCATAGTGCCGGTAAACCGTGCAACCCTTATTTCGACTACTTTTCGATGAATCGCCCAGCCCTATAATCACTACTATGCAGAATTGGGATCTACATACAAAAGATGACAGGCCATGCTGGGACTGATTTGTTACACTTTTCTACAGTGTCAATCTTTTTTTTTTAATAGTCTATGCTCCAGACACAATCAAAACAAAATGAGTTGGAGCTAAAATTCATTCATTCATTTTCTTTTCGGCTTAGTCCCTTTATTAATCTGGGGTCACCACAGAGGAATGAACCGCCAACTTATCCAGCATATGTTTTGCATAGCGGATGTCCTTCCAGCTGCAACCCATGACTGGGAAACATCCTCACACACTCATTCACACACATACTCTACGGACAATTTTAGCTTACCCAATTCACCTGTACTGCATGTGTTTGGACTATGGGGGAAACAGGAGCACCCGGAGGAAACCCACGTGAACGCGGGGAGAACATGCAAACTCCACACAGAAACGCCAACTGTCCCAGCTGAGGCTCGAACTAGTAACCTTCGTGCTGTGAGGGGACAGTACTACCTACTGCGCCACCGCGTCATCTTGGAGCTAAAATATTCAGGAAAATCCCTTAGAACGTTCATTAGCCAATCATGAGTAATGTAAAGAGTGTTTATGCATTAGGATGAGCTGCTTGAAACTATGATAAAACTAAAGAATCTGTTTGAAATTTTGTGTATTAAAAAAGAACATTTTGACAAACCTTTCCAAGTACTTCCTCATTGAGGTGAGTGTCCAAGTGAATTGCACAAAAGCAGCATTTGTATGGACACATTCAGTCATTCAGTTAATCAAGAGAGCCGCAGAGTGAGACTCTGCTTTGGACTCTGGGCTTTCCCTCAAGTTTCCGCACTGTTTTATGTGCCTATTTTATGTGCTGTGTTAAGATGAAGCTGGTTCCTGACACGTTTTCCCTTTCTGTCAGCTGGCAGACCTGAAGGCCTGAAGAAGGCAGGACAGTGCCGTGCCTCTGCTCCCAGTAAAGCCATGCCCATTCACAGCTGTAACGCGGAAGATCGCTTGGGCATGACCGTGTATTGCTCCTGGTGCTGTCCTAGCTTCTACAAGGACTATCCGGATCTCCGGCTTGGTGGTGACCGGTTGGAGCCCTGGAGTCCTCATAACCCAGACCCAGCGGACGACGGGCCGCTGCTTCAGTCTCAGGACCTGAGCTCTCTGGAGCCCTCTCTGAAGCCAAGCCAACAGGCGAAGGCTGTGACCCAACAAGACGAGGAGTATCTAGTCATGGAGTCTGCTCACAGCCCTGACTGGCAGAAAAGGCTGACCAACTCCATGCTGAACGGCTATTTGGAGGTCCAAATGCTGGAAGTGTTTTGTCAGCACATGCAAAACATGGCGTGCTGTGGCTCGTCGCTGCTGGGCCCTGACGTCATGCCAGCGCTGGTGCCCACCAGCCTGACTGTAGCAGACAAAGAGCAGACAACCAGTCGGGTAGAAGAGCTGGATTCTTCATCCGGTAATGTTGTGCGATACTTGAGCACTTGTTCAGCTCCAGCCAATTCTCACTTCAGCTCACCTGTGCTGCGAATCTCAGAAGTGGAGTAACACACACAAAATGTTCTATGCTGCACGTCAGTATTTTGACCATCGCATTAATATTTCAAGTTGTCTCTGTTGCCAAAGGAATGTTCTGCATTTAGAGCTGACAGCATTCGTAGCATGTTGATTACCTGTGAAAATTATTGACTCAGGCCAGCATTTCTCTTTTGGAGGCATTTGATCATTTGATAATACAGTAAAAATATTGTGAAACATTACTTAAATTTTAAAAAATAAACACTTAGTTTTAGTATCATGTTCATTTAGAGATTATTTGACTTCCTACTTGAGAACTTGAATTTCTAATTATCAAATTATGTAAAAAAAAAATTTAACATTTAAAGTATTAAAGAGCCCCTATTATGCATTATAAAAGGTCATATTTTGGTTTTCGGGGTTTCCAACAATAGTCTGATATGCATCCAAGGTCAAAAAACACTTTTATTGTCTTAAAATATGCAATTATTTTGATTTGATTATCCCAACAACTCCCATATGATTCGTTCAGCGATTCATTTGTTCCCGAAACCCTCCTTTTGCGTGCTAATCTGTGCTGATTGGTCCGATGACCCAGTCTGTTGTGATTGGTCGACTGGGTTCAGCGTGAGACAGAGAAACGCCCAGCACGGTTATAAAGTGATCAAGTGATGCAGGTAAACACCAGCATATTACTCTACTCTTCATCCTTACCCCAAGTAATAACACTGACACACATTCAGTATTGATCCACACAGTGGCAAAAGTTGAACTATTTTAAAAATTGTCCGGGTCGCGTGTGTGTAGGAACAGCTGATGGTTGCCATAGCAAGGAAAGCAGCAGAGGACCACGTTCAGAAACGTGTTTAAATCAGCAAAGGAAGAAGCACGTGTTGCATTTTTAACATTGTTTTGGATTCAATAAGTGAAATAGCCCATAAAGATTTAACCTGAGACAAGCACTGATCTATAATAGATATGTGATTACAAGCTGTGCGGTTACAACACACTATTAAAAACAGATTTTGCAAACTAAACAAAACGAGGTACCTATTTTAATTATACTTGCATGTTATGATCCAGAGGAGGAAGAAACTGGTCAATATAAACTGCAACAGTTACTGACAAAGTCCCATACATAATTGTTTTTGCTGCTCCTTCTGCTGATGAATCTAGCGTTGCAGCATTGGTTATTGTATCAAAATTATAGGTGGGCATAGATACATTTTTTAAATCTAGATTAATCTCACTGTAATCTTGGAAATAATCAAGATTAAAATAGCTCATTTGAATTCTGCCGAAGGCATTCAGAATATGTGTGCTACCCAAATAATCACTAAATGTAAGTCTTTGAGAATGGGTTTCTCAAGCTAGGTGGCGCATTAGACCAGGACCTCATCTCCTGTTTCCAAAATGCATCACAAACTGCTTGAGAAACTGTTCTACTGTGATAATTGGTGATGAAAATAAATGATGTTCAATAAGATGTACTTGTGTTTACTAACTGTTTATTCGGTTAAACATGAATTTTGAACATAAGCTCTAAACAATGGTTTTTGATGACCTTAATCTGACTAAACTCATAACTGAACTAAACAGAAATGCAATTAAGACGTGGAGTATGCATATATTAGTGGCATTATTGAAGTTAACACTGCAATCAAACTATTACCATCATGTAGGACTTTTCAGCATATTTTCCAACAAGATCCACACACGCGGCTGTCAGTAAAGGACCGCACACACGCATCTCAAAGGGTTTTTTTTCTTTCCATTTGCCTTGCTTTATTAAATTCCATAACACTCTCACCACTCCTTACTACTTAGTTGTGTCTAATACCCCAGTTTGTCATGAGGGCATGAATGAAATGTTCATGAGTGAAAGTGAAACTGCTGAACTGCAGTTAGTCACCCAAAATTATAGGAAACTCTTACATGAAAGCACTTCACGTAAACACCTTAATTATAGTCTATTAAGGCAAATAACTAGATTACAGATGTCCATGTAAGCGTAGTCAGTAGTGTTTTCGAAGTAAGTGAAAGATCCAGAAGGGCATCCTGCTGATTTGATTCAGAAGGGCACTTTTTTTATCACACGCTCACCGGCGAGGTATACATCCACGCTAAAATATCAAGGTGTAAGTCATCATAGCTTGCCAGCTCCCAACCCAACTTTGAGAATAGATTAACGGCGATATTTTTTTTTTATCACCTGCAGCACTTTAACGCCGATGAGGACAAGGAACAAACACAGCACATGGTTGGCTATACTGTGGTATTGTTGTGAAAATGAACTTTAACCATTTATTTCCCGCAGTCGAATCTCCATCTGTCAGTGATTGTCATCTTTGTGTCATGATCAGTCCCATGATCCTCGGTGCTCTGCTAGTGTCTTGAAGGGAAAGGCGCGTTCACGTTTTACCGGATGCGGTACTACATATTTGGTGATGGACCTTATCGACAACGATGCATTTAGGCAAAAGATCCAAATCCAACACAATTCATTTATTCAACTCTGAGCGAACTATTTCGTTAAAGAATTGGTTTAAAATGGTTTTAAACATGGCACACTTTCAGATTTAAACCTCAGCTGGATGTTTTCCTTCACTTAGAGCTGTGTTACTGCATAGAAGCTCATTTTCATTGTGTTTAATTGTTTCGAAAGCAAGTCAAATCTTTAAACTTGATCTCTATCTAGAAACACACAAGGAATGTGACATTTATCTGTGAAGAAGCCCCATGTAAAATCAGGACACCCACAGAAATGATGTTAGTAATGTATTACCAGCAGACATCCATTCATCCATCCAGCCACTTATAAAAATAGTCCCCTCTAAAGGAACGTTTTGGCAATGTTACAGATCAAATAATTAATGCTTTTTTGAATAATTGATATAAATCATGAACCTCACATTTTTATTTTTAGACCTTACATACTGCTGGCACTTCAGTTTCATTGTAAATATTAAGCTGTTTATTGTAAGTCTTACTATCACTTTTCTTGTTAAAGAAAGGACTTTACTTGTGCATTTGTTTCATTATGCAACAGATTTCAGAGCAAAAATTTTGTTGGACATTTACACCATTAATAATTACACAATTAATTAATGCTATTTCTCTAAATCCATCCTTTCCAAATGGCATATATTACCAAATGTGACCAAATGCAAACTCAGAAACCAGTCCAGAGTTATAACAGAGCCATCTCATCATCCATCTTTCATCAGTGCTGCTCTTCCACTGCAAGTTTCCATCCACATTAATAGCACAAGGTACATTCAGAAGAAGAGGAACCAAAGTCATGCAACTGTGTGTGTAATGGCATTTATAAATGCTACCACTTCCTTCTAAACAGCCAATCAAATGTTGTTTATCTCCTTCAGTGCTGCTACTTGCTACTTTCACTTTCCCTGGAATCGTAATGAAGTGTTTAAGATTAAGCTGAAAACATTAGCTTATGTTCTCGGTTTTATATATGGTGCCATGATTCAGTTATAATCATAAAAATGTATGTTTGTGATTTCAAAGAAATATTTAGTGGTGGATTGCTAATAAATACTGCCACCTGCTGGTCATATTGTGAAGTGACAGAGAACAGAAGGCGCGCGCCCTCTGCTGGAAGCTTTGGAAACAGCGGCCAGTGTCACGATATGAAAGGTTATGTCATAATGTCCACGGCATTGTCCTTCAGTCAGAGCTGAGACGTCGATGATTAGCCGTTCCATCGATGTTTACAGCTAAAATACACGACTTACATTAAATATGATCTATTAAGTATTGCGTTTTATTGTAGTGGTGAAGAGAATAAAATTCAACCCAAATGCCTTCACTGCCATGAATGTGCTGACATACTGTTTTGACGTCATTCAGACGTCACTCAAAGGGAGGCGCCGACGTGACAGTTAATGGACCATGAGTAATAAAGTGTGTGTGCGTGTGTCTGTTTGTGTGTACATGCTGATATCCTGGCACCGACACACAGGAGCTAAACTCCCAGCATCACCAACAGGATTAACTGTTAACTGTGATCTGTAAATGTGTTAGTATGTGTGTATGTGCGTGTGCTAATCTGATCTGTGCCAACATGGCTACTTCACACTCTTGTAGCTGCTCTGTGTGCATCTAAACGGGCTCTTTAGCCTGGCACCATGTGGCAAACCATAATACCAGATGGACTGCTCTCTCTCCTTCTCTCTCTCCACTAGTCCTGGACTCTGCCCAGGCCAGAAGAACATTTACTCTAGTTCCTTGCCATATATTTGATGTCCTGTGGGTGGTGGGACAGGAATGTAGATGTGTGGATGGGTTAATTATGCATAATGATGAATAAGTTTTAAATAAATACGGATGTTTTGAGATATTTGTGCCATGTTTTGAATTTCCTGAAAGATTAATATACAGGTGGTGTCACGAGATTAAATTCAAAATGTAAACATACATTAGAAAATAATGGAGCATAAAGAATTTTGAATAATAATAATTATAGTAAAAAAATAATTTGTCTTCAAATACTGTTAATAAAGTGTAGCGCTGTCGCCTCACAGCAAGAAGGTCATATGCATATTCTCCCCGTGTTTGTGTGGGTTTTCTCTGGGTCTCCCCCACAGTCCAAAGACTTGCACTGTAGGTGAATTGGGTAAGCTAAATTGGCCGTAGTGTATGTGTGTGAATGAGAGTGTATGGGTGTTTCCCAGTGATGGGTTGCAGCTGGACGGGCATCCGCTGGTTAAGTTGGCAATTCTGCTACATTCGCACACATACACTATGGCCAATTTAGTTTCTTCAATTCACCTAATTACCAACCTATGTCACACGTGTTTAACCATGCATACCTGTTACAAAAAAAAGATTGGTTGCAATAGCAAACATCGTCACCTTAGAATTATAAGGTTCTATCTTGACATTCTTATTAATTGACAACTTATTTACATTATGGGATGTTTTTTTATAAGTTGTCTACATTTTAGGACTTTATTTAAAAAACAAATGTTACACACACATACTGTTTGCTATGGAATGCAAAAACTTTGAAGCTCAATATCTCAAAATCATTCAGAACGCAGATAGAACCTTTTAATTCCAAGGTGACGACATGTCGTGTTGTGCTGTAGGATGCCAAATTCAAAAGTCCAAAAATAGAAAACTTCAATTTTACCATACACCACATTCAGGGCCGGTGCGTCCATAGAGGCGACCTAGGCGGCCGCCTAGAGCGGCAAATAATGAGGGCGGCAAACATGCCCCGCCGTCCAACCCAACGTACTGATTTCATCCACAACATCAACAGAACACTTGCATAATAGGGGTCTGGCATAATAGTGAGGGCGGCAAACGCACCCCGCCGCCCAACCCAACGTACAGACTCATCCGCAACATCAACCCCCTGTCCTCACTTTATGAACTGGTCAGGTTCGTTTTCACTTACGGGTTGAGGGCGGCGTGCTAGTCCATTGCCTAGAGCGGCAGTTTGGCTTGCTCTGGCCCTGACCACACGGCTTTTAATGCAAGCTGCAGACCTCTTTGGCCTAATTAAGACGTCTGAGGACCTAATTAAAAATGCTTGACTCTGCACTTCTCATTTTATATCAGGTAAGTTGACTCTATGCTAAATCATATACATTACTTGTTTTTGATTGCAGCAATGATTTCAGCAATAACAGTTAAATATGGTTAATTAAACTGCGGACACTGAATGCTTAAAATGTAAAAGTGTACGTTCACAAATACCCTGCCATACAGGTGCAGTTCGCTGTCAGAATGCAGTTTTGCTTGATGATTACCCAGGCCTTGCACAGTTCTTCTTTCCATGTCTTTGGCTAGGCAGAACCTCGGTTTTTAGCACTACATAGTTTTGAATCTGTAATCATGGAACATGACCACACAGAACAAAATTGTAGGCATCCAAAGACTTGTAGGCCTTTAACTTGTCTCTTGTAAAATTACTTGGAGCTTCAGTGAGATAGTTGTACATTTCGGGCTGGATGCTTGGCTATTTCATCTTATCCAATATCCATTGGGAGGGTGCTATTACAAATGGACCTGTCAGATGAACGCCGCTCACTTTAACGTTAATTTTGCAGAATAGCTGAGCTTATCACTAGGTGAACAGCTGTTATAATACGCTAAAAGCATTATGTAAATAATATATATATATATATATATATATAATATGTGTAACCAATATAACTTATTTCTAATACAACAACAAACTCTGTACCACATCGGATGTAATTCCCTCAGTGTAAATGCTACCGCCGCTGCAGGTTTTTTCCGCAACCTCGCTGCGCGCGCATCCTGAATATTTACAAACAAGCAATTCATCTATAGAGCATGGCTTTGGACTGTGGGGGAAACCGGAGCACACCCAGAGCAAACTAACGCCAACAGGGAGAGAACAGGCAAACTCCACTCGAACCAGCAATCCTCTTGCTGTGAGATAACAACTGAGCTGCCGTGCCACCCCTGATATCATTATTTTACAATTGATTTTGAAAGTGAATTTGCATAGCTTATTGGTGTATTATGACATACATAGGCTTGTAAACAGGGCTTTACATTAACACCCGCCAACCCGCCAAATGCGGGTAGATTTCAGCGGTGGCGGGTTAGACAGACACTCTCACTAGCCACTTTGGCTGGTTGAATATCATTTTTAAATGATAGTTATCTTAAAAGCAGGGTTCGATTATAAAGATGGCCCAATATGCATGCAAATGTCATCTTAGAATCGACAAGCAGCATGACCGACAAAAATAGCATTCGCGGCGCACGATTCGGGGCGAACAAAAGAAAGCAGGTGAATACCAAATGAGAGAATGATCACTCGCGTGCACAGATGATATGATGTGATGCGCGCGACTGTTTAAAAAGCATGCGCGCTCCCGTTTCCTGGCGCGAAAGAACCGTGCCTGGAAACGCAGCAGCTGCGATCGGTTCTCTTTGAAACAAAAGTGATGCTCGTGCACCCACAATCCTGCGGCTTCCAAAAGCTCTAGATGTTTTTTTTTTAAATATGTCTTTTTGTAAGCAGCAGCGGTTGCCGGTTTTGTTTGTTCCAACTATTCTTTGGACAGAACAGGACCTAATAATCATTACCTGTGTGCACGTGATGATCATACTTCCATTATCTCACGTTATGTTTTTTCACCTGCTTTCTTTTGCTTAAGGTTATTTTTGTTAATATGGTTTAATTATAATTTTTACAATAACATTGCTTTAATAGGAGATCCATGTATGTGTAGTTAACTAGTGATCTGAGAGACCTTTAGCCTGGACAGACTGCTGTGCATAGTTTTAGAGACATGGCAATAATTATTATTTTTAAATGTTTTTTAAGAAAGGTTTTGTTGAATAAAAAGAGCATATATACAGCTATATTTTGCATGTTTTGACATATTATTTAACATTTGTGGCTAAGAAATAATTATTGATTTATTTTTGGTGCGGAGATACATTTGGTAAATCCTCAGTGTTGAGCCCTAAACAGCCCTGTGAAATAAAAAAGAATTGCAATGCAAAGTTCATACACAAAAAAAAGTTAAATGAATGAGGAGGCATGTGGACACAACATAATGTCTAAAATCAAGTAATTTTGGCATGCCAAAGTCAAATTTATGCATAATGCAAAACAAAATTGTGGCTAGTGAAAATGGCAAGTGGCTAGTAATTTTGGAAAACTACTAGCCACAGTGGTAGCCTGATAGTAAATACTGCTCTGTCTGAAAGCATGTGACTAACCTGCTTTACTAACAAAATGTGCATGAAAAATCACATTAGATCAATCACATGGCACTGCTTTTAAATGGCAAAGAAATTTGGCTAATAGGTAAATAGTAGGTGCATTAGTAGCTATTAGAACACATTTGACTACAAAAGCAATAAATTCAAAATACATGGACAAACTCAAAACATTTACATCCTATTTATACCTATTTTAAGCATCATCCACTTGTGATCAGATAAACAAAAACACTTGTTATTACAGGTGTATTTAGGGTGTTTAAACAGTTTCTTTCAGTGAATTAGCTGATCAAGTTACATTAAACAGGTTTCTGAGACCTGTCTAGAAATGAAATGTTATGTAGTTTGTTTGTTCCAGCTGCAACCCAGTACTGGGAAACATGTACACACTCATTCAAACACATACTACAGCCAATTTAGTTCATTCAATTCACCTATAGCACATGTCTTTGGGCTGTGAGGGAAACTGGAGCACCTGGAGGAAACCCACATGTACATGGGGAGAACATGCAAACTCCACACAGAAATGCCAACTGACCTAGCCGGGACTCCAACCAGCGACCTTCTTGCTGTGAGGTGACAGTGCTAACCACTGAGCCACCGTACTGTCCCAACACAAATAAATTAAGTTATTTTTCCAAACTTAAGTGGATTGAACACAAAACAATTAAGTTGTCTGAAAACAAACCTCAAGAATTGTGTTGATTCAGCTCATTTTATATAAGTAGTTTGAACAAACAGCAAAGATAATGTTTTTGAGTCTAGTGTGTGGTTAAAGGTTGTAAGTCTTTTTAAGAATAGCATTGAAACTAATATTTTTATACAGTAATTGCAATTAAGCATCAGTCTTGAAAGATGTTCTACAGTGTTCTCTCTGTGCCAAAAATATTTGATTCAAAGACCAACTTTTTGACTCCCCAAAGAACAAACACTGTAAAAAATGCAGGATTCCATGCAATTCATTCATGTTGTCCCAACACAAAATAAGTTAAATTAACACTTTTTCAACCAATTTATTAGAATCAGAATCAGTTTTATTGCCAAGTGTGCTTCACACACACAAGGAATTTGCTTTGGCAACAGAAGCTTCCAGTGTACATAAAGTGACGGGTGACAACACAAAATTAAATACAAGAAAGAAAAGGCAATAAACATTAAACAGAGATACAGTCAGTCAAAAAGATCTGGATGTTGAATGTATGTACAGATATGTTGTAAATATACAGGTTATAAGGTGCTGTGTACAAGTGCGTATGAGAAAGTATTGCACGTTTATTGCACAGTAGGAGAATATTTAACCGTTCATGAGGTAGATGGCCTGAGGAAAGAAACTTTTCTTGTGTCTGGCTGTTTTTGTGCTTGGTGCTCTGTAGCGCCGACCAGACGGTAACAGTTCGAACAGGTAGTGTGCTGGGTGTGAGGCGTCCAGAGTGATTTTATGAGCCCTTTTACTCACTCTGGAAGAGTACAGTTCTTGAAGTGTAGGAAGGGTAGTGCCAGTGATTCGTTCAGCAGTCCGGACTATTCGCTGTAGTCTATGGAGGTCGGTTTTGGCAGCTGAGCTGAACCAGACGGTGATTGAAGTGCAGAGGATGGATTGGATGACAGCTGAGTAGAACTGTACGAGCAGCTCCTGTGGCAGGTTGAACTTCCTCAGCTGACGAAGGAAGTACAGTCTCTAGTGGGCTTTCTTTACAATGGAGTCTATGTGAATGTCCCACTTCAGATCCTGAGAGATGGTGGTGCCCAGGAACCTGAATGACTCTACTGCAGCCACAGTGCTGTTCATGATGGTGAGTGGGGGGAGTGCAGGGGGGTTTCTCCTAAAGTCCACTATCATCTCCACTGTTTTGAGCGTGTTCAGCTCCAGGTTGTTGTATCTGCACCATAAAGCCAGCCGCTCCACCTCCTGTCTGTATGCAGACTCGTCACCGTTCCGCATGAGGCCGATAACAGTAGTGTCATCCGCAAACTTCAAGAGCTTAATGGAGGGGTCTTTTGCAGTGCAGTCGTTTGTGTACAGGGAGAAGAGCAGTGGGGAGAGAACACATCCCTGGGGGGCACCAGTGCTGATGGTGCGGCTGTCGGATGTGATTTTGCCCATTCTGACTAGCTGTTGTCTATCTGTCAGAAAGCTGGTGATCCATTGACAGACAGAGCTAGGGACAGACAGCTGGGTCAGTTTGTTCTCGAGCAGTGATGGGACGATGGTGTTAAAGGCAGAACTGAAGTCCACAAACCGTATCCTTGCGTAGTTCCCTGGTTTGTCCAGATGTTGTAGGGTTTAATGCAGTCCCATGTTGACTGCATCATCCACAGACCGGTTTGCTCTATAGGCAAACTGCAGGGGGTCCAGCAAAGGTCCAGTGATGTCCTTCAGATAAGCTAGCACCAGTCTTTCGAATGACTTCATGGCCACAGATGTTAAGGCAACAGGTCTGTAGTCATTGAGTCCTGTGATCTTTGGTTTCTTTGGTATTGGGATGATGGTGGAGCGTTTAAAGCAGGATGGAACTTTGCGCTGTTCCAGTGATCTGTTGAAGATCTGTGAGAAAATTGGAGCCAGTTGGTCCGCACAAGTTTTCAGACAGGCTGGTGAAACACCATCTGGACCTGGTGCTTTTCGTCTCCTCTGTTTACTGAAGATCTGACGCACATTATCCTCACTGATCTGAAGTGCCGGGGTGGAGAAGGAGATGGCTGGAGGTGTTGATGGCTGTGTAGGGAGATGGTCTGGGTGGGTGTGAGGTGTCTGGTCAGAGGTGTCAAATCTACAATAGAAGATATTCAGCTCGTTTGCAAGATGTTTGTTGCTTTCGATACTGGGGGATGGCATTTTATAATTTGTGATGTCTTTCAGGCCTTTCCATACTGATGCAGGGTCGTTGGCAGAAAACTGGTTTTGCAGCTTTTTGGCATAGCTTATCTTGGCCACACCAATCTCCTTTGTCAGTGTGTTCCTGGCCTGATTGTATAAAATCCTGTAGGCATCCTCTTTTTCATGATGAAGCTGTCTAAGTTTTGGTGTAAACCATGGTTTATCATTGTTAAATGATAAGTAGGTCCTGGTAGGGATGCATAACTCCTCACAGAAACTGATGTATGATGTTACAGTCTCTAAGAGCTCGTCTAGGTTGGTGGCTGCAGCTTCAAAAACACTCCAATCAGTGCATTCAAAGCAGGCTTGTAAGACCTGCTCTGTGTCGTTGGTCCATCTCTTAACAGTCCTTAATACTGGCTTAGTAGTTTTAAGTTTTTGCCTGTAAGTTGGTATAAGATGAACCAGGCAGTGGTCGGAGAGTCCTAGAGCTGCTCTGGCGATGGAGCGATATGCATCCTTTATTGTGGTGTAGCAATGATCCAAAATGTTATTGTCTCTGGTGGGGCATGTGATGTGCTGTTTGAATTTAGGCAGCTCATGTGTGAGTTTTGCCTGATTAAAGTCACCGAGAATGATAAAAGCAGAGTCCGGGTGTCGTTGTTCAGTCTCTGTGATCAGATCAGACAGCAGTTGTAACGCAGTCCTCACATGTGCTTGTGGTGGAATGTAAACACCGACGAGAATGAACGAGGAAAACTCCCGCGGTGCATAATACGGCTTACAGTTAATGAAAAGCACTTCCACATCAGGACAGCACATCTTCTTTAACACAGTTACATCCGTACACCACCTCCTGTTGATGTAAAAGCATGTCCCACCACCGCGTGTTTTGCCCGTTGACTCCGTATCGGGATCTGCTCTGTACAGCTGAAAGTCCAGTAAGTGTAATGCGCTGTCCGGAATGGCTTCGTTCAGCCAGGTTTCTGTGAAACACAGCGCAGCAGAGTTGTTAAAGTTCTTGTTTTTGCATGAGAGCAGAAGTAGTTCGTCCATTTTGTTAGGAAGCGAGCGGAGATTCGCTAGATGGATGCTAGGCAGCGCCGTTCTGAAGCCGCTCTGTCTCAGCCTGACGAGCGCGCCGGCTCTTTTTCCACGCCTCCGAGTCTTGTATTTCTTCCACAAAGCAGCTGCTCAGCCGATGACAATGTTCCTCAAAACGCCAGAGAAATCAAAATCCAGTTGGTGATTAGTTGGTGTGCACTGCCGAATGTTCAGCAGCTCGTCCCTGGTATAACTGATCGTGTTTGATAAACATAAAACAGGACAGACTAACAGAAATAGTGCAAACACTGGAGAGCTCCACACCGAGGCAGCCATCCTGAGAGCAATCTGGATTATGTGGATTGAACATAAAAAAATTTAATTGTCCCAATGAAATCTCAAGAATTGTGTTGATTCAGCTCATTTTAACTAAGTAGTTTCAGAGTGCATTTTCTTAGCATAAAAAAGATTTTAATAATCTTTTCCCACTGTAAAGATTCTTTTGTGGAATGGAAACCCAGCAAACAATTTTGTGTTTAATAGACGTCTAATAGACATCTAAATAGCTTGGCTAAAACAAGGCTAAACTTGGGCTGTCAGTGAACATCTAATAGACGTCTAGCCCAAAACTAGACTAAATAGACAAATTAGACAGACTTTACTGTAAATGGGTAGTCATTCATTTCTGTTTATTTGACGAGTCTAGTTTAGGCCTATTCTTAGACATCTAGATTTTCACTGACAGCCCAAACTTAGCCATGTTTTAGCCACACAGGGAAATGGCATTAACGCATAATGTTTCAAAAGTCACATATAAATAAGACGTGTAAAAGCTTAACAAGGAGGAGTGCCATTGTCCATGTACAGTTATCAATTGAAAACCGTGTGTGATTGTCATTAACATTAAAGGGAATTCAAGATCCAACGTGTTTTAGCACTTTTCATTTGGATACACCACTTGATGACTCATTAAATGTACATTAAGAAGAAAGGCAAAACCAACATGGGGACGAAGATGGTGCAGGGATTTCCCCCTCTCTGCTCCACAAGCAGAACTCCAGCACCCCTGCGAGAGTCTGTCGTCTCTCTCTCTCTGTCTGCGTCTTTCCGATCATTTGATCAGATCAGACTAGTGTTCTTCTTCTCGGTCTGTTTTATCGGGTGACCCTGTTTCCCTGGCTCGGTCGGTTGCAGTTACCTCACACCGCTGCTAAGCTATTGGTTCAGCAGGCGCACAGACACTCCGACTTCTGCTACACGAGTGATATTGGGCTGCGGTGACGTAAGCGAACAGGAACGCAGAAATTTTCCAGACACGGACAGAGGAGCGAGCTCGTACAGCAGACCCGAAGCGGTCCAACCCAGAAAGAAAGAGAGAGAGAGAGAGAGAGAGAGAGAGAGAGAGAGAGAGAGAGAGAGAGAGAGAGAGAGAGAGAGAGAGAGA
>CAIGQZ010000427.1:17012945-17035445 GCA_903798205.1 Danio tinwini
AGAGAGAGAGAGAGAGAGAGAGAGAGAGAGAGAGAGAGAGAGAGAGACGCAGACAAGCACGCATACCAAGTAGCTGCTCAGTTGTTTCTCGCGCTCAGTATCGGACCCAGTGGAGCTGTTCAGCGTTTATCGGTAGTGTCACCGAACAGTCCCCACGCTCACGGAACCGCTGACCCATGTGATACTGCAGCGTTGCGAGCGCCGAAGGGAGGGGGGCGAGAGACACATTTTTCCCCTGCATCTCCACTCGGTAGACTGGAGAAGCAGGTGCACACTTGGGGGAGAGAGAGAGAGAGAGAGAGAGAGAGAGAGCGGGAGGGGGGGCGGCAGAGTCGCGCGTGGATCTCTCATCACCGTCGCAGTCCTCCGCGAGGATGTATCCAACAGCTCGGCTCCTGCCGCGCGCGCGCGCTGCCGTCAGTGTAACGGAATCACATGTGTGATCAAGGCTAACGGCGGTTCTGATCGGTTTCTCTGGGCTTAGATGGTCCGCGCGCTCCAAACACAATTCAACCGGGAAATCAACGCACACCAGCCATGGCGCTGGTCATGGAACCCATCAGCAAATGGTCCCCAAAGCAAGTGCTGGACTGGATGAAAGGTAAAAAAAAACGTCCTCCCGCAGTGTGTCTGCATGACCTATAGCCGGTGGGAACGAAACGGGTGAGCGGGAAGAGCGCCGGGGCTGCATGCGGGCTGTGCGCGCCTCTGCCGTGCAGTGAGGTATTGATCGCGATTGTGAGCCATTTTGCGCCTCTGCTCGGCGCACCATGGTGTGTGTGATCCGCACAGCGCTACACGCGTCGCGCAAGAGGGGGTGTGCGTGTGGTCTGGAGATGCGTGATGTGTGTTTGTGTCTGTGTGCGCGCGCTCGAGGGTTTGAGCAAAAACGCTTATAATGACACAAAGGACAACATGACGTTTTTATACATTGTCTAAACACGCTTAGATGTGTGCGTGCGCGCACACAGACAGTGAGAGTGAGCAAGAAACAGAAGCCGTTTCCAGGCTGAGTGAATAAATCTCTCGCGCATGCAGTTATAACCAGCACCATGGACAGAACCAGGCCGTCGCGCTGCAGATGCGCGTAATCTAGGGACTAAGAGGGATGACGGTATCTGTGAGAACTTGCTGAGCCTTGACAGTCCTACCGTGGAAAACATTTATTACCTTAGAGTGTCTATTGTAGCCTATGTGCTTCATATTTGGCATTTTTAATTACCAAATGTAACCACTCGCATTTTTTTTCAGTTCACTAGTAGTGCTTCCCATATTGACTAGTAGGCTTTTAACTTTCTCACGGTACATATTGTACTAGTACTTAACCATGTGCTTTTACTCACTATCCTGTCAAGTAACTATTGTATTGTTTTTTGGGGGGAATAGATGTTACTGTTGCACATTTTCGTTTTAGTGACGATTTGCAGGGGAAACCGGGGGCAAGCTAAACTGAATAAAAAAATAAAATACAACGAATATCTCCACATCACCCCATTGGGTTATTAATATTATACTGTTTCATTAAAGTTTAGTTGGAGACTGTTCTTGACCGATCACTTGAATAATGCATTAACAAAATAAATATTTAAGTAAGTAAAATGTAGTTAGCACCAGAATAGCTAGTTTCCTATAAAAACAAAGATTTAGCTTTTTGACTTCATATGATGCCTGACATGACTTTGAACCAAACAAGAGAAAAGCTTAAGTAACCAGCAAGTGGTGATTGTAACACTTTTGCTTCTTGCATTTATTTTAATATAATAATTGTACCCATGTGGCGACACGGTGGGTCAAAGGTGAGCACTGTCACCTCACAGCACGAAGGTCGCTGGTTCAAGCCCCAGCTGGGTCAGTTGTCATTTCTGTGTGGAGTTTGCATGTTCTCTCACTGTTTCACTGTTTGTTGCAAACCACCCTTCCCTAAACCTAACCAAATAGTGTTTTCAAAGCAAACGAGTTGAAAATTGCACTTGATTTTACATGGATTTGACCTCTTTTGTGGAACTATGCTTCAACAGACTCAATTCGGAGTATTCTGCATCACAAATATAACATTGTACAAAAAGAACCGCTGAGCAAACAGATTGTTGAGGCAATTGAATTTGATTGTCAGTTGTCATTTCTGTGTGGAGTTTGCATGTTCTCTGTGTGTTCGTGTGGGTTTTCTCCGGGTGCTCCAGTTTCCCCCACAGTTCAAAGACATGCAGACATGAATTGAATAAACTAAATTGTCCGTAGTGTATGTATGTGAATGAGTGTGTATGGATGTTTCCCAGTACTGGGTTGCAGCTGGAAGGGCATCTGCTGTGTAAAACATATGCTGGATAAGTTGGTGGTTCATTCCACTGTGGTGACCCCTGATGAATAAAAAGACTAAGCCGAATGAAAATGAATGAATGAATGAATGAAATGCACCTATATTAGTAATAACATATTGATTAAAATGATTAATTATCGACCTTGTTTAAAACCACAAAATTTAAAGCTGAATAAAAATGAAACTTAAACTGAAGAAACTAATTTCACTCAGAAATTGTTATTATTTTTATTGTCCTTATCAATTACAGCTCTGAAAAAAATACTGTTTTACAGTTTAGCATCTCTCACATTTTTTTATAACATCTTATTCATTCATATTCCTTTTTGGCTTAGTCCCTTTATTAATCTGGGGTCGCCACAGTGGAATGAACTGCCAACTTATCCAGCATATGTTTTACACAGCAGATGCCCTTCCAGCTGCAACCCATTACTGGGAAAAAACATTTTATCTCACAAATTACTAATCACAATACTTAATTAAATGTAATTTTATCAACAACAATAAAATCATCAGAAATAGACTGCTCAAATTGAAAAACAAAGCTATTTTTGTCTTTAATGGACACTATTATTGACTATTTGAACTAAATTACAATATCTAATTATTGTAAAATTAGCTGTATTGTAATAAAAAAACTACGTTTTAAACACAAAGATTTTAGAAGAAAGCAGTACAAAGTAGGGCTGGGTGATTTGGCCTAAAATCAGAATCTCGATCAATTGAACATTTTAACTTGATTACGAATAATGAACGATTATTTTATTTATGTATTTTTGCTGACAATTTTTGTGCAGTAAATATGCATTTTTCTTTGGTAAAAGCTGCTCTTGTGGTTTCAGTGTTTAAGTTGCCCATGCTCGACATGTTGGCGGAATAACGTAGCATGGTTATGTGACACATGCGGTAGGGAAAGTAATCGAATAAATTGACCTGGAAAATTGTAATCGGTTATTATGTGTTCGAAATGTCAATTTCGATTAGGTTTCGATTAATCGCCCAGCCCTAGTGCAGAGTATCTGAATGCTGTTTGTTTACAGGCACATCATGTGCGTTTATGCATTTTTAGCTTAGGGATGTGGACTCTGCCTGCCTTTGTTTGGGAAAATGGAATACATTTTCAAAAAACCCTTCCCAGTCAGACATGACAATAGGTATCTCATTAGAAATCCTTTTCTATTAATGCCATGCTCTTCTTCAGATGACGTGTAAAGACACACTGACGGATGATACACAGATGCTATAAGTAGAACACAATGGAGCAGCTGTGGTGGTGAGAGAGAGACAGAGGGCCAAAATACCAGCAAGATCAGATGTAATCTGAAGTGAAGTTTAAGGGCATCAGTGCACGTGACATTCAGCTGCTCATAATCTCCACCCAATGAGCATTTCAAAGGTCAGATAGCCTTTGCCACCAAATCTAATAACGGACAAGTGTACACAGGAGAATCGATAATGCTTGTGATCTTTATGTGCAAAACAGCAATACTATAATGAAATTCTTTTGTACACTATTAAAGTCCATCATATGGTTTGCCTGCCTCTTCTGTATACGTTCATGTACTTAAAGCAGAAAAATGGCCTTTTGTTGATCATTGCATTGTTACTGGTTTTAATGCATGTAAGCTCAGTAATCAATGAATCAGTGCTTTCTATAATATCCTGTTTTAAGCAGAGTAAAATAATTGACAGTTTAATAAAAAAGGGAACATTTAATTATTGGATGTGTTCAAACTTTGGTAGTTTAGTTCTCTTTGCGTGTTCATGACCAAAAAGAAAATTAGACATTTGATCCTGGTTTCTTGTCTTCATTTGTTTGGCCATGAGGAATTGGAACCCTGGCTAAGCCCAGAAGTGTTTTTTGTTCTCCATTTCTGTCAGTTTTGATTGAAGTTTTGATTTCTTTCTACTGTCACCTTTAGCCTGCTTAGTTTGGGTCAGTAGAGCTGCCCTATAGTGAATCACATCGTTCAACAAAGACATTCATATAGAACCGAATTGGATCATCATTGAACAAACCAGAAGCATCCTGTGAAGCTGAACTTAACTCGTTTCAAACTGATGAAACCAAATTTTAGATTATTTCCTGTTCTCTTCACTGCAAAAAAAATCCGTTATTTTACTGTTTTTTTCTGGCAGCTGGTATGCCGGAAAAAAACCCATAAAATAACTACCGTTAAATGACAGACATTTCCTTGAATTTAAATTCCTGTAAATTTCAGTAATTTACGGCAAATGTCTGTAATTTAATGGCTGTTTGCTTTGACAATCTGCATTGTATAAAGCACTATAGAAACAAAAGTGAATTGAATTGGTTCTGCTTAGCATTTACACTCTCAATTTTAAGCCCAAACCCCTAATAAAACAAAGCAGCATTTACATATAGTTTGCATCCGAAACAGTGTTGTGTTTTGGGCTAAAAGTTACCCATACTTTTTCAGATTTGAAGAGCATATAAAGTGTGTGAAGGATCACCAAGAATAGTCTCTATTGTGCAAACAAATTGATTTGTAATAGGCAATATCACTACAACGATAAAAAAAACAGATATGATTGAGCATTCTTTATTATTTACGGTCTCATCTTTGCTACTCAGGCTTATTAGAAATAAGTACATTTTTGTGAAATTTAAAATACATTGCTACGGTTACGTTTTGTTGCATGGTTTGCATGACAAATCCTCTAGAGGGCGCTGTTTACATTTTTTTGAATCTGAAATATGTTACTGAAATATGTTATGTTAGGGTGTGCTTTGCTGTATGTTTTAGATACACATCCTTCTTGTACAGATCCATGAGAAGGCAGGGTTTGTTGCACAGATCACTGTTTGTTGCAAACCACTCATCCCTAAACCTAACCAATAGTGTTTTCAAAGCAAACGAGGTGAAAATTGCACTTGATTTTACATGGATTTGACCTTTTTTGTGGAACTATGCTTCAACAGACTCAATTTAGAGTATTCTGCATCACAAATATAACATTGTACAAAAAGAACCGCTGAGCAAACTAAGATTGTTGAGGCAATTGAATTTGATTACCCAAGCAAACAATTGTGTTTAATAGACGTCTAATAGACATCTAAATGTAAACAGCTTGGCTAAAACAAGGCAGACGTGCACTGTCAGTGAAGATCTAATAACCCAAAACTAGACTAGTTGTCAAATAGACAGACTTCATATGTGTAGTCATTCATTTCTGTTTATTTGATGACTAGTATAGTTTTGGCCTATTCTTAGGCGTCTATTAGATTTTTACTGACAGCCCAAATATAGCCTTGTTTTAGCCAAGACGACTATGTTTAGACGTCTATTAGACATCTTTTAAAAACAAAAAACTCTTGCTGGGAAATTATAAACACCACTACATTGTTTTTTTTTAGTATTTATTTGGTGTTGTGCAAAGAACTGGATGGAAATTGTCCTCAATATATCCTTGTAAATATCATTAGTGTTAAAAGGAACAAAAGTATTTGGTGTCATACTGCCCTGTAGCATTCATTTTACTGGTTTTACAAAAAATGTAGGCTTTCCAGAGTTGATATTTTTAGTGTGTTTGCATGTCTTTGGTCAGCGTTGTGTTAAAGTGTGTCCAACCACACCAGAGTTAGTTCAGAAGTGGACCAAGATCTATCTTTTCAGCATCTCTGCCTGTTGGGCGCATACCAAGTTTCAGATTGCAGCATTCACACTTATTCAGCAGTTCAATCCAAACATGCCAAGTGTGAACACACCCTACAAGAAGTGGCTGGTATAAGTCATTTATTTGTGGATCATCCAATTCTGTCAGTTTGTCTGGTTTGTTTTCAATGCACTGAAGAGAATGTGAATCGCATTACCCTGATTGCGCGGTTTAGTTTTGATTCACTAAAGAGAACTGGGTAATCAGATTTGCTACTGAATCTGATTACCCTGTTTGTGCTGCATGTTCCTGATTCACAGAAAAGAGCCGGCTGATAAGAGTCAGTTGTTCATGAATTGGACTACTGGTCACGATGTATGTTTGTTTTTTTTCACACAGAAATTTCCAAACAGGATTTTCTGAACTGCTGAGAGTCTATATATGGTCAGAATTCAATATAGAACGGTGAATTCATATACAACTCAAGTAAAATATGATTTCTTTTGCCATGTAGATTCTCCCCTGCTGCTGAAAGGGACTGATTAGTTCTGTATTTTGGAGAACTAGGTTTCACGGCCAGTTGTGCTGGATGGTTTCCATTTTCAGGAACACAGTCTCAGATGCAGCTGGAATCTAGCTGCTTGTGCAAAATATTCACAATTACTGCTGACAAAGACTTTGGTAGACCTCAGAGCACCTGAGCCAGGGTCAGTTTGTTGGTACTGATACTTGCTATTTTTTTTTTTTTCGCATCAAATTTTCTTCGAGATTCTGCAGAATCTGTCAGCATGAGTTTATTGTTCGCTGTTTATTTCCTAAATTGTATTTATTGCCTGCCGGTCTTTGGCCAGCTGCCATTGCCATATTTCTATTACATTATATGTGCGTGTTTCATTCTTTTTTCATCCCTTTGGCAGAACGACAATAAAAAAACTTGCATTTTTGCAGAGAAGTGGCAAGTGCTGATGATGTCTGCAGGGATAATCTGCCTCTTCTAACATTACAGACATCTTGTAATATAAAACTCTGCTGAGTGTCCAGTTTTGACCTTTACAGCTTACAATTGAAAAATCATAATGCAGGTTGACATTCAATAAGGTCTTAAGCCCAAGATGACTGCTAGGACTGTGGCAATGCATTTGGTACAACAGTTCACGAAGTTATTTTAAGGTTATGGTCACACTAAATGGCCAATGTGTGAACAGATTGTACCAAAACTTTAAAAACAAGAGATTCCCAGAGCTTCTATGTCATCTGTGAAAGCTAATAGACATTTTTTTGAAAATGAAAAGCATGTGATGTGATGTTTGTGCACACTCATAAGAGACTTTTTTTGTTCTGTGGCAAAGAAAACTGATTGATTTAAACGTTAGTCTCAAATAGTCAGATCCATATAGTCTATAGTCTGAAATATACTTTATAAACAAACTATGAAATATCACTAGGATTAGATGCTTTCTTTATTGCCGTTTTCCCACTAGGGCTGGACAATATTGCAACACAAAAATTATCACAACATCATGTTTTATATCATTCAGTTTTAATAATTATTGAATATTTTTTAACAATCCATTTAAGAACCACTTTATTTTAATTTACCAATATTACTAAGGCAAATAGCTTTAATAGTCAAAAACAAAAAATTTAAACAAAATATCTGATCTCTTCATTATAAAATAAACATAAGTGTTAAAGAGACTTTTAAACTTGATAAATAAATGTTACAAAGTGTGTGAAATGATAAACGTAGATCAACATCTGTAAGGTATCAATAATAATAATACAGTAAACCTCAAACTCTGTGAACAAAACAAGTTATGCTAATCAAATCTGAGCTTTTAAGTAAAAGATCTAACCATCATTATTCAAATACATACTGCACTATTACAAATTGTGAAGTTGAATGACTATGTTATCCCCTATGCTAAAAAATCTTTCAGATGGGGAGCTAGTGGCTGGGATGCACAAGAAAAGAAACCAAAAAGCCACTCTGCTGATATTCTTACATCCTTTTTTATTTACAATCTCCTCACTGCTGCTATGCGGCACTCATTTTCGCGTGTGTTGTTAATCTGACCTGAAGTGACAAGCGGGAGTGTGTGGTTTCCTTCAACATTTTCAATGCGCTTTGAGCTGGCCATGTGCACTTTGAGCTTGCCATGTGTGTGTCGCTCCTATGTGCGTGTCATGCAAGTGGTGCGCCTCCATTGGAAATGACAAGCTTACACCTTAAGCTTATTGCCATTCCTTTCAAGGTGCACGCTCAGCAGCCACATTTTAATAAAATTATAGCCTTTACAGCAAACTTTTTTTTTTAATCGTTATTGACAATGGTGTTCAGTTAATATATACCGATGCCGATTTTGTTACCCAGCCCTATTTCTCACCTCTGTTATTTTGTTGTGTTGTGTTTTCTTTGTTATTTAAAGAAAAGAGTGTACTATATATTTTTACCTATGCCTACGGTGGCTGAAAGAGCTCAAATGCACCACAAGTTAAGAAAACAAATGCAAATAGAAAAATGCTTACAATTTAAGAAAGCAGCTTCATCTGTTTGACAACACATGCACACTCAAATTTTTACAACACATGTAAATAACCTTGACTTTAAACAGAAAGCAGCCAGGTCTGTCACTTTTTTCATTTTATTTTTCAGCGATAAATATGGCGATATGAGTACAGTTTCACAAGATGCTTTGAATAGCACTATTTGATAGTTTTCTGGGGAGTCTAACAGTATTCAGGTACAGAAATTGAATAACCACAACGCAAAAACAAAATGCTTTTCTTACTTTTTGTCATTTTTCAAGTCCAAATACCAAAAATTATTAAAGTAAAAATATTGTTTTGTTTCCAATTTCAGAAGAAATGAGTCAAAATTATGAGATTTTGCTTAAAACAAGCTACATTTTCTGCTAGTAGGGTAAGTAAAATAATATAATTTTCTCTTTGAAATGTAGATATTTGGACTAGTAAGATTTTTTTTTGCATAAATCATATAAATTCCATATAAATGCAGTGATTACATATAAATGTAGCTTCTGTTTAATCATAATTCAGACTCAACATAGCATATCTTTGCGATGTGACTATTGCGGATGCACACATTGCAAAATCAATGCTGAAATGATATATCGTACAGCCCTAGTGTGTGTGTTGTCTAAATTGATGAAGGTATTTTCTCAGTTTGTTAGTTTTTCTATATGCATGTGTTTTTAAAACCCAGACACCACCTGGACACCTAAAACCTGTAAACCACCTGGACGCTGCAAAGTTCTGTCCAACCTCTTTTTTACTTTTGCAAAAAGCAAAGAATTGAAAAGAAGTTCACCATGAGTATATGGGAGCCCTGAATAATTTTCAGTGTCTTATTGGTTACATGTGTACTAGTGCTGCAAGATATTGGAAAAATCAGACATTACAGTATTTTGTTTCGCTGCAATATATATTGCGATATGAATATAATTACACCAGATGATTTAAATAGCATCTACACTCACCGGCCACTTTATTAGGTACACCCTACTAGTACTGGGTTGAACCCCTTTTGTCTTCAGAACTGCCTTTACCCTCGTGGCATAGATTCAACAAGGTACTGGAAATATTCCTCAAAGATTTTGGTCCATATTGACATGATAGCATCGCACAATTGCTGCAGATTTGTTGGCTGCACATCCATGATGCCAGTCTCCAGTTCCACCACATACCAAAGATGCTCTATTGGATTGAGATTTGGTGACTGTGGAGGCCATTTCAGTATAGTGAACTCAATGTCATGTTCAAGAAACCAGTCTGAGATGATTTGCTCGTTATGACATGGAGCTTTATCCTGCTGGAAGTAGCCATCAGAAGATGGGTACACTGTGGTCATAAAGGGATAGACATGATCAGCAACAATACTCAGGTAGGCTGTTGCTTTGACACGATGCTAAATTGGAACTAATGGGCCTAGAGTGTGCCAAGAAAATATCCCCCACACCATTACACCACCATCACTAGCCTGAACGATTGATACAAGGCAGAATGGATCCATGCTTTCATGAATGTCGCAGCAGAAATTGAGACTCATCAGACCAGGCAACATTTTACCAATCTTCTATTGTACAATTGTGGTAAGCCTGTGTGAATTGTAGACTCAGTTTCCTGTTCTTAGCTGACAGGAGTGGCGCCCGGTGTCAGAGATGCTCTTCTGCATATCTCGGTTTTAACAAGTGGTTATTCAAGTTACTGTTGCCTTTTTATCAGCTTGAACCAGTGTGGCCATTCTCCTCTGACCTCTGGCATCAACAAGGCATTTGCACCCACAGAACTGCCGCTCACTGGATATTTTCTCTTTTTTTCGGACTATTCTCTGTAAACCCTAAAGATAGTTGTGTGTGAAAATCCCAGTAGATCAGCAGTTTCTGAAATACTCAGACCAGCCCATCTGGCACCAACAACCATGCCATGTTCAAAGTCACTTAAATCACCATTCTTCCCCATTCTGATGCTCGGTTTTAACTGCAGCAGATCGTCTTGACCATGTCTACATGCCCAAATGTATTGAGATGATTAAGTGGTCGGTGAGTGTTTATTGATGCTCAAACAATATACTGTATTGTCCAACCCTAATGTATACAATAAAATGTACAATATATATATTGTATGCAGTATATGCTCTGGTTATTTTCGCAGTTGTTGCTCACTCATTACTTATCAAAGCATTAATCTCAATCATTCTATTTTAACAAAATGAGTGCACACTCCATAAGCCCCGGTGGCTCACCTGATTTATTTAATAAAACCTTTACAGAGACCTAATTTTATTTGCAAACCTATTCAGCTTGTTTGCGTCTCCTTATATTTTGGGATTTTTAAAAGTTGATATTTGAGATGCCTTTAGAAATAATCAAATACTTCTACCTGACACATAAATATAAATGCACAGAAAGTAATACAGCTGGGTTGCTTTTGTAGAATATTTAAATGAGCAATGGCCACATACACACTGCAGCTAAATCCAGCTTGTCACTTCACCTTTTAGTGCTTCACCTTTCTGTGTACGCACACAGTTCAGTCATTAACAGGAGCATCAACTGCATTCTACATCTGAATTAAATAGTGACATTACACAAACTATTTTAAATTCTGTATTTAAATATGCATCTCTTGCTTGTAAGCATAGTCCAAAAACACAGGAAAAGGAGGTTTGACTTAGCTTGAAATATGTTGCTAGATCTTTTTACACTGAAAAAAAAAAGGTTTATTGCAAACCATTTATATAAGCTCAATTTAAACAAACAAATTAAATTGAACATTACTCCATTTAATTTGCTTGAATTCAGCCCATATAAATTGTTTACAACTACTTACCTTAAAAACTTTTGTAAATCCAATAAATCTTTTTTTCCAGTGTAGAAAAACATTAAATGCGATCAAGCCAATAATATAATAAAATCCAAATGCTTTACTTTGTAAATAAATAAGTCATTTGCTGAATTATTGCGACCTGCACTGTCTACTTTGTTTACTCCCTTATCTGTATCACTTAAACCCCAAGAGGCTTAATAAGTGTTGCTTATAATAAGTGAACATATCAACATGTCAACAGCCCCAAACATAAATAAAAATATGCCTCTGTTAATTGTGGTTTAGTTAAAATATGAGTTTTTTCAGAAACGGCAAATACAGCACACATTAAAACAATCCTATAGTATTTTAAAACAGTGTTTTTGAACCAAACATTAGACCATTTCAAATGTGGTCATATCATTGGCCCTTGAACATTTCCTTCTGGTTATTACATTATATTTCATAACTGTAACAAGAGGCAATTCAATCATATCTTCATGTTAAAACAGCTATCATAACATTATTTATCAATATGTGCACTTTTTTCGATTTTCAGAAGCTATGGAAATGAAAAATGTAAAACAGAAAATACATTAGGACCATTGTTATTGTTTAAATTTCTCAAAATGGTCTATTGTAAAGTACACGAATCAATCTGTTGTGGTAATTCTGAAGTTAAAAATATAATAAAATAAACAAATTTGTAAATAAATACTGTATTAAGTTTTCCACTTGTATATATATATTATACTACAATACACCTTGGTTTAATGTAGCAAAATCTAAAGTATACTACAGTATTTATTACAGTTTATCAGTTATCATTCATATAACAATATGATGTAGCATTCATTAAAAACGATTTGTCTATTCTTATATACACTCACCGGCCACTTTAATAAGTACACCTTACTAGTACTGGGTTGGACCACCTTTTGCCTTCAGAACTTCCTTCATCCTTCGTGGCATAGATTCAAGGTACTGGAAATAATTTTCAAAGATTTTGGTCCATATTGACATGATAGCATCACGCAGTTGCTGCGGATTTGTCTACTGCACATCCATAATCCATAATAAATCCATAATAAATCTCCCATTTCACTACATCCCGAAGGTGCTCTATTGGATTGAGATCTGGTGACTGTGGAGGCCATTTGAGTACAGTGAACTCATTGACATGTTCAAGAAACAAGTCTGAGATGATTTGCGCTTTATGACATGATGTATTATCCTGCTAGAATTAGCCATACGATGGGTACACTGTGGTCATAAAGAGATTAACATGGTCAGCAACAATACTCAGGTAGGATGTGGCATTGACACGATGCTCAATTGATACTAGTGAGCCCAAAGTATGCCAAGAAAATATCCCCCACACCATTATACCACCACAACTAGCCTGAACCGTTGAAACAAGGCAGGATGGATCCATGCTTTCATATTGTTGAAGCCAAATTCTGACCCTACAATCCAAATGTCACAGCAGATATTGAGACTCATCAGACCAGGCAACATTTTTCCAATCGTCTATTGTACAATTTTGGTAAGCCTGTGTAAATTGTAGCCTCAGTTTTCTGTTCTTAGCTGACAGGAGTGGCACCCGGTGTGGTCTTCTGCTGCCGTAGCCCATCTGCCTCAAGGTTGGACGTGTTGTGCATTTAGAGATGCTCTTCTGCATACCTCGGTTGTAATGATGGTTATTTTAGTGTCTGTTGCCTTTGCATCAGCTCGAACCAGTCTGGCCATTCTCCTCTGACCTCTAGCATCAACGAGGCATTTGTGCCCACAAGACTGCCGCTCACTGGATATTTTCTCTTGTTTGGACCATTCTCTGTAAACCCTAAGATGGTTGTGCCATCCCAGTAGATCAGCAGTTTCTGAAAAAAAGCAGTTGATAGGTGTACCTAATAAAGTGGCTGGTGAGTGTATACAGTATAATACACTTTACTATAAGTATGGATGAAAAACACTACAGTATTTAGTATAAACTACTATGGTATTTTTTCATATGGGCAATGGGTCGTGTTCTGTAGACACACACAAAACAATAATTGATTCTTGTATTTAAATGCACTACATTTTTTTACTCCTTCCTTTTCAAGATATTTGTGAAAAGTGTTTAACATCATAGACTTTTGACAGATTTTATGGGCTTTTGTGAAAACAACAGATCATACTTTTTGTTTATTTGTGTCCTTGCTCGCTGACAGTTGAGACCAAGCCCAGTACATTATAGTCCATTATCTACGCAAACAGAAAAGCTACAACCATTTTCTGTAGCAAAGCAGCACATATTAAAATATGTTTTGACTTTCTACATGACTAGCAGCAGGTTTTAATAAAAGTCCATCCTGCCAATGGTGAAGTACTCATTTAAACTATGGCTATTCCGAATAACCTATAGTTTTCACTATATCTGCAGTATACAGAATGCACATCTTCTCTAAGCATGGAAATCCCAGATGAGCTATAATACATTTGCCAAAATGTGCATTATACAACAGAGCTCTCTGGCCTGGCCTGAATACTGTATCCCATAATGGAAAGTGCTTGACATTTCATTTTCAGTGTGAGAACTAAATCAGAAGTTATATCAGCCACTACAATCAGATGTCAAATATTAAGACATTATAAGCCAATGCAATAAAAAATAAGTCATGTTAACAGTCATGTTACGTGTAAATGTTTGTTTTTAAATGTTTAAAGGGTTAGTTAGTTCACCCAAAAATTAAAATTCTGCTATTAATTACCCAGAAAAGTAATCAAAAATATTGTTAAAACATTCCATGTGACATCAGTGGTTAAACTATAATCATACGAAGCAACAAGAACACTTTTGAAAGCCAACAAATCTGTAAATATGACTTTGTTCACCTATATTTTCTCTTCCTCATCAGGGTACTACCATTAGAGTCATCAGTGCAACACACATATTGCATGTATTAAATGCACACTCTAATATAATGCGGAAGACATGGGCAAACAAAGTAGTTTATACAGTTTTTTGGTGCACAAAATTGTTATTGAAGCTTGACAGAATTTTTCTTTTCTTAACTTTAAACATCTTGTAACTATTGCTGTTTATGGAAGATGAGTGATCTCTTGGATTTCATCTAAAATATCTTAATTCGTGATCTGAAGATAAACAAAGGTCTGGGACGATTACAACAATATGAAGGCGAGTACTTAATAACCGAATTTCATTTTTGGGTGAATTAACCTTTAAATTTTTTCAAAAATAATTGACATTTTAGTTGGCTGTATACTAGTATTTTTGTGAGCATTTTCTTATCCAACAGATAATTTGTTTTTATTTTAATAGCTATTTTGCAAATGTATTCTTCAAGCTAACCTTGAGTCATGTAGCAAACAGATGCCATTATACACTACCTGACAAAAGGCTTGTCATGAATCCCAGATGTAAGAGCAACAAATAATAACTTGACTTCTAGTTGATCATTTGGAAAAGTGGCAGAAGGTAGATTTTTCTGATGAATCATTTGTTGAACTGCATCCAAATCATCTCTAATACTGCAGAAGACCTACTGGAACCCAAACGGACTCAAGATTCTCACAGAAATCAGTCAAGTTTGGTGAATGAATAATCATGGTTTGGGGTTACATTTAGCATGGGGGCATGCAACAGTTGACATTTGTGCTGCCCATTACATTACTCACCACAGGAGAGGGCAAGTTCTTCAGCAGAATAGCACTCCTCATATTTCAGCCTCCACATCAAAGTTTCTGAAAGCAAAGAAGATCAATGAGCTCAGGATTGGCCAGCCCAGTCATAAACATTATTGAGCATGTCTGGGGAAAGATGAAATAGGAGGCATTGAAGATGAATCCAAAGAATCATGATGAACTCTGGAGGTCCTCAAGAACGCTTTCTTTGCCATTCCAGATGACTTTATTCATAAGTTATTTGAGTCATTGCAGAGATGTGTGAATGCAGTCCTCCAAGTTCATTGGAGTCATACAAAATATGAATTCTTTTTCCACTGCACCATGACTTTATATTCTATACTGTACATTATTTCTATTAAGTGACAAGACTTCCGTCTAAGCAAAGTCAGACCTTACTGTCCTAATTAAATTAATCAAAATTAGGGCATGATCCTATTTTATTTTGGTAAAATAATCGTAATCTAGAGGCTTTTGCCTTTCATATAAGCCACTTCTGATATCAAATGATCAACTAGAAGTCAAGTTATTATTTGTTGCTCCTGAAATTTGAATAAGCGACAATACTTTTGTCAGGTAGTGTATACCAGTTTTTTCCTAATACATTTTTATCTATTTTTAAAAACTTGAAGCATTGTGTGAAATGCCACTGACGTCCTATGCAGATAATGTTTCAATAGAAGGCATGATATAACACCATGCTTGTCGAGCCATTTCACAAGGCTTTTATGAACACCAGTGTTTGTTTAATACAGCCTGTATGTCTAAAAACTCCTTTTCTAAATAGATTGATCAGACAGGCTGTCTAAAGGGGAAGATGGAAATAAGAGTGAGGTCAGGTCACAAAATAACCAGCATTTAGACATGCTCTCTTGTGCTGATTCAGAAAGTAAAAAGAACTTATTTGAAGAATGCCTTCAGTTTAATGAACCCAAAACAAATTGACTGCTCTGCTCTTTCTCACTTTACCTGAGCTGAGTGTTTTATCACTCATTACCTGCTCTTCCTGAAGCTCAAGGTCAGCTTCTCTCACTAATACAGGAGGCTCCAGGCACTCATTTAAAATCATTTCAAATGGTGGATCACCTTCCATAAACTGCAGCCGCACAAATACTCAGCATTCATCACTTACACTCTTAAAAATAAAGCTTCTAAAAATTAAGTTTTAGCAGCAATGCCATAGAATTAAACATTTTTGGTTCCCAAGAAAAGCTTCTTTTAATAATGTGAAGAACATTTTAATAATCTAAACGAACATTTTATATCTATAAAGAATCTTCTGTAGAATAAATAGACATCCAGTGTTAAATGTTCTACAGGGAATGCCAATGAATAACCTTTATTTTCAAGAGTGTAGCATTTTCTGTAGTTTTTTTTTATGTTTGGCTGGTGTTTGTGTGACTGGAAACAGCAGGCATCTTTTTGCAAACAGTAGGGGAGTAGTTTGCACATGATTTTATGATGTAAAAGTCTTGAACTTATCATGCAGGGCTTTTTTTACAGTGAACATGCAACATGTAAATGCCTGTGCCAGCAACAACAGACATCAGCCTGCAAGTATGTTAGGCAGTTTGACAGTAAAGGTACAAAATAGATTTTTTTTCTGAAATTGCAATAAAATCAAGATTAGGGCTGCACAATATTGGGAAAAAAATGACATTGCAATATTTTATTTTCGGCAATACATAATGCAATATTGAGTATTATTTTCAATCAAATCAATAGCTCTATTTGGAATAGTAATAGAATAATTTTGGATGAAAATAGTATGATTTGTAGTGGTGCACATCTGCATTAAATGCACTGGTAAATACAGTAAAGCAAAGTTACAAATTAAATAAATGCTTTGGTTTTTCTCAGAGTCTAGCACAGGGGTGCTCAACCCTGCTCCTGAAGATCGACCTTCCTGTTGAGTTCAGCTCCTACCCTGATCAAACACACCTCAACCAAATAATTAGGACCTGAACAGCACTAGATAACTACAGGCAGGTGTGTTTGATATGGGTTGCCACTGAAATCTGCAGGACGGTAGATCTCCAGGAGCAGGGTTGGTCACCCCTGGTCTAGCAGTATTCAGGTACACAAATAGAATATTTTAATGTAAAATAAATAACACTGTTTAACCTTCATTTAATTATATTTACAGTATTAATATTTCTTGAAGTTACTAAAATTTAAATTTCTTGTGCCTAAATGCTTTAAACTGGCTTGAAATGCATACACAGTCACAGGCCTTAAAACACATGCAGCTTATACTTTTTTTGGGGTAACTTTATGGTTAAACTTTGCAATTACTCGACAATCATGTGTTTTTTTAACTCCTACTCAGCTATAATCCTGATTCTACATTACAGATCCTGATATGTGACTATTGTGGATGTGCACATTGTGATATCGATGCGAAAACGATATATGTTCAGCCCTAACTAGAATTAACTGTAAATCCTTTTATTCTTCAGCTTAGTCCCTGATTTATCAGAGGTCACCACAGTGGAATGAACTGCCAATTATTCTGGCATATGTTTTATGCGGAGGATACTCTTCTAGCTGCAACCCAGAACTGCGAAATATCTCATTCACACGCACACACACACACACACACACACACACACACACACACTCATACACTACAGGCAATTTAGTTTATCCAATTCACCTATAGTCGTAAGACTGTGGAAGAAGCTGGAGCACTCAGAGGAAACCCACTTGAACATGGGGAAAACATGCAAACTCCACACAGAAATGCCTTCTGGCCCAGCTGGGACTCAAACTAGAGACTTTTTTGCTGTGAGGCGAAAGTGCTAAATCACTCTGTATTAATTACTCACCCTCATGTTGTTTCAATCCCCTGTGATCGTTGTTAATGTTTGGAACATAAATTAAGATATTTTAGATGAAGCACAAGAGCTCCCTTATCTGCCATAGAAAGCATTGGTCCCAAGATGTCCAGAGAAAAATCAAAAACAGTCAAAACATTCCAACTTCAGTGGTTCAACTAATTATACGAAGCTGCAAGCTTTCTGTGTCAAGAAACTGTTAATATAGCTCTGTTGATCATCTATAGACCATTTCAATATGGTGACATCATTGGTCCATGAACAGTTCCTGCTTGTCTTAAAACTTTTTTTTAGAACTGTAACAAGAGGCGAATTAGTCATAACTAATGTTAACATGGCTGTCATTTTAAAAAAGTATCAACACGTGAAGCGTGTATCTAAAACAGGAAATACATTAGGACCATTGTTATTGTTTACATCCCTCAAAATGTTGACATTGACAAAGCCGTTTTTGTTTTGATATATTTTTTTGGCACACAAAAGTGTTTTTCGAGCTTTTTATGATTATTGTTGAAGGCACATGGAATGTTTTGACAATGTCTTTGGTTGCTTTTCTGGATGTCTCAAGACCCTTGCTGTCTACGGAGGATGAAGTAGCTCTTAAATTTCCTCTAAAATATCTTAATTTGTATTCCGACAATGAACAAAGGTCTCAGGGGATTGGAATGACATGAGGGTGAGTAATAAGAAAATTAATTTTTGGTATAAACAGCATCCAAAAGCTGAAAAAAAAACCTGCCTCAAGAAAACCCCAGATTATAATATGCCTACAGATATGCCTTGATCTGATCAGTTTTTAAAAACCGCAAAAGTTCTCATAATAAGATGCAGCACAAATCCACAGCAATCTGTAAAGTGTAGTTTTGTAGCTATCAGAACAGAAATGAAAGCTGGTGCTCTTTCATCATGTTCCGCTGTGTTCTTTCATGTTCATAAGTAAAGTGTGCAAGCTTATTTCCCATTAGTAGCTAGAAAGATTAAATAAAACACTGTTATCACCAAAAGATATCTAAGGTTTGTTGTAGGTAAGTGGTTTTCAAACCTGTCCTGGCGTATGTTTCTCTTACCACTTCAGAGGTTTGTTTCATTCGACCCTAAGTGCCCTGGAAAGTGGACTTCACAGTATATTCAGCCATGATTCCAGTTGAAATGAAATGTGTTCAATTCAAATTCTATAAAAACGTGTGATACTTGACTTGTATGCAAATGTGATGTTTATGGTTAAATTACCCCTTTAAATAAAACAGTTAAACGTCAAATTCAGCCAGTTTTCCCATGTGCGAGGGGTAGAGAGCAGCGAACACTTTGTAGGGAACATGTTGATCTAAACATGGATCCGTATTGATGCACTCTTCACATCTAAATCATTCATTTATTAATTTCCTTTGGCTTAGTCCCTTATTTATTAGGGGTCGCCACAGCGGAATGAACCACCAACATCAGCATGTGTTATACGCAGCAGATGCCCTTCCAGCCACAACCCAGTACTGGGAAACACCCATACACTCTCATATTCAGACACTATGATCAATTTTGTTATTTTCAAAATATGTAGAGCAGCAGTATCTATAGCGCATGTCTTTGGACTGTGGGGGAAACCGGAGCACCCAGAGGAAACCCATGCGAACATGGAGAGAACATGCAAACTCCACACAGTAATGCCATTCTTGAGTGCTAACCACTGAGCCACCATGCAGCCCACATCTAAATCATCTGTGTTAAACAAGAGAAACATGCTAAATATGCTGAGCAGCAGCACGCCAGGACCAGGTTTGAGAACCAATGTTGTAGGTCATTACAGATGTTTACACAAAATCAATTTCAGCAGTAAATTCACAAAAGCTACGCGCCTAGACACTACCTGATTGGACAGCATGTTTTCAGTTAAATGGGCAGCTTTGGGGTTTGTGAACAAATCCATGAATTTGAAGGAACTGCTTGGTTAAATGGTTCACTCATTAATATGGTTATTTGGAAACTGCTAGATCTTTTTTGGGGATTGTTTAATGAAGGAGAAAGTCTAAAAAAAGTGCTCTATTGGATTAGGATCTGGTGACTGTGGAGGCCATTTGAGTACAGTGAGCTCATTGTCACGTTCAAGAAACCAGTCTGAGGTAATTTACGCTTTATGACATGGTGCGTTATCCTGCTGGAAGTAGCCATTAGAAGATGGGTACACTGTGGTCATAAAAAGATGGACATGGTCAGCAACAATACATAGGTAGGCTGTGGCTTCGACACGATGCTCAATTGATACTAATGGTCCCAAAATGTGCCAAGAAAATATCTCCCACACCATTACACCACCACTACCAGCCTGAATCGTTGATACAAGGCAGGATAGATCCATGATTTCATGTTATTGATGCCAAATTCTGACCCTACAATCCGAATGTCGCAGCAGAAACTTTTCCAATCTTCTATTGTCCAATTTTGATGAGCCTGTGTAAATTGTAGCCTGAACGTGTTGTGCATTCAGAGATGCTCTTCTGCATACCTCGGTTGTAATGAGTGGTTATTTGAGTTACTGTTGCCTTTCTATCAGCTAGAACCAGTCTGGCCATTCTCCTCTGACCTCTGGCATCAACAAGGCATTTGCAGCCACAGAACTGCCGCTCATTGGATATGTTCTCTTGTTTGGATGATTCTCTGTAAACCCTAGAGATGGTTGCGTGTAATAATCCCAGTAGATCAGCAGTTTCTGAAATACTCAGATCAGCCTGTCTGGCACCAACAACCACAAAGTCACTTAAATCACCTCTTCCCCATTCTGATGCTTGGTTTAAACTGCAGCAGATCGTCTTGACCATGTCTACATGCCTAAATGCATTGAGCCGCCAAGTGATTGGATAATAAGAAAACAGGCAGTTGTAACATTTTTGTAACATTATTAATGTCTTTACTGTCACTGTAGATTTTGTCATTTGATCACCAATAAAATGAGACAGTAGAACATTTCAGTAATGCAAAAAAGACAACGTGTTTGATCATATAAGGTCATTGGGATTATTCAATGACCTCCAAACTTTATTAAATACACGTGACAAACTAATTAAGAATTTATCTTTAAGATGGAGAGATTTCTTTTATCCAAAATGGGGTGCATCAGAAGCAGACGCAGCAGCAGCGTTTGGATGTTTGCAGGCCTGTGTGTTTGAGAGTGTGTTTGATCATCTTCTGAGGGATTTCCTCATGATGACTCACCTCTCTCAGTGGGAGGGACCTGATACATTTTTCTCTTTGTCAGCTGTTCTTGGATCAGTGTAGAGTAATGTGTTAGCGCAGATGTGAGATGGTGGGCTGTAAAGCAGAACAGTGGACCTGAAGAGATTACATCTGGTGTATATGTGTGTGTGTGTGTGTGTGTGTGTGTGTGTGTGTGTGTATCCTAAAGGAGGCCATACTCATAGAGAATTGCATGTAATTATGCATGATAATTACCATTTTTTTTCTGATGAAGCACTCTCTCATGTCTCATCTTAATATGCACAGCTAACTGTGCTGCAAAAGATGAAAATGGAAAATGGCAGTTTATAAATTGATGAGCTATTTCTATCTGATCTGACATGAACATTTTCTTCTGGTTGGTGAACTCAGATGTAATCAGGTTTTTAAATTATATTAAAGATGCTATATGTTTTCATATATTCAGCTCTTTTTAATTGGCAATGTGTGAACAGCTTCCTTTGTTGTCTATAAAAGCATGCAGAGAGATTTTAGGTTAAGGCTGTTTTTGCTGGGAAATTTAAAAGGATTTATCTTACAGTACAGGCATACTCCACTCCTGAGAGCCTCGGTTCTGTTTCATACCATATAAATAATGTATGGTTATGTCAATGTCAAGCAAAAAACTGCATCTAGATGTTCATTAAAAGTATAAAAGTCACTCAAAATGTATTTCCAACCTTTCTACTCATAATCAAAGGTTGAAAAAGAACTTTACCTTTAGTATATCAGGGTAATGAACAGTTCGGTCTCTTGTACGCAACATGTAATAAGTAGGCTGCAGTTCACCTAATGGCCACCAGGGCCACTAACAAAAAGGGTTCCTGATTTCTACATAGGTTAAATATTATTTAAAGTGGCTTTACTGTTAAGTGTCCATTAGCGTCTATTTTTATTGATTTTTCGCATTTAAATATTTTAGCAATCATCCTTAATTGTATATTATTTGAAGGCTTAAAAAAAGAAAGAAAGAAAAAAACATGTGAAAACCATTTTAAACCATGCTACCATGGAAATGTTTGTTTTAAAATCTTTCGTCATGTGAAAATGTGTCAAGTTTCAAATTACAAATTAGTATTTTGTTATCAATGTTTCTGAGAAATCACATATAGATAAAGTAATAGTAATGGCTGTAATAGTTCCATGTTTAGTGTATGCCTTGAATTGGTATTTTGGCAGGCAGTCATGGATTTGTGAGAAGAGAATGCATAAAACATTTATTGATTTGGCTATAACCGGCAGGTTATTTTTTCGGTAGAAATCTAAACAAAATCTCATGGGAACCTCATTCTTGTGACATCAACTTGTTTTTGAAACAAAACTTGGTCAGACATATGGATATTATAACAACACAGGCTCATTGTGAAAACGTACCCTCATATACATTTCTGGAGAGCCCAAATTATGTAGTCAGGTTGCATGTTGTCTTTAAAATCAACGGTACAGGGCGGTATGAGGCCACTGATAGCTTTTGATTCTTTGCAAGCT
>CAIGQZ010000427.1:17040917-17053809 GCA_903798205.1 Danio tinwini
ACACACACACACACACACACACACACACACACACACACAGACAGACACGATCTTGTTTATTTAATTTATCTATAGAGCATATCTTTGGACTGTGGGGGAAACCAGAGCACCCAGAGAAAACCTGCGTAAACATGCAAACTCCACACAGAAATGTCAGCTGATCCAGCCAGGACTCGAACCAGCAACCTTTTTGCTGTGAGGCGACAGTGCTAACCACTGAGCCACCGTTATTATTATTATTTTAATTAATGAACCTTTTTAGTTTTAGTTTAAACGACAAACATTGAAAGATGTTTTTACAAGCAATCAGGCATCCATTAAATTTTTGGTTGAATATAGACACATAAAAGTGTGATATAGCATAAATACAATTGTGTACATGTTATAAAATAAATTTAGAATGTTTTAATTAGGGCTGAAAATACAACAAACTATCTGAAATACAAACTAAATATCGTTTAAGCATCAATATCGCAATGTGTGCATCCGCAATAGTCACATCACAGGATTTGATTGTTTATTAAACAAGTTAAACAAAACAAAAATATTAAGATATTTTTATTTTTAAATAGTTTATACAATGATGAGCATGTTATTTTGTTTGATTGTTCAGTTTTTGAAATTTTCAGTTCAGTTCAGAAATCATAATTCACTGTTTATTTAACTGTTATATTTGCTGTATTGTATTTATATATGTTTGTAATTTATTATAATTTATGCAAATGCACTGTGTAGAAAAACACAGTCACCCCAGTCTAAATCTAAATAAATCAAATCTTTTCAAATAGAGCTATTCAAATCATCTGGTGAGACTGTATTCATTTCACAAATATATATATATATATAGCAGCAAAACAAAATAATGCAAAAAGTCATATTTTTCCAATATCGTGCAGCCCTTATTTTAATAACTAGTTAGTAAATCAGTGTGCTAAAACAAGGGTGGTTAAAACATGACAATATCCATTTGGATTTGAAATGAAAAGGGGCATAACTTTTAATTTTAATCATGGCTGATAAAAACAACCCTGACACAGAGCATACATTGAGTGCACATCCGAAGAGTCACTTACAATAACCCAAATTCAACTTAAAACTTCACATTTCTGCTTAATTTATCAGCAGTCTACATGATACAAAATAAATAATACATTACAGAATGTCTCTGGAGTATGCTACTGAATTTTGTAAATAATAAAAAAACCACACATAATGGCTGACCTCTAAAACATAATTTCTCTTAAAGATTTTGCATGAAACCTTTTCAAATTTTTTATAAAAAAAAGTGTCTCCAGATCACTAAATCTTCACAAAGATCTGCTCACCTTACAGGGTTGCTTCTTTTACGCATCTCATTTGCGAAAAGTTTCTGATACTCCCAGCTAGGGCTGCACGATTCTGGCTAAAATGAGAATCATGATTTTTTTTGCTTAAAATCAAGATCATGATTTTGTCACAATTCTGTAGATGTGAAATAAAGGTTAATATGAGTAGGCTATTATTATTGTTATTTTCAAACATATGATAAAACAATAATAATAATAATAATAATATTAGGCCTATGTGTAGGTCTACTGTTGGATAAAATGCTACATTTTTTATAGACTTGAAATGGTGGACTTGAACAGACTTTAAATATGTCCTGTTTGTTAATTCACAGTAAAGTGATCAGAATACAACCATGCATAATTCTGAAGTTGAATTATTATATTTAAGACATATGCTTGCAATCTGTCATTGACAACATTATTAGACCATTTTTTCACTGTTAAAGTGAAACATTTGTCATTATCAGATTCCCTCTTGCATTATGCTCAACGTTATATCGGCTAGAGTAGTTCTATTGACCCAGTAAACATATATTTTCATGCACAACACTGTGTTCGCTATGAAAGAGAAAACATATCATATGCTTGTTGTAATCATAACTCTAAAATGTGATATTATCATTTAAATGATGTGCACGATTTTGGTTCACTGCCGAGTACGGCTCGTCATGACATACAAAAACATACATGCAAAATCATACTTCCCGCACGGCACTCAAACAATCGATCAGTGCAACACATTGAACGCCATTTACAACTTTATTAGCTGTTATTCACAGTCTATGCAGGTTCTGTTTACTAAAATAAACACCATTCACGGACATTTGATCGTTCTTTTGGTAGTAAACAAAAAGCGCGTTAGATCACGTGTGATTTTGTGGCCGTGATTACATCATTACAAGACAGAAATGACATTTTGGGGTGAATTAAACCTTATAAATACAGTATGTGACACTTTTAGCACCATTTAAAGGTGTGCATGTTGCTGATCAATGTATATAAAACAATGTGAATACTTGTACGTCTGCCTTTACGCATCTCTTTTGGCCTTAAATATATAATTGGCTAAATCGTAGAAAGCTGAATTAAAATCATGTGTAGTGTCGAATCGAGATTGCAATCTTTTTTCGATTAATTGTGCCGCACTACTCCCAGCTACCTGGAAACTTATTTGGATTCTAAAGGTGTCTCACAGAGCTTTTAGGAAGTAGCCTTGAAATGATGGACAACATCACCAAGATCTTCCCGCCGAGCCTATTTATAAAAGCATCTATTTATAATAATGGCTGGAACATTCAGTGGGTGCCTGCATATTAATATGCATTGTGGCTCTAATTTATGCAGTGATTGTGGAGCTTGAATTAGATAAGAGAACAACAGTCACGACTGTAGGAAATGACACGTCAGAGCTGCAGGTACCAATAAACACCATATAAAGAAAAAACAGAGAAAACCTCTCTTGTCTGAGATGTTGGCCCAGCTGATTAATACTACAAACAAATCTGAAGGAAATCTGCTGTTTGTGACTAAAAGCACTGAAACACAAGCCAGCGTGGATCAGAAAGGTCCGGTGATTGAACTATTCATCAGATCGATTCACAGAAATGATGGGTTTCGCAGCTCTCCAGCCTCCAAGCAGCAGTTCTAAGAAAATGAGATTTATTCTGAGGAATGCCTTTTCTAGATATGAATGGAGACGTGATTGTGTGTTTTATTTCATTTCACAGTGCAGGCAGTGTTTTATTTCTGAGTTTCTTGGTTAGTGTGAAGTGGTGACCCTCTGTACATGCTGAGAAAATGCAGCTTGATAGGTTTTTCTGCTACATTCGGTGCCTAGAATGTGATGCTTTTATGCTTCTGAATGATAAAATCAGCTGCATGATTGACTGCTGTGCTTTGGTATACTGACCTGGACTCTTTTAGACAAAACTGCTGGATTTATAAGTTGAAAACAATTTTAAATGAAATAAATACATCTCAGATAGTTTGTCAGGTTACAGATTTAAAAAAATGTGGGATTTTTTTTTTTAAGTTTCACATCTCCATGCAAGACTAAAAACTCAGCAATATTGTAAAATATTATTGTAATTTGACATGATTCTTTTCTTTTTTTATTTTAATACCTTTGGACATGTTATTTATTCATGTGATGGCAAGATTAAAAAAAATTCAGCAGTCAATCATTCTTTCAGAAAAATAATTTTAACACAATTTGGTATTGAGAAACTATTTGTTATTATTATTATAATTTTTTACAAAGTAATTTATTAAAATAATTGTTAAAACTTCTTAACTGCCACTGCATTTTTGCTGAATAAACCTTGCAAATTAACACAAACTCACAATCCCATAGTTCCGATGTGATTGTGGAAAATTCTGCGAGTGATCTGGAGACATTGAGTAAATAATAACAAAACAACAAAAAAAACAATGTCCAATGTAGCGCATAATCCAACACATGGTAAGGTGTGTAATCTACCAACAACACAGGTGCAAAGTGGGTGAGATATGGATATTTTGACATTAATGGTACAAATACTAGTTAACTGACTACTGCAAACCAAAACAATTAAGTTGTATGATTCTATTAAACACTCTTGTCACTTAAATGTTACTTTTGAAAGGTAAACTCCTGCAATTAAATATGCAATAAGGTCAGCTGAAATGCCTTTAAAGGTCCCGTCAAGTGCTTTGAAATCTGCATTTTTACTAGATGCTTGACATAATGTTAATGGAATGATAACTGTTTTCAAGGTATACCACGGTTTGGAAAAGTCAAGGTTTTAAAACCAATCAAAATGTTCTGCTATAGCGTTACTAGGGTATGAGTAAGATTTTGTAAGATGAATAAGATACTTTTTTTGTTGTTTTTTCAGGACAACAGTATCTTCAGCAGAAAAGAAATCCAAAGACGCAGTTTTAAATTGCAAAAAAAAAAAAAAAAAATCTGTGTTAATGAAGACAGCAGAAGTCAATGATGACATGTTTACGGTTTCAAAATATATTTAATGTTTCTCAAAACAAAATATATTGTGTTTTTTACCCAGACATTTAAATAGGATGTATTTTAGAGCAGTAATGACAATACCGTAAAACCGTGATATTTACATCCAAGGTTATCATACCTTCAGAATCTTAAGAGACAAGGGGACATAGAGTAGCCCCTCCTGTTTAAAAAAACAGCCAATAGCTTTTAGTTTTTATTCACAGCTCTACCAGTGAAAATGGTTGAGCTCAAGCGCATCAAATAAAAAGCAATTAGGAAGTGTCTTGAAGGGGGCAGGGCACGTCAAATACTAGAAAGCATTTGATTGGTCAAGATTTGATGAGAAACTGAAGCATAAGGCCACGTGAAAAAAACATTGATCCATTTAACTGGAAGTGACAAACTGCAGGCTTTAGATGCTTATATCAGTTTTATTAACATCAAATTTTTTTAAATATTATTTTAATTACACTGGACCTTTAAGTAAATCTTGACAGCAGTTGTCTGCCCTATTATTTTTTTAACCTTCAAGAAAATTGTTCAATCAAAATGTCTGTCTTGTTGCAGAACTATGGTCTGGAGACTGAGAATTTGCGGACTTTGTCGCACAAACTCAATGCATCAGCTAAGAATCTGCAGAACTTCATCACGGGCCGCCGTCGGGGAGGACATTATGATGGACGGGTGTCACGACGCCTTCCAAACGACTTCCTGACATCAGTCGTGGACCTCATTGGAGCAGCTAAAAACCTATTAGCATGGCTGGACAGGTAGTCAAACACAGCGGGACAGGTCGTGAACTCACCTGGGCTGAACGAAACAGATCAAAACCATTTTATATTGCAGAAGTAACTATAACTGACATCAGACCTTATAGGACTGAATCAAAAATATGTCTATTAACCCTGATGAGTTGTTCAAAAAGCAAACCAACTCATTATTTATAAGGAAAGCAGAAGATTGACGCAAAAGGCCTGTAGTGCTCAAAAAAAAGTCCAGTCCAGGTTTTGTTCTCATCCTCTGTCTATAATGTGGGAAAAAATGCCCTAATTTCAGCGTGTGTGTGTTTTGCTTTGCTTTGTTTACAGGTCTCCATTTGTCAGTGTTTCTGAGTACTCAGTGCTGAAGAACAATATTGTTCAGCTCTGTCTAGAGCTAACCACCATAGTACAGCAGGTGTGTGTGTGTATTTGTATGCACGAGTGTGTTTTTTGGTATTTAACGCACAACATCCTTTATTATTCTAATGCACAATTTCTTTTCCTCTTAGGATTGCACAGTGTATGAAACAGAGAATAAGATTCTACATGTGGTGAGTGTTTTTGTCCACACACACATTACTGCTTCACACTTACACACAAGCTTGATTGTGTAAACTTTCGATTACCATAGAAATCTCTTTTGACTATACATCTCCATAAATATGTACAGTAATGCATCTAAAATGGAAGCCAAATGGACAGCAGAAAGGGTTGAAAATGATAAATTATATATATTTTTAAATCATTAACATTAATTATTTTAAATGATTTTAAATGTGTATTATTTAATATGTGAATATATCTAAATTATGCTTTTAAACGATATATTATGTTGAGGGTCAGTTTGAAACTGGTTTGATGAACATGCCTGCAATGGTTTGGCTGTCTGAGGTGTTGTGGAATTTTAATGATTTTCATGTTTGCCAGTCAATATGACCCACAATCTAGTGGTAAATGGCAGACAGACAGACAAATAAATAGCCATGGTCTACTGCTTTTAAAATGATTTTTAACATTTAACAACATGGTCAGTACCTGGATGGCACAATGGAAAAACTAGGTTGCTGTTGAAAGTGGTGTTAGTAAGGCCAGCAGGGGGAGTTCAACCTGCACTCTGTGTGAGTCCTAATGCCCCAGTAAAGTGAAAGGGACACTATTCTGTCAGTGAGCGCCATCTTTTGGATGAGAGGTTAAACCGAGGTCCTGACTATCTGTAGTCATTAAAAATCCCATGGCACTTCTCGTAAAGAGTAGGGGTGTAACCCCGGTGTCCTGGCCAAATTCCCTCCATTGGCCCTTACTAGGGCTGCAACAAGGAATCGATTAAATCAATAAAAATTGATTACCAAAAGTGTTGGCAATTTTTTTTAAATCGATTCATTGTTTCACACGACACGGGGACATTTGATTATTAAAAAAAACACTTAAGTTCAGCACGGAGCAGAGTGAACTTGGTCTCAATTGCGCACTGATACAGAGTTCGCCTCATAGACAGTGATGAGGAGGAAGGGAGTTCAACAGCAGGGTAAATCACTAAAGAATCCTACTTTTGTTTCGTTTTGAAGTGAGGACCGTAAAGTCCTTGATTCTGGTGTTTTTACTCATTTTCCAGCTTGACAAGCATGACAAGTTAACATTAGCTCGTTTACCCTGAGAACGACAACTACAAAATTCAAACTGAGCTTTGGCACGTCGGTTGGCACTGAGTCAGAGAAAGACTTGTCATATTATCACAATTTTTCAGCGTTTTAACCGCCTAATGTTTATTTTATGTTTTAGACATGTAAATGCACACAAGTACTAGTAAAACAATACATTTAGAGTTTGTAAAACACACAAGGAAGTCTAACAATCCATTCAAATATAATTTGCCGATGTGTTTTATTGATATCAGATACACATAGTGAAAGTAACTATAAAGTTGAATCTATTCTTCTCTAGGTTCACCAGCCACTTACTTGCATGTATTTTGGGAGTAACTGATGCATTTACGTGCTGAATCCTGCGTGTTCTACTTTTATGAACGAGACAAACGCGCGGCCGCAAGTAAACATGACGACACCCATCTCCCATTATAGATCACGATCACTTACAAGTTTATGTGAATTGTAATATTATGTAGCTGATGACATGATGAGCAAGCGTGTGAATATGTTGAATTAACGAGTAAAAAAACTAAATAAAAGGGATACATCTGTCATACTGTTAACAACAGTAGTAAGGCAGCGGTGGAAGTAACTTTGCAGTTTGCATCGCAAGACTAAAGACACGTTTTTATTCACTCGCCTTTTTTTGATCATTCATTTTTCCATCTGTTGCCATGTATAGCTGCACTGCAAAAAAAGCTTTTCTTACTTAGTCATTTAGTCTCGTTTCCAGTCCAAATATATATTAAAAATTGTATCAAAAACAGACAAGAAAAATGGTAGGAGAAAATAAAGTGACGCTTAACTTCTAAATTGAAACTAAGTGGAGCTTAGCTGGTGTGTGGTAAGCGCACTGGCGTTGTTGTCCTGTGGCTGCCGTCGCATCATCCAAGTAGATACTGCACACTAGTGGTGGTGTGCAGAACCCCTCCATTAAGATTGTAAATTGTTTAGGGTGTATGGCCATACACAATATACAATACACATTAGCACAATACACAACAATGCACTATATACAGTAAATACACATTACATTACATTATAATCCTCTGAAAACACACACAAGATATTTCACGAAGACTGAAAGATCGTACACTTTCTGACTGTAAAACGATTTGTGAAGCTTTCTCTCATTGGGTATTCAGAGTATCCAACTGGAGCCAACAAATATGAAATATGTTTGACATTTATGATTTGAGATAAATTAATTAAAATGACACCCCACAATTAAGGGGTTTTCAGACAAAATTTGTCTGGCACAAGTGTTGAATTGGAGAATATACCTAGATTATTGAGTGCTGAAAAATCAGGCTGTGGCCGGCCTTCACTGAAAAAAACAACAACATTTTCTTACTTGGAGATTTGTTCTTGTTTCTAGTCCCAATTTTTAAATCAATATTGTTTGGTTTTCAGAAATTAAAAAGTCAAAATGAAGTAAGTCTTTCCTTAAGACATGCTAAATAATCAGTCACACTTTATTTTGATGGTCCATTTGTTGAATTTTAGTTACATTGCATCTACATGCCAACTTATTCTCATTACATTTTAAGTACACTGCTAGGTTGGGGTTAGGGTTAGTGTAAGTTGACTTGTACTTGCAAAGTTTCTTATAGTCAGTTAAGTGCAAGTATGAACAGATGTTAAGCAGACAGTCTACTGATACTCAAATGGACCATCAAAATAAAGTGTTACCAAATAATCTGGCAAAGTGGTAAGCAAAGTAATATTGTTTTTGGTTTGCAATAAGAATATTTACTTTGCCCACTGGAGGATATACTTTAGCTAATTTAAGTTCTTTTAATTTTAAATGATTATTTCTGAAAACAAAATAATGTTTTTACTTGCTTCTTGGTTTAAGAATTGTTAAGATATTTGGACAAGAAACAAAACTAAAACAATAAAAACTTCTTCTTTTTTCTCTTCTGTAAGACATTAATTTGGACCTTATTTAGCTACTTTATGAAAGCATTTTACAAGTGAGGAAAATCGTCCATCCTCTCCATAAGAAATATTCTGGTTATAAGAAATTTTTGTCTTAGCTAATAATGATAATAACAACTTTTTTATAGAGTGCCTTTAAAACAGTTGCTCAAACAGTTTTCCTTACATAATTAAACAAAAAATAACATATATAAAACACACACGACAACCAATTAAACCTTTCTAAGATATAAAAGAAATTTTAACCTAAAAAAATAGGTTTTTAAGTCAGAAAAAGTTGCAATGTGATTTTTAAAACGTCTCTCACAAGCTGTTAAAACACACAAGTCGTGCACTTTTCTCACGCACACACTCCCCTTAAAAACATATTTCAAGTAAAACGTGATTGTGGAGTCACATGTATCTACCCTGCTCTGAAGCAAAAATGTGTGTATGCGCATACAGTACAGTATGTGTGTTTAGCCTAAGGTTGGATATCCTGAATAATGCAGATTGTGAGTTTTTCACCCTTCAGGATCACTGCCCGTAGAAGAGAAAGAGAGCGAGGGATGGATGGATTGAGACAAATAGGAAGACAAAAATATTTTAAAAACAAAGCAGAAGTAAATTTACTGTACATTTGGGGTGGGATAATTTAAAGTAGATTCTTTATGCATCATGGGTGTATTTTTCTCTTGATGCTGAATGGTTTAGACTGCTGCAGGGTTGCCGGTGTTCATCCCAGTTCAACAGCTATAATTAGACTGAGAGATTTACTATGGTATGGCAAACACAGACTGACAACACTGTCTGCTTCTATCTTTATTTGCAGTGTAAGACTCTATCAGGGATCTGTGAGCACATTATATCACTGTCGTCCGATTCGCTGGTGTCACAGTCTGCACACCTCGAGGTCGTGCATCTGACCAACGTTATGCCCAGCGAGGGCCTGGTGAGTAAAGCACTGTAACATCACCTTCATTATTGAAAGAATGGTGAAACAGAAATGAATGTTTAAAAACTTGTACTCATTGCTGGATAATATGCACACTAGAAAAAAGATTCATTGGGTTTACAATTTTATTTTTAATGTAAGTGGTTGCAAACAATTTATATGGGCTGAATTTAAACAAGCATTCCTAAATTTGGTTGTTTAAATTCAGCCCATATTAAATGTTTGCAACCACTTACCTTACAAAAACTGTAAATTCAAATAATCTTTTTTTCAGTTCCAACTATCTGAAAATGTGGATTTTTCTGTTTAAGTTGTGAATAATACATAAAAAGTAGCTAAATAATAAGTAGCCATTTCTGAACAAGAAGCCTAAATACAGAAGGTAACAAACATGATTACTTTAATAGATAAAAACAGGGAATTCCAGCAACACTTAGGAGAAAAATTTAATAAAATAACATTTAGTTTTGGCTTAAAAGCATTCCACAGGGCACAAAAAATCATTTAATAAATAAACCATAAACAAAAATATCATGTTTAACAGACCATTAATTGATATACATATGTTTAAAATCTTTTACGTATGACATACGAATGTGCTTTTAAATGTTTATAAATGAACTTATTGAACAGACATTGTATAAAAGAATAATTAAATCTTTTATTAGCCTAAATAATGCAAAAGAATTCATTTCTGAACAATAAGCACAAATGGGTTACACACATGATAACTTTAATAAATAAAGCTTCCTAATGATAAACATTATATTTTGTTTAACAGACAATTAGTTGATATATTCAAACATTCAAGTATGACATAATAGTAAATTATTCAATAACTAGGGCCAGACAGAATCTGCGGACATTTTTTGCTATTTCTGCGGAAAATTTTGGTCAAAATCTGTGAATTTCTGCGGAATTATTTTGGGAGTATCATAACTAAAACCTTAATATGTTAAATTAAAAATAATATCTTTTTAACTTGTATTTAATGTTTAAAATGCAAATCCAATTAGATTAACTGTAAATAGTTAACTTTAAGTAAATAAACAAAATTAATGATGGGCTAAAAATCTGCGGAAATCTGCGGAAAATCTGCAGAAAATCTGCGGAATTCTGCGCGCGCAGATTCCGTGTGGGCTTATCAATAACTTATTGAACTGATTGATAAACAGATTAGAATTTGCAAACATTATTAAACATTCCATTCTTATGTTATCATAAACTTAGTGTAAATAGATTTATTTACAAATGATTCGTTCAACATCGACAGCTTTAAAAAAAAGTCAATAATGTGGAATAATGCTTGAATGATTCATATATCATCAAATGCGATTTTTTACATTTCTAAGCACACTAATACGCTATTCATACTGACATATAAAGTATGTAACGGTGACATATTTGCTCAACTTATTTATGCTTGCTCTGTCAAGTAAATGTTGACAATCTCCTAATAATATTTCAACTGTACACTGTAAAACCCAAAAAGTTAACTCAAACCATTTGAGGAAACTGATTGCAACAAACTATTTAAGTTCAAAAACTAATCCTAATGAGTACTGTGAACTTACAATTTTTCTCAGTTGCTTTGGTGCATTTCTCACAACACTATTTACATTTGCACAACAGTTAATGCATTTCTTAAAACAATTAGTACAAACTGCAAAACCTAGTGGATAACCTGCAAAAGCGTGTCACTTGTTTAAAATGGATAGGTCTTTCCTCAAAAGCAAGTATTCATGTCAATGAAAGTGTCAGTGTCATCAAAATGCAAAGTCTTGACACCATTGTTTATGAACAAGATTGTCAAATGGCTTTGTCATGTTTTCATTATGACAGTTTACTCTCTACATTTTTTCCAATGCAAAAAAGTCAGATTTTGATGACACGTCCTGAAAATGCTCAAGACAGCATTATATACTATTTGCACAGCCATTATACTATTTGCACAGCCATTTAAAAACTACAGTAAAGTTAGACATTACTGCATTTAGTCTGGTATCCGAGTACAAGACACTGAATATGTATGTTTCACGTTTTTACTGCAGATGCTCTTTACAAATTATTCTTTTACAAAAAAAAATACACCCTTATTTACAACAAACATAAACAACCTTTGGGTAGAGCTGTGCACAACTGTAAACAATATTGCAGTACATATTGGATGTGAACCTACAACATACACAGGTCTGTAAATCATTCATGAAATTGTTCAATTTAGAAGACATTTTCAGGAAAAAAAAAGATTTAAAGTTTTTAAATAAAATGAGCTTGACAGATTTTGACAACTAGTTTAACATTATTGTATGTAATGACTCAAGTAATGAAATGAGGACTGTTAGTATTAAATGGAATGACTATTCAGCATTCACAAGTTTAGTTAATTTTGACTGACATGACATAAGCAAATGATAATGTTACAAACAGCAGAGAGTTGTATGAAAGAAATTGATGCATGTCCAAAAGCATTTGCAATTGGAAGGAATGAGAAACTGCTACTATGATGTGAACAAATGACTAATATGCAGATAAATGCATTAACTGTTGAGCAAATGTAAATAGTGTTGTGAGAAATGCACCAAAGCGACTGCGAAAAACTGTAATACATTTGAGTAAATAAAGCAATTTGAGCACAGTAAAACCCAATAAATAAAGAGAACTCAAACCAACTGAGTACTGTAAAACCCAATAAGTTAAGGCAACTCAAACCATTTGAGGAAACCGATTGCTACAAACCATTTAAGTTAAAAAAACTAATCTATATGAGTACTGTAAACTTAATCAGTTTAAGTTGAATTAATGAGGTGTTTTATTAATTTATTACCTTAAACACAGTAGAATTAACTTTCAGTAAATTTTGAGTTAACTACACTCATTTCATTTGACAAAGTTGACTGTTGGGTTTTACAGTGTAGAAGTGTGTAAAGGGATATGTATATTACAAAAACAAATGATCTAAAAATGTTCATTGGATACACACACACACACACACACACACACACACACACACACACACACACACACACACACACACACACACACACACACACACACACACACACACACACACACACACACACACACACACACACACAACCATATTAAACCACTCATTTATTAGCTTTTATAAGCATTCAAATACACTTTAACAAATATGCTGTAAATCAGTGTATAACATCTGTTTAATACAAAGATTTTTACTGAATCTTTTTGAAACGATCATATAGGAATTTAGTTACTTTTTAATATAATAACTTGCAAACAATTTGTTTTGTTAACGATAATGGCTGATT
>CAIGQZ010000427.1:17058809-17110334 GCA_903798205.1 Danio tinwini
TAATTCTCTGAAACATAATTAAAATTAAACTGTAAGCACTTTTCTCTTTGTGCCGTGTCCTTTGGAAGCCCAAATACAGAAACAGAACAAGTTCTGTGAAAATAGCAGCGTTTGGACACCATTTTAGCTTTCTCTGCTATAACATTACAGTTCCTCTGGCCACGCCCCTTCGCTGCACTGAGTGAATGCATGTAATCTAAAGTGTTTGTGATCTTACTAACCCGGATGTATTTCTTTGTAGTCCGCAAACTTCGTTCGCTGTAGGCTTTGCTAAGCTAACTCTGTAAAACCCAATGTCTCTCTTTGCATTGACTTTTGAGCGTATTACATTCAGAGATGTTGTTTATGTTCACACAGCTATATTACACATCAACTAAAGTTTAAAATATGATATCATATCATCACCCCTTTAAAACATGGTGCGGGACTAAGACAAGTGGTGGTCACTAGAATGTAAAATCAAACTGATGAAGACAGAAGCATTTAATGGTGTCATAAAATATTTTTTGACAGAACACAGATTGATGCTATTGTTCTGGTGAATGCAATTTCTTGATGTGCGCAAGCATAACTGCCAATGGTACAATCCAAGAGAAATGACCACAGACGATAGTGTTTATACTGTACTAAAAAATGTAGAGATGTCCTAAAAAACCAACAGGGGAGAAATCTACACATTAGTTAGAACCAAGATTATTTGACACACACAAAAATAAATGGTTAGCTGAAGCCCTACACCTGACATCCGGAAAACATCAGAAAAATAATGAAAAAAAAACAAAAAAAAAAAAAACAAATAAATAAAAAAAAAAAAAATCACCCAATTATTTTATTTTCTTATTTTCAACTAGGGATGCTCATTTAGGTTAGTTTTGCCAACCAACAACCGCCACTTGTTAACCAAATATTACCATTAAGAGCTCAGATTAATATTAAGCTATTATTTAGAGAAAAAAATAATTGACATTTCTACTTCGTGCCTGTCACATTAAATATTGCATTTTAAAATACTGATTTATTTTAACATGTGAACAACAGCATACATAACATTAGAACAACAGCACATCTTCATGCCATGTTTCCAACAGCATAAAAAAAACAAATCAACTAAATAAAAAGAATAACATGTATAGGCCTGCCCTAGATATTTTTCACTTAAATGACAAATTCAGATTACAAAATGAAAACACTGACTGAATCCTTTTTAAAGAGCCCCTAGTATGCATTAATAAACATCATATTTTAGTTTTGGGGGTCTACAACAACAGTCTGATATACATTCAAGGTCAAAAAAACACTTTCATTGTATTATAATATGAATTTATTTTTACCTAATCATCTCAATGACTCCCATATGATTTGTTCAGATTAATTTGTTCCCAAACCCCTCCTTAGCACAAAGCTAATCTGCGCTGATTGGTCCGATAACCCAGTCTGTTGTGATTGGTCGACTGTGTTCAGTGTGAGACAGAAAGAAACGCCCACCACAGCTTATCAACAATTTTGAAGTAACAATTTTGAGCCCAATACACAAGTACATTAAAGCAATGCAGTTTAACACCAGCATATTGCTTTATTCTTAACCACAAGTAAAAGCAGCGACACACATTCAGTATTAATCCACACAGCGGCAAAAGCTGAATTATTTTAAAACCTGAAAACCTCAAATCTACATCTCTATGGAAAATATGCATTTAGTCAATGGAAACCCCGCCTCTGCTCTCATTTGATCGAAGAATGAAAAAGACACGACTAATGTAACACTTTTTCCACTCAGAGTAGATTTTTTTTTTTCAAACGTGAGTGCAAAGCGAGCAATGGAAAAAAACGTGAGTCGCAGCAGGGAGCTGCAAAACTCTCACGGGCGTTAGTAAACCATTTAAAAGCTCCCCCTCTCAACGCAAAAAGCGTGTTCTCTGTGATCGGCTCCTTATGCAGCCAAACTTAGAAAAAATATATATATATATACATATTCAATAGTTCACACTTAGCTGATGATTTGATAATAAAGCTTGTTTGGCATGCTGCCCCGGGAGAGAGCCCTGAGCTTATGAGATCCTCAAGCCCTGGGCTCCCACCCATTTGCAGGGCGAGAGAGGAGTTTGAGCTCAGGTAGATCTCGATGAACTCCCCCTGACTTATTTTTGGCTAATAACAGATATAGGATGGCTAAGGAAAGATATATGCATGCTAAGAGCTTTGCTATGGTATCAATTTGGTATGTTCAATTTACTTAGGTTGCATGTTTTTAGACTGTGGGAGGAAACCGAAGAACCCAGGGAAAACCCACGCGAGCACGAGAAGAACAAGCAAATTCCACACAGAAATGTCAACTGGTTTGGTAGGGACTTTATCCAGAGACATTCTTGCTGTGAGGCAACAGTGCTAATCACTGGGCCGCTGTGTCGCCCATCTGGAAAGGAGGGGCATAGGAGTAGGGGCGGATTCTTGAAGATAAAGATATTGATATAAGAAAACTCTGGTTATTTACAGTGAGTTAGGAATCATCTGATTGGTGAATCAACCGTAAGCTGATGCAGGACCAGCTGTGATCAATCATAACCATGTGATCCTCTTGAAATTAGTTAATAAATAAACTTCACATAATATTTTTTAATCATTTAACCAATACCATTAATCGGTTAAAAACGCACCTTTTCGGTTAATGGTTAATCGGTTATTATGAGCATCCCTATTTTGAACCTTATTCTAATTCAGTGGAGCAGAAGTTAGCGAAATATTGAAATGTAGTAGTTGCAACAGCAATCTAAGCACCATTGCTTGTTTCTAATTAGGTTCTTATATTATGTTTGTGTTTGACATTTACAGTTGATGTATTGCACATAAGCATACAAAGAAGTGATGTTATAAATAACTTTATATCCAGAATTCTTTGTGTCTCCAATCATCGTTTTATAATGTAAATCACCCTCTGAGCTTCTCGACAGCTAGATTAAAGGACTGTAAGTGTTTATGTCAATTGTAGAATGATCAGTGGTGATGCTGTGTGATGAGGCTCTGCTTTTCTTCAGATTGTCAGAGCTCATTTCAGGCAGTGCTGCTCTATAAAGCACACGCTGTGCTGCGGCTCTTCTGTGGGGACAGCAGAACCAGGTCATCCACGCACAGCAGCAGCTACTTGATTTCACATGGCTTGCAATGGTGGATTGTTCTAAGGCTGTTGTTAAATCATTTATATAGATGTTCAATTAGGTTGGACTCAAGCAACGTGCCATTTTTAGATGCTGGAAGAACAGAAGCCATTGATTTCTGACTCCTAAAGGGATAGTTCTCAAATTCTGTCATTGTTTACACACTCTTAACTTTATCCAAATACTTTGTGAGTTTATCTTTTTTTGTTAAAAATAAAATAAGATTACATTTAGTAGACTCTTTTGTCCAAAGCAACTTACAATTAAGGAGGCATTCATCGATTCAACAAAAAGAGGCAATGCACAAAGTGCTAATTAAAGCAACTGTTTGTGCTCAGAGAATTAAGTGCTATATGTAGGAGTGTTTATTTTATTTCATTTTTTTGAGAGAGAGAGAGAGAGAGAGAGAGAGAGAGAGAGAGAGAGAGAGAAAAGAGTGTTTCTACGGGTTGTTTATCAAGACCACTCACTCACAGTGGTTTTTATATATGTATATATATATATATATAAATGTGCAAAACTAGTGCAAGTGTCGATTGAAGTGTCAGAGAGATGAAAGAGTATGTTTTCTACAGGTGGTTTATCAAGCCCACTCATCTGTGTAAGACACACTCAGAATTGATGAGAATTTTGTAGAATATTTTTGGAAACTTATAAAGCCATTGACTTATAACATATTTTTTCCTACTATGGAGGCCAATAGGTTCCAACAGTTTTCAACATTATGGAAGATTTTCAACTTTTGTGTTCGGCATAAAAGAAGATATAATTTCTATAGAGAATGGGAAAGTTTCCTTCCAGTGCAATGCATTTTTGGGAATTTGAGACATAGGAGCCTGGATTCCTTTGATTTCTAAAGGTTAATTGTATCATTATTCACTGATTTCCAATACACAATAACTGCTCAAACAACAGAGAAAGAAGGGAACCTTATATGGAAATATTTTCTTGTGGCAGCTCATACATACCTTCACTTATGGATAAGCCGATTCATTTATTTGATCTGCTGCCTCTACTCGACTTGTCCAATTCAACTTTAGAGCACTAAAAAAATTAATTTTCCTGCTTATTAAAACTATTTGCTTAAAATGAACAGAACCGACACAATTCTTGAGTTTTTTGGGGTCAACTTAATTGTTTTATGTTTAATTCAACTAAATTTGCAAAAAAGAATAACCTAATTTCTTTATGTTGTCCCAACACAAATCGATTGTGTGGAACCCAGCATTGTTTTGCAATCACAAACTACATATTTTCAGTTTCTCAGATACAAAGATTGATGTTTTTTATTTTTTTTTTAATTTGATGATATTTACACATTACTCCATTGTTTGTAATATGTTTTTCAAAAAAGTATTACTTTAACAATACTTTTTATAATAATAATAATAATAATATTCTTCATCTTTTTATGTGGGGATTTGCATTGATTCACGCAACTGTATATAGATTAACATTCTCTATAGAGTTTTCTGTAGAACAATGAATCTGAGCAAATGCAGAATATTCTGAACAGTGTGGCTTAGCTGTTTTAGATAAAGATTTGGAAAAATGGTATGTCCGAACCCCAAAAGTGTTGAAAATGTCCACCCCTGTACAATTGAGAAAGGAATTTATTCTGAAGCTTTTATTCAGTCAATACTGAAGATTCATCTAAACAATGGAATTTTAAAGCAAACGTAAAATTTTTTTTTAATTATAAATGCCTGAGTGTATACACTGTAAAAAAAATGCTTTTCTTACTTGGATTTTCTATCTTGTTTCTAGTCAAAATTTCTAAATCATGAATTAAAGCAAGTAGCATTTTCTAGACAAGCAAAACATATCGTCTTGTTTTCAGAAATACTGTCAAAATTAAGTTTTTTTTCCCCTTAAAACAAGTTAAATAATCTGCCAATGGAGTAGACAAAATAATCTTATGTCATAAGGAAAAACAAGATTATTTTGCTTAAAACAAAATTGGTCAATTGGTTAAGGAAAAACTCAACTTTACTGTATAATTTTGCATATTATTTCTTAAAACTAAATATTTTTGCTTGTCTACAAAATGCTTCTTGATTTAGGATTTTTTAAAATATCTGGACTAGAAACAAGACAAAAAAAAATCTAAGAAAGGTATTTTTTGCAGTGTAGAGAGTAGAAATGTGCAGAGCTGTGTTTTGCTAAAGCATTGTAAGCCTAAGCAGATTGTAGAACCCACCAGTGCTCTATATGATCTACTTAGGCTTAGGATGCTACTGGGAAACATATAACCCAGATGTGTGAGATTTGGATGAGAAAAGACCTTCAATTGTTCTTAACAGGGAAGGTCAACATCCATGTTTGATACTAGAATACAACACAGAAATGGCTGGCTAATTGCTGGTGTCAGATATATCTCTATAATAAGCAGAGGTTATAGACTTGTCTATCTCTCTCATCTAGTCTCCTGCAGATCAGTGTAAGAAGATCCATGCCGGGGACGAGGTCATTCAGGTCAATCACCAAACAGTGGTGAGTATTATTACTTGGGGCAGGTGAACATCTGTGGGAATTAATGTGCATGAATTATTGTGCAGGTGTGATTGATTGATAACTGATGGCCAGGGGGATTTCAATATGCCTGTTAGTAAATGTACACTACCTAAAAAAAGTCTTGTCATCGATCCCAGCTGTAAGAGCAACAAATAATAACTTGACTTCTAGTTGATATTTGGAAAAGTGGCAGAAGGTAGATTTTTCTGATGAATCATCTGTTGAACTGCATCCTAATCATCACAAATACTGCAGAAGACCTATTGGAACCCAAGATTCTCACAGAAATCAAGTTTGGTGAAGGAAAAAATCATAGTTTGGGGTTACATTCAGTATGGGGGCGTGCAAGAGAGCTGCAGAGTGGATGGCAACCTCTACAGCCTGAGGTATTAAGATATTTGTGCTGCCCGTTATATTACAAACCACAAGAAAGGGCAAATTCTTAGCAGGATCCTCCACAAAGGACAGCTCCAGGATTGGCCACCCCAGTCACCAGACATGAATATTATTAAGCATGTCTGGGGTAAGATAAAGGAGGGAGCAGTGAAGATGACTCCAAAGAATCTTGATGAACTCTTGGAGTCCTGCAAAAATGCTTTCTTTGCCATTCCAGATGACTTTATTAATAAGTTATTTGAGTCATTGCAGAGAGGTATGGATGCAGTCCTCCAAGCTCATGGGAGTCATACACAATATTAATTCTTTTTCCACTGCATCATGACTTTATATTCTATACTGTACATTATTTCTGTTAAGTGACAAGGCTTTTGTCTAAGCAAAGTCAGACCTTACTGTCCTAATTAAATAATTAAAAATCAAGGCATGATCATATTTTATTTTGGTAAATAATCGTAATCTAGAGGCCTTTGCCTTTCATATAAGCTACTTCTGATTCCAAATGATCAACTAGAAGTCAAGCTTTTATTTGTTGTTCCTAAACCTTGGATAGGCGACAAGACTTTTGTCAGGTAGTGTATACTAATGATCTATTTTTTTAAGTCAAGAAATTATTTACGTTTATAAAACAAAGAAATATAATCATTTTTTTCATAATCATTTAAAGGAATGCACATTTTCAAAGTTCAAAACTGTAAGACACCAATTCTTACATAAAATACTGTACAAATATAATTCTGTACATATTCTTATATACAAATCTGGACAAATAAAATTCCTATATAAAATTCTGTAAAGTTTTTTATTAAGTTATAAATAAAAGAAATATATTTAATATATTATACATCAAATTGAAAAGTATAGTACATGCAAGTAAATTGTGTGCTTTCATACTATGCAAAGGTTTTAAATATTACATTAGTTGTTGTTATTGTATGGGATCACAAGTTGTTCAAGGGAGCTCACACTAAACACTGACGTTTGCCTAAAGATGTCATTTTCTTTTACAAATTTGAGTTCTTTTTTTTATTTTAACTTAATTTTTTTTTTGTTACAATATAAGCCTCTAAATACACACAGAAGACCAAAAGAGACCAAAAAAAAATCTAACATAGATAAATATAAACAGTACTGTGTAAAAGTCTAGGTCATCACCAGCTAACTAAAAATGCACTTGCAGACACTTGCACTCAGATATCAAGAGAAAATACACTGTAAAAAAACATTTGTAAATAAGTATTTGGCGATTCATGTTTTTGTCACATATTTATGCATTTGAATTGCATTATGTAACCTTGACCTTTCCTCCAAAATCTTTTGATGTTGAAAAGACTCTTGACATTTTTAATAGTTTGAAGTGATATATAATTTGTGTTGTAAATGACGGTACAAAAACCTGGTAACAAACTGCCAATACCTTTTCTGTTATTTTACAGACTTAACTCTGTCTATATTCTATCGTATGTATGATTTAATTTTATTTTATGGCTGTGTGTATGTGATTTTGTGTATTATTATTGACTTGTAGTTGTAATTTAGCATTTGCTGTAATGCAATTGTTTTGTCATTGTCTTTTTAATATTATTATTTAGGTAGAGGCTCTAAATAAGCCTTTTGGGCTTATTCCTCTACAGCCTCTTCCTGTACATTATGCCTTATTTTTTTTTCTGTTTTATTCTAATGTTTTTGTATTCTTGTGCAAATCAATAAAGTAAAAGTAAGTAAAGTACATTATTTCTTAAACAATTTCTTAAACAGCCAGCAGCTAGCTCTCTGCAACTCTTACATGGTAACCCACTGAAGCTAAGCTGTACCTGGTCAGTACCTGGAAGAGAGACCACATGGGAAAGCTATAGGTTGCTCCCGGAAGTGGTGTTAGTGAGACCAGCAGAGGGCGGGCACTCAACCTGCAGTTTGTGTGGGTCCTATATTGATGGGGACTCTATACTGCTCAGCTGTCTTTCATATGAGACAAGACGTTAAACCTCTCATTAAAATTCTTCGAATAAAGAGTAGGGGTTTAACCCTGGCATTCTGGCCCAATTTGCCTACTGGCCTCTGTCCAGCATGGCCATATCCCTATATCATAATTGGCTTCATCACTCTGTCTCCTCTCCACTAATCAGCTGGTGTGCGGTCTGGCGCAATATGGCTACCGATGTGTCATCCAGGTGGATGCTGCACACTGATGGTGGTGGATGGAGGAGATAACCCAAAAATTTGTAAAGCACTATGAGTGTCCATATAAAATGTAAGCAATTATTATTATTAATATCTTGTCTTAAACTATTAAAACACCAATAAAAGTCATATAAAGTAATACAAAAATTTATATTAAAAAAAAGATTTATTAAAATTTATATTAATTTAAAGGAAATAGTAAAAGTTCCTCAAATATATAATACAATTACAAATGTGAGAAAAGCCTAATGATTTAGGTTCAAAATATATTATAGATTATATATATATATATATAGATTATTTAAAATGATTAGTTTTTTTCATTTATTTATTTGCCATTATTTATATTTTAGGTGGGCTGGCAGTTAAAGAATCTGGTCAACTGTCTCCGTGAGGACCCGAGTGGTGTGATCCTCACACTGAAGAAGAGGCCTCAGAACACACTGGGCTCCACTCCTGCACTGCTCAAAAATGCCCGCTGGAAACCACTTGCCCTGCAGGTGTGTATGTGTGATGATAGTTCAATGTGTTTGTTCAAGTAGATCCATTTAACATGTAGTGTGCGCGATTGTGTATGGGTATGCATTACTAAATAGTCCCCACAAGTATAATAAAACAATACCAGTAATTTTTCAACAATGTTTTGGTCCCCATGAGGAAAACAGCTCATAAATCATACAGCATGAAGCTATAACCATGCAGAATGTTTTCTGTGAGGGTTAGGTTTAAAGGTAGGAGCGATACAGTACAAAAACAATTCTGTCTATGGGAAGTCCCCACAAAGATAGAGTATTACACTGTGTAGTGAGGGTGTGTGTGTGTGTGTTTGAGAGTGTCTCCAAGCAGTGAATGGGTTTCGTACAGCTTGTTGCCATGGCAGCCAGAGTTCTGAGGTTGCTCTGGATACGAGTATCAGACAGATGCAGTTAAAGCTGCACATGTGTCCACAGTCACGACACACTGGACGCTCACTCATCAATGAAGGACAGAGCCACAACGCAAGATTTTACACCCTTTCTCCATGATTAAGCAACTAAAGGAATTCAAAACAACATCTAGAATTACTCCATGAAGACAGCTCTATAAATGACCGACACATGCACATTCAGATGAAATTACTAAAGAACAGAAGGACTTCAATTTCTGCATGCAATAAGACGGCAAGCGGTGTGTTTATGTACATGCTTCTCCTGCCTGCTGCTTGTTGCTATGCTTTTCCTCATTGCTAACTGACGGATGCAGCGCTCATGGTTGCTATGGGCAACAATATCGTCGTTTCTGAAACACAATGCTCTGATAGTCAAAGGTCTTTAAACGTGAGCGAGTTTAACTGATCGCTCTAGTGGAAAACTGCACAAGGCTAGCATACAGTACATGTATAATATAATAAAAGCCTAAAAACTGTCTCTAAGCATCATGAGAACATGGAATTCTGTCTGAACATTCTGTCTGGTGATTAATTCCCTTCATTTTAATGTAATAGTGCCAATGTTTTACTTAGTGGTGTGGAATATTAATCAAAAATAAAAATCAATTCAATATGTGTACGAATAATTAAAGAGTAATTTGGGGAGTATGTTTTTGGAGTGGATTTGGCTGGTTTAGGTCTGTCGTGGATGAATAAATTATATTAAACCTGCCAGCAGGGATGGGCAGTATTTAGGATACATTTATTTCAAATACGTATTTTAAATACAAAATAGTATTTTGTTATTTGTATTCGATAGGGTTTATGAAAATGACAACATTCATTCATTCAATTTCTTTTCGGCTTAGTCCCTTTATTAGTCTGGGGTCGCCACAGCAGAATGAACCGCCAACTTATCCAGCATATGTTTTGCATAGCGGATGCCCTTCCAGCTGCAACCTATCACTGGGAAACACCCATACACACTCATTCACACACATACACTACGGACAATTTAGCTTACCCAATTCACCTATAGCGCATGTCTTTGGATTGGTGGGGGAAACCGGTGCACCCGGAGGAAACCCACGCGAACACTGGGCAAACATGCAAACTCCACACAGAAATGCCAACTGACCTAGCTGAGGCTCAAACCAGTGACCTTCTTGCTGTGAGGCGATCACGCTACCCACTGCGCCACCGTGACGCACCATGGCTTAATATTTTGTATCAAAATACTTTAGTGTCTTGTATTTTTAAAATACTGTAAAATACTTCATCTACATCAAATCTACATCAAGACATAAAATGCACTCTCTGATTAGTGCTTTGGATGTTACCGACTCTTCCATTTACACAAGAATTGAAAAATGCTTAGGAGAAAGAGCATGCTGTGCAAATAATAGTAGCTTTGGATGGATTGCTGATGCCAAATTTTTGTCGTTAAAACAAACAACATAAAAATAAGTCCTACAGTGGCGAGTCAACGCTTCATTAGCGGTTTCAAATGCCAGTAGTTGATCAGTAGGTCCACTGTATAGTTAATGAAGAGGAAAGATGTAAGCCTTAAGATGTCACAACATTTGAAACACAAATATTTAGTAATCAAAAGCTCCTAATACAATCTTGTACATTGTATACATTAAAGAGTTTAATAGCAAAAAAATAGATTTTCTGAAAAATTCGGTGAACAAAATATTTAAATTCACCATTTGAGCAATTCCATGCAAATGTCAACCTTGCCATGAAAAAAATTTGTTTTTGCCAAAATAGTGAAACCATTTCTGCGTTTTTTGTGTAGGCTTGTATTTTACAGTGCTTAAAAAAGACTAAATGTCTCTGTCAAACTATTATATTTGATTTACAAAAGTCACACAAGTGGTAATTTCACATCCGTCACATCTATAATAGAAAAGTGTCACATCCCTAACAAAGCTTTTCCCTTATAAATGTAAAAATATAAAATCTAATAAAATTAATCATGTTTGTTTTTTTAGAGAGGCAACTCTTATTCTGTTGATTAGCATAGTTTCTTTTGGGTTGTGCAGTTTAGAACACAGAATTTCTACAAAGTATGTTGTATTACTGTAAACTCACAGACTTTTTTGTCACATCCATAACGCCTGTTTATTTTCCTCATTAAAAATATATATATAAAAAAAGTTTACAGATTAATATTTTTCTGCTTCCACAACTCTGTGGTCAGTTGTTTTGAAAAATATAAACAGATGTTTCAATATAATGTTAACATATACTTCCTTTGTCAATTTATGTTTTGAGATTTTACTGCAAATGTCACATCCATAACGCTGGAATTGCTTATATATATATAATCCTCTATAATAATCATTGTACAGAGATGATAGTAATTCTACTGGTCACATTTGCTATCAAACATTGTTTACTTCACTAATTCAGTTTAAGGGACTGATTAAATAGGTCTAATTGATGGAAGAATTTTTGCAAAGAAATGTCATGCTCCCTTGTAAAAGTATTTTGTAGTATTTTCAAAATACAAAATACAGTATTTTATTTTGATATGCCTTGTGATGGAGGCGAGTGACCAAAATCCTGTACTGTCTAAACAGATATACACATTAGAGTTTGAAGTTATTTCACAACCATTTATTGTTATATATACAGTCAACATTTGAAATAGACCAAAACCTTTCAGCAAAGTTATCCTAAAACTGTTGAACAACACCTATTCTTGTCTTGGATTTTTTTTTACAAAGGTTTCTGACCCACTTCAAGTATTGACTACTGTAGTATGAATATAAGTGGTATGATTGGAATTCAGATGTACTACACCCCCAATGTTATCATCATCACGTGACCTAGCATCAGTTGCATTTGGTTTTAATAAGGGGTTCATTAAATCATTCTTTCAAATGATTCATTTCAAACAGCTGATTTATTTATAAACAAAAATACCTTTATAAGTGAATCACTGGCTCACTTGATTCCTCCAAAAGCAGTGGACATGATTAAAATAACATTTTAGTGGTGAAAGGACTGTTAATTCTCATCTTATGTTCAGACTGGCAACATTACATCCAGTTGAACAGAAATTTTCTGCTTCAGGATAGGGTTGCACCAGCTGTTCATAAGCTCTTGTTTAGACTGGAATGAAAAGTCCACACTAGAGGCTTAATAACTAACTACTAGCTAGTTTGTAACCAAATTTGTACTTAGACCACATGTACTTAAGGCAGAATGTAGTTAGTACATTAAAAAATATCTTAATTAAGTTTCCATATTTTATATTTTCCGTAAATTTTCGGTTGTGAATTGCATTATGGGATGTTGATTTCTGCTCTGTTGACTTTTGATGTTGAGAATTCATTTCTACAGTTTAACAAAGTTACTTTTATTGACATTTCAGTAGTTTGAAATAATATACTGTATAAGAAATAATATATAGAGAAATAAGTGTAGATTACCCAGTGATGAGTTGTAGCGTAAAACATATGCTGGATAAGTTGGCGGTTCATTCCGCTGTGGTGACATCTAATTAATAAAGGGACTAAGCTGAAAAGAAAATGAATGAATGAATGAATGAGCGAATGAAGTCTGTAGAATAACAGAAAATGTACTGGCAGTTTATTATTAGGTTTTTGTAGCATAGTATACAACACAATATATAACTTTAAACTATTAAATATGTTCATAAAAGACACTTTTCAACGTTAAAAGGTCCCATAACGAAATTCAAAGCATACATTTATGAGGGAAAATAAAAAAATCAAATCATGAATCACAAAATATGGAAAACTGTTCATTTATGGATATTTTTTTACAATGTTGGAGGCAAGCTTCCCATAAGGTAATGAGTAGTTCCACTGATTGAAATAATACCCAATCAGAAGCCTAATAGTAAAATAGCTTGACATGTGCATGAACTGAACATGAACAAGTTATCAATATCAAAATAATTCACTTGAAATTAATTTAATAGCCTATATCTGGAAGCATGAATATACAGGTAGAAAACATGGAGTCATGGAGAAATGATCATAGTAATTGATGGATACAAACTTAATGAAACAATCCTTGAAAGAAAATTTAACTTGTAAACCAGAAAAAAGTGAGATCTGGAAGGACATGAAAAACAAAAATAATTGCAAAATGCTGTGAGCAGAGGGAGATGAAGGAAGAGAACCTGTGGTTCACCATTATCAATCACAAGCTCATCAATGTAATCTAATCACACTGCCATCTCTTTTCTTCCATTATTCATGGGTAGAGGCTGCCGTCATTTTTTTGTTGGAACACAGAGTTATGTTTAAACTAAGTTCAGAGGTGGAACGCAAAACTATTTAGTAGTGCATAAGTTCTAATTAAGTAATAAGTAATTTAGTCTCTCTTAACGTTGCAACTATGCTACATTTTAACTTTTGTACTACTGATGCAACTGGCCGCTGATTCTGATAATATTACTTTTCTATTAGCTTTTTACTGAGGTCATTTTTTGTGTGTTTCTGCTCGACAGCCTTTGTCCACTAGTCCATGCAGTGGTTCTCCCACCCCACCCAGCACACTGGGGTCAGTGGGACTCTCACCTGGAGTGGACACACCTGGAGGACATGATGTTTTTATTCTGTCCCCTGTCTATGGACACAGGTATTTAAATGTTAAATATAAAAGATGCAGTCAACACTGTTAGTTTGTTTTAGTATGTTGGTGTAATTGATTTCTGCTTCTGTTCTCACTCTGTTAGAGAGGAGGATCTGGATCGGGGTGGTTTCGGTGTGTTTGGATCAGATTCTCCAGGGTATTATGTAGAACAGGAGATACTGGGGGGCCAGTATTTTCCCCTTCTGGAAGAAGAATCTGGTAGAAATACCGGACTGCGACGCAGAGACCGGACCCCAACTCACAGTAAGCGCATGCAACTATAAATGGACATTACAAATTATAGAGCAAATGAAGAGTTCAAATAAATATGATTTACAGTGTCAATTATGTTTGTAATATATTTTTTTAATCCAAGTGATTGGATTTAAGTGATTTGCTGGTCATTTTTTTTATTTTTTCTCAATTTTATAAGATTGTTTTTTTGAATTAATCAGTAAATTAGTAACATTATATTCAATCTAGGGCTGCACGATATTGGAAAAAACTGGCATTGCGACGTTTTGCTTTTCTGAGATATGAAAATAAACTTACAAGATGTCTATTTGAAAAGAATTTCTCATTTGATATTGATTGGAATGATTTAGTTGAATGCATCTGCATAAATATACAACACTGTTCAATAAATAAATAAATAAATAAAAGCACAAAACAATAGAACAAAGATAAAAAAGCAGTACTTTATGGTTTTCAGTTAGACTTTAACAGTATTAAAGTACAGAAATGCAATAATCAAATGTAAATTAGCACTGAATAGTTTTTATTCTATTGCATTAAATAATTAAACACAATAAATCTTCATTAAAGCTGCAAAATTGAAATTTTCCTGTGCCCAAATGGCTTGAATTCTTTTGAAATCTTACAGTCACAGGCTATAAAAAACACCCATTAAAAGTCGTTCATATTATTAAATTAGAACTGTGCAACGACTCCACAAATTGCATGTTCTGAACTGGTTAATTGTAATTACAATTTGACATTGCAAATCCTGCGATGTGACAGTTGAAGATTCGCACATTGCAATATATCAATGTTAAAATGATATATTATGCAGCCCTAATTCAATCATTTTTTTTAAATTATGCATATCTCCCCTATATACACCTAATTCTTTTAAAGGTGTTTTCTGTATATTAAAGTGGAAGTGAAACAGTTAGTCAAGTTTACATTATTTTGTAAATTGGTTTCCACTTTAATGAAAATAGATTAAAGTAACTCGATTAATGTAACCATTTTAAAGAAAATGGCATATTTTACTATAGCTTTTAGTGCAATGGCGCCGCCATCTTAGAAAATCGCTGTGTCTGACGTAACGGGGTTGGTTCCGTTCCCTCAGCTGAACAGATTCAATGGAAGTTATGGACTGAACACGGAGACTGCAAAACCTAATTTAACCCAATGCGTGAAGTTGTGGATGTGCATCGCAGAGCTGGTGCAAATACAAGCATCAGATGTGTCCAATATATACAAAAATATTTATACATTTTGTATTTTTCTCTTTTTAAGTACCTTTCGTTTGTTGCACTTGGGTTCACTCACGCTGCTCCAGCACTGCTTGACAAGGGGATTTACATTCAGACTAATGCAACGATTAAAGCACATGACTTCACGCTTTACTAAGTCACATCTTCGTTGATTATGTCAAGACATATTCTCTTATCAAGTCGATCAACTCGATCTCTTAACATGTTTGAAAGACGCAAAAACCTGCCATGTGAAAAACCGCACCAACCGCACCGTTGAACATAAACAGAGGTAAGCAGCTGTAGTAGTGAAAACTGGCAGTACCCGCCCCATTACGTGAGAACCGGACATTGCTGAAACCATGGCAGCGCTCTAGCTCTAAAAACTATAGTAAAACATGCCATTTTCTGCTAAATGATTTCATTAATCGACTTTAATATATTTTCATTAAAGTGCAAAACAATTTACAAAATAATGTAAACTTGACTCAGTGCTTCACTTCCACTTTAATAGTGTGTGCAATATTGCTAAAACGGCTATTTATCATATCATAGGGGATTTTTTAAATCACAACAATTAATGAAACACTGCCTATGTAGGCATGTAGGCAAAGGCTAACAACACTGTGTCTTAAATAGAACTCATTCAATCTTAACTAGCTGTTTCGTGAACTATTAAATCATTATCATGTTCGCACTCACGCTCTTGCATGTGTAATGTTACTTGTTATTAACATTCTTCAATTATTGGATCATTTCTGACTGCACCCTTAAAGACTTCATCACAATGTAAATGCTTTTAGACTCTAATTATATGTTTATGTTTGTTAAGTCAGTGAAATACTTGATGTGATCGAGATGATTTGGATTCCTGTATTTTTTAATCCAAGTGTTTAGACTTAATTCAGTTTAATTCAATTCATCTTTATCTCTATAGCGCTTTTACAAAGTAGATTGTGACAAAGTAGCTTCACAAAGATCTATAGTAAATTGAAACAGTGTCAGTTCAGTTTTCAGTGTTGAAGTTCAGTTCAGTGTGCTTTAATATTCACTGCTGAGAGTAACACTTAAAGTCAATAATATTAGCCTCCTGGTGAAATTGTAATTCCTTTTAAAAATATTTTTTCAACATATTTTTAAACATAATACTTTTAATAACTAATTTGTTTTCTCTTTGCCATGGTGACAGTACATGATATTTTACTATTTAATTTGCAAGATACTAGTATTCAGCTTAGTGTCATTAAAAGGTGTAACAAATTTTTTAGGTTAAAGTTAGGATAATTAGCCATCACTAGATAACAGTGGTTTGTTCTGTATAGCCAATCAAAAAAAATAAAATAAAATAAAAAAATATATATATATATATTTCTTAAAGGGGCAAATGATAATAACCTTAAAATAGTTTAAAACTGCTTTTCTTCTAGTCAAACTAAAAGAAATAAGACTTTTTCCAGAAAAAAATTATTATAGTAAATACTGTGAAAGTGTCCTTGATCTGTTAAACATCACTTGGGAAATATAAAAAACTTCAACTGTATATTACTCATTGATAACTCTTAATATCGATTTTCTCATTTAGCTGTTCTGTCACAATTCACAAAGCAGCACGATTTGAAATACCATTGTTTTTCTACACAAGTCTCTATACATGACATTCTGTACAGTAAACCACATCTGTTTAAATAATGTATGAAATACTGCACGCTTTCCAACCATACATTTTTAAATTCTAGTGTGCTTATGCCATGTTACACAATGAACATCTTACATCATCCCCGGATGGCCATTTTTTTAAGCTGAACATAGCAGTGCATTACAGGAGATTAATCCACTTGGGAGTTCCGGCTTTAAACTGCAAATCTCAGCCATTTAATATGTTGCAGTTGCGCTACCGTGTGCACTAATACACAGCAAGAGAAGAGATGTCGGATGGTCTGAAATGCGCACACAAACACACACACACTCAATGGTTGTATGTCTCTGCCTGTAGGTGACCTCCGACAGGTTTCCATGGGAACTGAATGGCTGGCAGAGCCTCAAGAATCTGGAGTTTATAAAAGAGGAAGCAGAGGTGATGATTTTACATTTTATGTACTACAATACTTTACTACAACTTGTACTTAAGATTCATTTAAATTGGCCCTATGATATCTAAAATCTTCAGTTCTGTGTTTTAAACTGTTTAACCATAATGTTCAAAAACACTTCCATTTTCTTAGAATGAGCATTTAAAATCATTTTAAATTTTCAGTCTTAAATGAATAAATAATACTAAACCCCTTTTGTCTAAGAAGGCTAGTCTGCTTCGATTGGTCAGATGGTCCAGTCTGTAACCGCTTACTAAAGCAAAATGCCTATAACATATATGCATGTTTTCTAAATCAGACCCCCTAGTTTTTCGTGATTCCACGATCGCTGAATCCAACGCAAAATCAACAAAAAGTTGCACATTTTTGTGATCCTGCAAAATTCGTAATTAAATGCAAAATTATCACAAAAAATGTAAATAATCTCCTAAAACATCCAATTCCAAACCATATAGTCAAATTATAATTATTTAAGTTTTCATTTTTTTGTTTTACATGACTTATAGACGTTGCATACGCAGCGCACGTGATGTATTTGAGTGTCTCTCGAAAGGTGACATCCCACCTGCGCCCTCACAATCATTACATTACATGGAAGGAGGGCGGAATTGTTTTGCAGCTTGTGCAGTAAGCAGATGCAGATGAAGTGCGAGTGATTTACATCTGAAGTCAATGCAAAGTTTGGATTAGGCATTCTGTGGCGCGAATTGGGCGTTTTGTGTGTTTGACGCGCTTCAAACTGCAAAAGAAAATTGGAGCAAACATCTAACAAACAAAGCAATGGATCAGACAGAAAAGCAAGCAGCTTACAATGATGGAGATTGGTTCAAGGCTGCTGGACGTGGCCAAATTTTATTTTTGCTTTACATGTATGCAGGGCTTGACATTAACTTTTTTTTCATCACCAGCCAGTGTGGCCAGTAGTTTTCCAACATTACTAGCCACTCGCCATTTTCACTAGCCACAATTTTGTTGTTGGGAAAATATATTTCATATGCATAAATTTGACTTTGACATGCTAAAATTACATTGACATGCTACAAATTACAAATTTTGGGGAATGTCCACATGCCTCCTAATTCATTTTCCTTTTTGTGTATGTTGCGTATGAGCTTGCTCAGTGAGCATGAGCACATGGGTCATGGTTTTATAATGTTGTTTTACAATTAGTTATTTCACATGACTTTTCAATTCAGTATTTACCAAATTTATCTCCAACCACACTAAAAATAATTAAATATTTCTTTGCCACAAATTTTAAAATGTGTCAAAACAAGCAAAATATAGCTGTATACTATACATTTTATTAAACAAAACAGTTCTTTTAAAAAATGTTAACACCAGTTAACTACACATAAATGCGAAGTAATATCCTATATTCTATTTAAATAATGGTTAAAGCGAAAGCAAACTGTGCTGCTTACAAGAAGACCAATCTGAAGCTCTTGAAAGCAGCAGGGCTGTGGGTGCATGAACAACTTGTCTAGTCTATTTGAAAGGGAACCGATCACACCACTTGCGTTTCCAGGCACGGTTGTTTCAAGCAAGGAAACGGGAGCGCGCACGTGTTTTAAACAGTCACGCGCATCACATCAGCTGTTGGCGCGAGTGATTATCCTCTCATTTGGTAATCAACCGGCTTTCTTTTGCTCGCACGAACACGATTATATTTGTCAGTCATGCTGCTTCTCAATTCTAAGATCGCATTTGCACAAATATTGGGCCATCCTTATTGTCGAACACTGCTTTTAAGAAAACTACAATTTAAAAATGATTTCCAACCAGCCAAAGTGGCTAGTGGAGGTGTCTGTCTAACCCGCCAGAGCTGAAATCTACCCGCATTTGGCGAATTGGCGGGCGTTAATGTAAAGCCCTGCATGTATGGCTGGTAGCTTATTATGATGTGCGTAAAATCGATAAATTATGTTGTTTAACTCTCCTGCAGTTAACAAGAGAAAATGCTTCCCTGCCATTGACGAGTTTTATGGCAATCCGTGTTTTAGGTGTATTAAGGCAGGGGAAGCCCTAACGCATGTCCTGAGTGAGGTACCTGATGTCAAATGCTCCAGGGTGTGAAATCCAAGAGAAAGTAAGATTGTGGATAAAAATAAGAGTTATTAACCCTACTTTGTCTCATTCTCTACCATGTTAGATCTGTTTTAGATCTGGTCTCGACAACAGACCAAAATAAAGAAGCTTTATTTTTATGATTTAAGTCATTTTCATTATGTGAGATTGCACACCTAACATAGTAGGCTACCTAATATGGTAAATAATATATATATATTTATTTATTAATTTTTTTATTATATTATTTTTTTAAATCGCAAAATTGTCCACAAATTTCTAGGAATTACCATCACAAAAGTCATTTTTTATCGCAAAAAATCACAAAAAATATGTGAAAAACTAGGGGGTCTGCTAAATGTGTGTAACTGAAGAGTTTGTATCTTTGTGCAATGATTAAGGCAATTCATTGCATATTTGTGCAATAATGAAGATTCAAGAGTTTGTAATGTATGCTTTATCGTTTCATAGATTTATGCAAGGGTTGTAATTGCTGACAAGTCATTTCATTTTCAGTTGGGTTTTTTGAGAGAGAGAATTGTATATCATGTACTTGAATACTTAAACTTGCAGAAAAATTACACTTACAATCTGCTACACACTGCATAAAAGAGAATATTCAAAAACGCATAATTGGAACACTTGAAAAATATTATCAGTCTTCATTATGCTTCTTCTTTGTAGTTATTGTAGTCATTTCTGACATTCTTGGCCACCTGAGATTTTGTTTCAGAGAGGAAATTGAAAGTGTCTCACTCAAAAATGGCATTAACATTTCTTTCTTTAAATGGTCACGAAACAGCAAAACACATTTTTGAGCTGTTGACAGTCATATATGTGTCCCATGCTGCTAAAAACACTATTAGGACACATATATTACAGGTTGTTTTTGCGTTATTTTGCTCAAATTCGTTCTTCCGGTTTGAAACAATTTTTTTTAACCTGCGTCACATTGATTAGATCCTTGCGTGTAATCCAGCGTGGAGAGTGGATGTCTGTACCTGCGAGTACATTGTGACGTCTCTGAGTGTGCAGCATTGATTCATGAGAAAGACTTGTTTTAAACCAATTAGCGCGCTCTACTGTGAATGAGGTGCAACTTCATTAATATGCATGATAGCTTTGAAGACCAGTTTTTGCATGTTACTGTGTTCAGAAGGCAGAGAGATGTCACATTGTGTTGCCAAAACAAGTGGAAAAACAAGAATTTGGAGACATGGGCCGTCAGTTTTGTTTATAAATGTGCTGCAACAAAGGTTTTGTTTTCATTTCCCCGCTATGAATATTATTAAACTGGACACAGAAAGCTGCTCCTACATATATACATCTGATGAGGGATGTGATTAAACATTTGGAACTGGACAAAATCAGATTCTCCCTAAAAAGAAAGAAGACAAATTCTATAAAATGTGGCAACCTTTCATGGATTTTAAAAACATACATTTTGCAAGCAATAGTTAAATGGAAGAGGATTAGACTAATTTAGGTAAAAAAAAAATAGAAGATTGGTGTTTTTATTATGTTTATTATTGTATCCATTTTATTATTTGTTTCCTTTTTGTAATTTTTTTTTCTTAAATTATTGTATTAATCTATTATCACTATACATCTGTATGGATTATTTAAATATAGCAAGTTTTATTGTCAATTGTTGTGTGAATGTTTGTTGGACCAAATTTGTAAGTCGTTTTGTCCTACTGAGAAAAAAACAATAAAGTTTACAGAAAAGGACAGATTTTGACCTCTATGAGGATTTTAGGTTTAAAGCTCAGTGTCAGTAGTGTGAGGCTAACAGAAATGTTCCCTGATCTTTACAATATCAGTAGGAAAATAAAAATAAAAATTTTATTACACTGTGTAGTCAAGAACACTCTTGTTCTTGGTAAGTAAAACCTACAGAAGTTTATCAGCATTGCTTGTAAGTTGCTTTCACATGAAAGCATCTCAAGAACTTAAATGTCAAAACATTATATAACTGACATTTCAGTGCATTTTCAGACATTTCACTGCATCAAAAGCACAGAAAGCAAAGTTGTAAGGTGGTGTCTTTGTTCTAGTAAACTTTGCAACCAACAGCAGGAAATACCATTACACACTTTGAAGAAACCACCTTAGTTTCAGAAAACTAGAGAAACTTCAAACAACTATTTACAGCAGAAAACTCATTCGCATCAAGAACGATAACTATAATATTTCTACAAATTGATCTCAATATAAAACATTCATTTAGACCAAAGCTACAAGCCTGTTCAATTTGTGAACTTTTCTTTCTAGATAGTTAAAAAAATTGATTTTTTTGAATTGATTTTTTATTTTACTGATGTTGACTATTATTTTTCTTTAAAAATATAAAACTAAAACATTTTTAACAATTTAACAAGATAACCTCACAGCAAAGTTTATTAGAGAATTTGTTTGTTTGTTTGAAATGTTAACTTATATTTTATGCTACTTGCAGCCTATTGACTACTATTGTAGAACTTAAAGGGCACCTATGATGAAAATCATCATTTGTAAGCTGTTTGGACAGAACTGTGTGTAGGTATCGTGTGTTCACAGTCATATTGGAGTGATATAAAGACAATGAGTCTCATTTTTTTTTACATTTCCTGATGTTAAAAAAGGATGCAAAATGCCCATTTTGAGTCCCACCACAATGTGACGTTGGAGTGCTGTTTCCCTGCCCACCAAATTGATCGACAGCTGCATATTAACATGTCTCCATATTAACACGTATAATCATATCAACAAGACAGGATGTGCACAAAGCAACTGGGATTAAAAGATTTGTTCGACTTGCTGTGATCATCGATCATCATCAAATGTGGTCAAGAATGAGTTTTACAAGTTTAAAACGTTTTTAAAACAGTCCATGTTTATAAATGAAGTATCGTGATTTTACCATCTTTATCACCACAGCCGCATGTCAGTACAATTATAAGAGAAGACTTATATAAGGTTTATTTAGTACATTATAATAACGAATATCCATACAGCAGTGCTTCCCAGAGATGGGTTGCGAATGGAGGTGCATCCGCTGCATAAAATCGTGCTGGATAAGTTGGTGGTTCATTCCACTGTGGCGATCCCGAATTAAGAAAAGGGACTAAGCCGAAAAGAAAATGAATGAATGAATAAATGAATGAATACAGCAGTGGATATTAAAAATGTATCATGTCACATTTGCCGTGCAAAAACAGTGCAATGTGTGTGTGTCCCCGGTATGTGTGTGTCTGTGTGTGTACATAATGACATTGTGTGTGTGACTCATCGTTACAGAAAGGCTTGAATTAACTCCACAACAAATACATCAAATTCTCATTGGAAAAGCTCTTACTGTATTTCTCATAAACGTTACGTAAGATCTGCTTCCTTCATATCTGTCACTGTGCTGTTTATACGACGCAGCTGGAGATTGAGGCACACTCTGACAGGCATGTGGGAACGGTAGACGGGGAGAACTGGCATTAAAGGCACAGGCAACAAAAATAGCTACACTGTGTTTAGAGCAGAAAATCCCAACATTCTGAAAGGTCTAATAAATAATCTGATGGGTGCCCTTTAATGCTATAACTACTATTTCCCCATTGGAAAATGGTAAGAATTAACATATTACTGAAGCTGATGAAATCTCATTTCAGCTGATATAAATTTAAAAAGATGTTATCTCAATGTGTGAAACAGCAGATCATTATCGGTGACAGCAGCCACCTTTAAGGATATGAGTGGGGAAAAGCTACAAGCAAGCATACGAAATGACTCATTTATTATGTCCTTGTTTCTTTTTTTGTGCAAATACGACTCTAAGAATAGAACAGAGTATGCGTAGGTGACACCGGCACAGATAAAAATAGAAATCAAACCTCCTTTAGGGGAAATAAACCTCTGAAACCTCACAAACACAGGAAGGTGTCAGAGTAGTTGATGCTGTGGCTCCTACTTGAAAAATGAGCATTTTCTGTAACAAGTTCTCTTTCCCTCAGTATGTGACTTTGTGTTTGTTTTCTGTTTTTCCCCATCAGATTCTGATTCCTCCCTCTTGCGGTTTCTAAGTGATGATAGGATCCTATTAATCCAGGAAGAGGCAGAGTTTTCCCAACGTGACACAAGCAGGCGATCCAGGAAAAAGAGCCGGAATCCAAGCAGTCCCAGTTTTCCCATCAGCCCCTCAATGCTCGCTCCACCTGTGCGTCTGGACACATGCCCCCCCGAGGGGCTGCCCTTCCCCGTGCCCGACTCAAACACAATGCCACACTACCATGTGAGTGTACCATGAGAGATGTGTCTGCTCTCACACCATTGCATAATTGGATTGTCTAATTGCAGGTTAACATCCTTCCTCAAATAGTCGTGTTTAAAACTAGAGATTGTATATAAACGTTCAGACGTTCCTTAATAAAACCGTTTTAATTGTCTCCTATTTTGTGGCATACATTCACTCCATATTGTCATGTGATTGTGCATTGTCATTTGCACACGCAAGCATCTCTGTGACAGTCGTTTGTTTCATAACAACAGGAAATTCAAATTGTTCTTCCTCTTTGTTTCTTTTTCTCTCTGTCATGCTGTTCATGGACACAGAGAGCTGCAGACACACTTCGAGCAGATACAGATCGGTGAGTAAACTTAATATCTGCCTTAAACCATAATACACAGAACAAACAATACAGAAACCATAACACGAGTGCGGTTACTCTTTAAAGGATACACATATGCAGGGTTCTGCAGGTCTCACCAAGTTAAATTTAAGACTTTAAGACATTTTTAAGACCATTATGAATGAAATTTTAGACTTATACAAGGCTAAATGCTAAGGATTTTTTCAAATATCCCATTTAGAAAACATTTTCACTTGCCCAACCAAACAAGCATTATAATTTAATACATTTATTAATACAATAATAATTTAATAATAATAAAAAAAAAGGTCAGGTCAGTATCCTCAGCATTAAATAAATGGAGAACTTTTGCTACTGTAAGGAAAGTAACTAAATTCTAATTGTAAATAAAAAGTTTAGTTTTATTGAGATGGATTGTTGGTGATTGTATAAGTATTAATGGCCAGACTGGGTAGCTATACGTGAACATTAAGACCTGTTAAAAAAGATTTAAGACCTACAACACAATATTTTTGTAGATTTAAGACTTTAAGACCTAAAAGTTTGCTCCCCGTGGATACCCTGCATATCAAGCTGGATTAATACTTTCACCTGGCGCCGCATCGCCGACCTCCGCTGACTGCACGCGTACCTCACGAAATGGACTAGGCTTTTATACTTGATGAGCTTGCCGTTGTGATATTCTTAAAAATGACAGGGGGTGGTCAAAAGAAACCCACCGTAAAGTCAAATGGATAAACAGAGAAGTTTCCGGAACTACGTCATATCATTAATATCATTCAATATTTTTTAACTAATTGTTTTTAGCATTTTTATAAATATTTTAATGATTATAAGAATTTTTATAATTATTCAAGGTTTGTTTTTTTTTAAATCAAACCTTGATGCATCACTTGCTTCTGGTCATATCTCGGACGGTTCTACCTATTAAATTTTATTAAAATATTAATGTCAACAGAACATGGGTTGCTCTACAAATATATGTTTTATTATGGCAAGAATAAAAGCAAAAAAGTACACTTACTAAAAAATACAAATGTTTTTTTATAGATTTAGCCCGCTCCACAATTTACACATTATTGTCTGGCTAGTTTCTGTCCTATACTTATGCTAAAAAGGCAATAATAGTCCAACATTCCTGACCATTATCATCAATAAAGCCTAGAAATAGGGCATCAGTTTACTGTAAACCGATAGATTCAAATATTCCTTTCCAGTTATCAAAGAAATAATTTGTTCCTTGATTTTTGTTTTGTAACTATTACACTGTTTTACATTTAAAATTGTGACTTATACATCAGTGTAAAACCTACGAGCATGTCTGCATAGCGAGTTTTCTCCTCCGCGTCTATCATGGATCAGCTGTGATCGCCACTGCCGTTTTTCAGTGTCACTCATCAGTGAACAGCGTTAGAGCCAATCGCAGCCCTTTCTGTTGAGCGCGTGACCAGTCATAAGAAAAAACTCGCTAGACAAGGCTCAGAAAGTGAGCAGGATATTTATATTTGTTTATTTGCTATAAATTCTCATGTTGTTCTGTGCATGAACTTGAGCATTTAAAGGTACAGTTTATATATATATGACCGTTTGCATTAAAGGACAAAATTGTGTTACAAATAGTATATAAATATATTTATACATTTTAATACAAGAATTGCTGTGCTGTGAAGAAAATATAAAACTGTGTATGGAAAGCATCATCAATGCACTGTGATGCACGAGATATCGAATTGAACCGAAATGATAGCATGATAATCGTAACTGAACCGAGATTAAACATATTAATTCTTTCCAAAAGGATTGCAAGTGCTCACATTGCCAAACACAATGGAATAGTGTGCCCTTGTAAGTCATAATGACAGCTTTTGTTTATTTAAACATTTTGGTTGAATCACTTTATCACTGCAGGTTTTCTGTGAAGCAAAATTATATTTGTTTATTTGCCTGTTATTTGATTATTTGTCCTAAGGAATTTATTGTAAATACTCTTTTCACATTATTCCCCTTTCATAGTTTTCACTAAATTATAAACAAGTGCTTGCACATAACCGTGTAGGAATGGCTGTTGGGTCAAAAATGTGGTTTTGCTTTACTATATGACACTTTGCACACTCAGCATTATATTGTGACAGATTCACAAAATGATCTGCCCTGCAGTTTGGCAACAAATCATTTAGACTGAACTTGATAACCGTCAGCTACTCGTTCCCATCACAAGGCTCATTTAGTAAGATTTTCAGAGCAGCAGGTGCTAAACACAGCCAGATGTGAAGGTGCTATTTAAAGCACATGTTCTGTGGTTTTCCCCATTTTTTTTTTATCATTAGCGCTTCTCATGTCACGATTAACTTTTATCAGTTTTGCTTTGACCTTATTTGCCATTATTACCTGGTACTGGACTGGCCATTAATGTAAACGCAAAACTGATTCGTACATCACATTAAAGAGTTTTAGAACGGGACATTTGGTAGATTAATTTAATTCTCATCAGACCACAAATCATTCCGATGTTCCATTTGAAACTTCAGATGGGCCTGTTCATGGGCTTTCTTGTGCAAAAGAACATCCCAGGCACTTTTTTAGCCATTATTACACAGACCCTTATTTACCATTATTACCTGATACTGAGGTAATGGCAACAAATCATTCAGTATTATTACCTGATACTGAACTGTCCATAATTTTAAACGCAAAGCTGACTCATACATCATTTTAAAGAGTTTTAGAACAGGACATTTGGTAGTTTAATTCTGTCATCATAAATATATACTGGTTTTTAGAGTGGTCATCCCATGATCAAAATGACCATTTATGAGATTAATGTTCATTGTTTTACACACTAATAGGATTTGACCGTCTTAATGAACTATTCATGATATAAAAACAAGGAACAGAAATGACTTGGCTGTGAATTTGATTAGACTGATTACAGTTTCAGTCTAAAAACAACGATCTGTTTCATTAGTATGGATACAGAGATCAATACAAAAGAGAGTTGAGGTTCAGGTTCTTAATCTATAGTTGTAATCTATAGTAGTGTGTAATTGTGTGAAGAGGGTGTGCACGTTTTGTGTGTATAAGGGTGTCTTTGTAAGAATAACAGCTGTGGTAGAGCTGCTGCACTTGGAATTAGGTATGAAGTTAACCTCAAACACCAGCATCCTGTCCACCTGGCTTTGAGGATTTTTGATCCCCTGCTGATTTTGTATGCCCACTGACAAAGAAATGATCAGTCTATAATTGTAATGGTAGAGTTATTTTAACTGTGAATGACAAAATGGCAACAAAAATTCATTTCAAAAAAGTGTAACTGATTACTATTTTAATGAATGAAATGAGTATTTGACCACTTCGCAAAGCACGACTTTAAATCCTTAGTTTGCAATCACGGAGGCCAGCCAGTTCTTGCAGTTGGACACTAGGTTTGCACATCTCAGGTTTGCATCTCAGGAAGGATTTTGTCCCACTCTTCTTGGCAGATCCTCTCCAAGTCATTAAGGTTTTGAGGCTGATGTTTGGCAACTCAAACTTTTAGCTTCCTCTACAGATTTTCCATTGGATTATGATCTGGAGACTGGCTTGGCTACTATAGAACCTTAAAGTGCTTCTTCTTGAGTCACTTCTTTGTTGCCTTGGTTTTGTGTTTTGGGTCATTGTCATGCTGGAATACCCATCCACAACCACTTTTTTTTCCTCGCCACTGGCTTGCTTGGTTTGGGACTTGTGGAGCTGCGCATCAATAGATTTGCTCTTCAGTGTTTGGGCTTTCAGCAGTGAAATGTAAACCACACTGAACTTAACTAAAACTAAACTGACAGTTTTAATTTACTAGAACTTTTACTAGACCTCATTGTAAAAGCGCTATATTAATAAACATGAATTTCTCTCATTAAAATGGATATCAGTTCATGAGCTTTTTGTTGTTGTTATTCTGTCTCTTAAAATAACCCTACCATTACAATTATAGACTAATCATTTCTTTGTCCGTGAGAAAACATATCATCAGAGAATCAAATACTTTCCCCTCACTATATACAGTTGAAGTCAGAATTATTAGCCCGCCCTTTGAATGTATTTATTTATTTTTATTATTATTCTGTTTTTAATTATTTCCCAAATGATGTTTAACAGAGCAAGAAAATTTTCACAGTAAGTCTGATAATATTTTTCTTCAGGAAAAAGTCTTATTTGTTTTATTGTTTTTATTTATTTTTAAAAAAAAAACAATTTAAGGTCAAAATTGTTAGCCCCTTTCAGCTGTATTTTTTCAATAGTCTACAGAACAATGTATTGTTATACAATAAATTGCCTAATTACCCTAACCTGCCCAGTTAACCTAATTCACCTAGTTAAGCTTTTAAATGTAGATTTAAGCTGTATAGAAGTGTCTTAAAAATATCTAGTAAAATATTATTTACTGTCATCATGGCAAAGATAAAATAAATCAATTATTAGAAATAAATTATTAAAACTATTATGTTTAAAATTGTGTTGAAAAAAAATCTATCAATTAAATAGAATTTGTGTATAATTCAGACTTCAACTGTGTGTGTGTGTGTGTGTGTGTGTGTGTGTATATATATATATATATATATATTTTTTTTTTGTAGTTTTACATTATTGTTACTGTACATGCAATCACAACAGCCAATTTTAAATTTCAATTTCTCTCTTGTCTTACAGTCTCTGCTTTTCCAGTTGTTTTATTCTTTCTCTTTTTCTCTCTAAAGATATGCCAGTTCAGGACTTGACAGACAAGCAGGGGCATCAATGAGGAAGGTAAATTATAAACAGTTACAGCATCACTTGTGGTAATGAAAGCAAGTTTGATGAGTTGAAAAAATTGGGACAGTAAAAAAAGTGAAGATAAATTCACTTAAATGAAAAATTTTCTCTTTTAAGAAAAATAATGACGAATCTTTATTTGCAATTTAGCAATGAAATGTATTGTGTTGTATCATTATATTATTTAGATTTTAACATACAACCTAAAGTTTATTGTTCAGTAGAGACAACTGTGTTTTGGGGACGTTTTTAAAGATTTTTTTATGTTTATGTTGTTATTTATTAAATTAATTCCTTGATATAGTATAATCCTTTTTATATTGTGATGTTTTTAATTCTAGATTAAACTTGGTTTAAATCACGACACTCTTAAATGGGAATATAACTAATTTTATCTAAATATCACTTGTATGGTGCATATGCTTTTCTGCAGCAGAAATTCATAATCAGTTTTATTGAAATTCTTACAGGTTTTAGTTATGAAAATGAAACAGTGTGAAGTCTTCTGAAACAAATAATTATGTTATTTATTTCTTTATCATCCCTCCTCTCCTCTCTCTAGGCTGTACATTATGCCTCTCTGAGGACCAAGCCCAAGAAGAAAAGCAAAGGTACGATGATCAGAAAAACAGGTTCTTTACTTGTATTAAACTGGGCAGTGTTTGTTAAGAAGAATATCAAGACTTTATCTGTCTCATATATGCTTGTCATTTCATTTGCTGTGTGTGTGTGTGTGTAGGTTCCCTTAGTAGTGCCAGCAGGAGGCGTATTGCCTGCAAAGATCTGGGTCATGGCGACTGTGAAGGCTGGCTATGGAAAAAGAAGGACGCCACGGGCTACTTTACTCAGAAATGGAAGAAGTACTGGTTCGTTCTTAAAGACTCCAACCTGTACTGGTACACCAATCAGAATGTAAGTAAACAAGCATGGTTCCTTTCCCTTGTGTTGTTCTGTGAGGGTGCAGGTCCAATATCGTCCATTTAAAATTCACTAGCTGAATTTACATAATAATCAGTTTGTAACTAGCACCCCAGTCAGGAAATAAGTCATATTTAAAACAAAATTATTTCCTCACCATTTTCTAACACTGTGTGAGTGGTTCTAAACTTTCATGAATGTCATTCTTCTGGTGAACACAAAACAAGACATCTTTAGTATTAACGAAAATAGATTTTGGATTTTCCCAACATACTTCATTATATCTTCCTTTGTGTTTAACAGAATAAAGAAACTCTGCTTTAGAAAGTAGAGGATGAGTAAATGGTTCAACAATGATTTTTAAATCTCTTTGATCACACCAGTCAGAATGAATTGGCCAAAACATGATTTTCATTTATGTTGTAAATAATGGTTTAAACTTGGTGTGCTTCGAAATGCAAATTCTAGACTGAAATCTAAACCCAAAATTCTGGATGAATTGTTCATTATGCATCCGTTATGAAACCCACTTCACACTGTGTGGTGTCTATGGCCAAAGAGGAGAGTGAAACCAGCACACTTAACAATAGGTATGTGCAGGTATAAGATTGTGACGGTATAATAACCTTGGATAAAAAATGTCAGTTTCATGCTATTGTGAATACTGCTCTAAAATAAGTTATTTTTAAATGTCTGGATAAAAAACAATAACTTTTCCCCATTGGACACAATACATTTTTAGGAAACATTTAAAATATTTTTGACCAGTAGCTTTGGATGTGAATGGTCCTTTTTTGCTGGAGATACTGTTGCCATAAAACACTAAATAAAATCGTTGCAAAAAAAACAAAACAAAAAAAAACCTTTTCTGTGTAAAAACTGTAAATTCTGGCGGTTTTAAAACCTTGACTTTTCCAAAATCGCGATAAAAACTTAAAACTGGGTGATTGTCCAATGCCTACTGAACAGTATGCAGTGTGGTGCAGTGAATATTTCTTTGGTTGTTTTTCTCTTCTCCTTTGTTAAAAAAAAACAAACAAACAAAAAATCGTCCAATAATTTTGGTTGGCAAAATTTCTGTGCATTCCTAGTTTAAACCAAATCAAATCAATAAGAAAGTGTTGACCAAGGATTGAAAACTAAACTAAACTGAAAATTTCTGCCCATGTGCAGTGATGTAGAAATGGCATAATGATGTATGATGCTTGGAACACATTTAGTCATAAATGACTCATAAGAGACATAAATGCTCTTCCACTCATTATCTGTGACATGGGGCAATGCTATTGCACCATTTCTTGCTTTGAATTCTATTCCATTTGAACTGTTTGATAATTATAAGAACAGAAACAAGCTTAATATGCCCTTTGTCTCCTTATTTTTACCCAAATAAGAGAGATATTAAGTCTATTTTTAAAACCAAAAAAGGAAGCAGATGGCAAGGAAATATATATAGGGAAATAGTATATACCTGAAGTGAGCACACGTCAAAAGATCAAATCCGATTTGAAGCTTATGACATATAAATGTGCAGTGTCCTTTTAAACCAACACTTGGCACAGGAAAAATAAATAAGAAAACAAAAACAGATTTAAAAACTGCTATGATGGAAAAAAGAAAGACCTAACGTCCGAATTAATTTGTTTTTTTTTTCTTGATTGTGGAATCAAGAGAATGCAAAGGCTGTGAAAAATAATTTTGGTGAAGAATTTTTTGTTTTTGTTTTTAAATAATAAAGTACTTTGTTACTTTCATAAAGTATTTAGCCTATGTAGTTTGTTTACATTTACGAATTAGCTCAATACTAACAGCAGCCACTGTAACAATAACATTGCGTTTGACGCTTCAACATTGCAGACTCTGTTCTGGCATGGAGGAGACATAGCTTTGAATAGAGGCTAGTATTTTATGCTTAAAGTGTTAGCATAAGCTTTTACCTATTATTGAAAATTACAGGTCAAAAGCTAACAAACCTGGTGTGACATTTAGTTTTTTTATTATTTTGCCTTAAAAAGGAGTATCCCATGTTCATTTCATAGTTTTTTAAATGATAAAAAACACATCTGTGCATTTATACTATCCTGATACTGCCAAAGTTATGATTAATCGTGCTGTTTTTTTTTTTCTTTGTTCAGGATGAGAAAGCAGAAGGCTTTATCAGTTTGCCAGAGTTTCGGATAGACAGAGCGATCGAATGCAGGAGGAAACAGTGAGTGTTGAAAGACAACAATAATCATGTCTCTGTTGTGTTGGGCTTGCTGGTTTGTTGGGTGGATCTGTGTGTAAAACCTATCGGCTAGTGGAATCTGGGTCACTGCAGAACTGCTGATCTCTCTTTGATAAACACACACAAACACACACACTGCGATTAAGTGTAATCTATTTGTGTCTGAAGATTTTGGTTTCTCTCTCTTTCTTCCTTTGTTTCAGTGCCTTCAAAGCATGTCATCCCAAAATTAAGAGTTTCTTTTTTGCTACAGATCATTTAGAGGAGATGAACAGGTAAGTGGTGTCAGAGCCCCTGCAGACATCAGCCCACCACCCTGATATTTCCTCATTTTCTCATGCATTTCTTGTTTCAGATGGATGAATCGTTTAGGTTTGGCTGCTATTGGCTACACGCCTGATGATCCAGTACCACGTCCTGATGAAGGTGAGATCATGTCATGTGATATTATGAGCTAATAGTGCTCGGATTTCATTGAGTATAGTTGAGCACACTGATAAAAATGGTTCATTGCAAACAATTTATGGCCCAATCCCAATTCTACAGTATTTTTGTTCCCCTACCCCTTGGCCCTTGAAAGAGAGTGTAAAGGGAAAGGGCTTCAAAATTTACCCCTAAGAAATGGGACACCACTACAACACCTGCACAGGTCATCAAATATCATTGCAAGCTCGTACTTCATATGAGATCGATGATGGCGAATGCTGTAGTTATTCCAGTTGTGTTTTTTTTGGTATTTATCTTCAGGAAATCACAGAAGGCAACGATTTAATGTTATCATAACAATATAATGTGGCAATAAGATCGTAACTGTACTGAGAATTTACACTGTGGCCATATTCATCTATGTAAACACACAAGAAAAACAACATTAACATTATTGCAGACACTGTTAAAAGGTCATTTCCAGCCACTGACAGGGTATTCTAGTCAGACGTGAAAGTATGTTGTGGGACTACTATACAGGAGCGAAATTTAACCTTTTTTTATTGTTATTTAAAAAGCATGACAGTAAAACAGGAACGTCATTATGAATATATTAAAACATATGCTTGTTTGTTGTAAAAATTCATAATAATGGCAATAATTTGTGCATCTCCTGACCTCCGTGTGCAGCCATGCTGCTGCTGTAGATAGTGTATATTGGAAGTTTCGTACACCTTGGTTTTGAGTGTGGTCCTGAAAATTCTCAATTTTTAGAGCTATCTAGCCCTTCCCCTTAGCCCTACACCTTGAAGCTAAAGAGAATTGGGACACCCCTACCCCTTCATGTGAACTCGCAAAACAAGGGGTAGGGCTAAGGGGAAAGGCTAAGGGGTAGAATTGGGATTGGGCCTTTATATAAGCTGAATTTAAACAAGCAAATTAGGTTGAACATTACTAAATTTAATTAGTTTGTTTAAATTTAGCCCATATAAATTGTTTGCAACAACTTACATAAAAAAAAATAGTAAATCCAATAAATCATTTTTTGTGTGTGTGTGTGTGTAATGACTGTCCTCATCATAGTTTTTGATTATTATAAACAATCAGAATCAGAAAGAGCTTTATTGCCAGGTATGTTCACACATACGAGGAATTTGTTTTCGTGACAGAGCTTCTACAGTGCAACAGAATTACAGAGGACTAAAAAAACAGATAATAAATATATTTTAAATAATGATGTTATGTACATGTCATTCTTCATTTCTTTGTTTAGATTACTGGAGTGAGAGTGATCAGGATGAGGTTGATGGTTCTATGACACTCAAACAGGAAGCCACATACCACCACAACCCTACTGTGAGTATAAACGCACATGAATATATTTAGCCAAAAATGCCCTTTGACTGACTTTAGCACAAATACACACATGCCTATTATGCATTAAGCTGATTAAAAGTGAAAGTAAATACATCCATAATGTTTTAAAAAAGATTTCTGTTTAAATGTGCTCTGCTCTATTAAATGGTCTGTTCATCAAATAATATTTCCTAAAACTGTTCTTGACATTTATTATTAGAAAAAACGAAGAAAATTGTATTAAAATTATATTTTTGTATTAAAAAGATCTTGTGACACTGAAGACGGGAATAATGGTTGCTGAAAGTGTATAATATAATGGCTAATTAAATTACTTATTTTTTTAAAATATTAAGATAGAAAATAGTAGTTAGAACTCAGATTAGCTCGAAAGAAACAAAGCTTAAAATAATAAATTATGCGCTGTTGTTTTCAGAGGCAGGCTACAGCCACTGTTTAAACTCGTCTTTCTCCAACCAGGAGCACGCAAACTTACATTTTCCCATTTTGCCATCTGTTTTGCTCTCTGTTTTCGCTACATGCATTACTTGGACAGAGAAGCTTGTCTGGACATGCCCTGGCCCGAACCAATCAAGTGGATTGAGCATGCCATTGTTAATATTAGGAGAAAAATAAATATATTTATGCTTTTTTTTGGAGTCAAAGACTTTGGACAAGGCTTGAACAAAATTTAAGACCTCGTAAAAACGCAACTGAGCTACATTTAAACTACTTTTAAGGGCCTTCATTTTCTCATAATTGATTTATCAACTTTTAATACTTTTTAAGACCCTGCAGACACCCTGCATTTATAATTAAAAATGAAAGAATTACAGAGCACTATATCTTCTGAATCATACTGAAGGAAAACAGGCAGCATATTCACTGCATCTCTCTGACTATCATTAAATATCACTGAGCATCAATAATGGTAATGAGCAGTGATTCTATTTGTCTTCAGGCAACTTCGACCAGTCCATTTCCTGAGCGTCATTTTTCCAGCGGCTCCACATTCTCACATTCCTCTGCCGAGGAGTCCCATTCTTCTTGCCGTTCCTCCCACCGGGAACGCCGCTCATGGCAGGACCTGATTGAAACACCTTTGACCAGCACAGGATTACACTACCTGCAGACAGCAGAGGAGGAGGAACCAGGCCTGCTGTCACCTGACCAGCTGCGGCAAGCCACGCTCCCCGCTCAGCGTCGGCGTCCTCTAGAGCGGGACGGGCCTTTTCCATTGACGGACAGCGAGGAGTCCAGACCTCGGCATCACACTCACAAGCAGCGCAGCCAGAGCCTCCCTCGCCACCGTGACACGCACGGAGGACACTCGCACCGCAGCACTCGTACACACATGCACACGCATGGTACTCTAAGGCCACGAACTCACCTCCATGAGGAAGACGAGGAAGAAGAGGAGGAAAAACATGTGCGGAAAGCCAGCAGCAGGAGACCTGAGAGTGATGACAAAGCCTCCGATGGCACGGATGGTCTTCAGGAGCTGTACAAATCACTAGAACAGGCCAGTCTGTCTGCTTTCGGCCAGCAGAGGCCTTCCACTAAACAAGAGTTTAGACGATCCTTCATCAAACGCAGTAATGACCCTGCCACGAATGAACGACTGCACCGCATACGGGTTCTCCGCTCCACACTCAAGGTATGCAGACTCAATAAGGAATATACACTCTCACTAAAATGTGGAAGCAAACGGTAACAGTGTAGACATCTACAAAAAAGCCTAGTGCAGTAGTGGTATTTTTACTTATTTCATTATTTACTCCTTACTTCTGTTGGATTTACTAGATGATATTTTAAAGAATGTGTAACTAAAAAATAGTTGGTGACCAATTGACTTCCATAGTATGGAGAAATATCCAATGGAAGTCAGTGGGGACCAGAAACTACATTACTTTTTGTTCTGCAGAAAAAAAATTTCATACAGGTCTGTAATGTATGACGACAGAACTTAAATGTTTGTGTGAATTATTCCTTTGTGTGAATAATTCCTTTAAAGGCACAGTATATAATTTTCGCCACTAGAGGGTGCATATTCACAACAAACAAAGACGTAATATGATGACATTGTAACTTAAAGTGGAATCATGGGTGTTGTCGTCTTCATTACATAGACTCCTATAGAAATCATACTCATGGATAAGCTAAAGTATTAATACTTATCATGGTAGTATGAAGCAGAGTAAAAGTAACATTTGGAATAATGCGAGTATAGAAATCAGCAAAATATATAACCCTGTGTTGCAATAAAAATTTATATAATCTAGTTCCAATTAACAATAATATATATATATATATATATATATCAAAAAAGTTATATTATTTGTTTTTTAATTTTATTTGGTTTTTAATTTAAATAATTTCATTTAAAACTCTAGCAGACAGGGTGTGAGAGACATTAAACCTTTTGCTTCCTGAGCATTGGCAGATCCCAAAGTGATGCAAATGCTAAAGGCAGGGTACCACTGATGCAAGTGCACAAGTCAACAAAATATATAACCCCAATCTAATAGGTTTTGGATATTTTAATGAAAATCTTACATATTGTGCCTTTAACTGATTTGCTAAAAGACAATGGTGTCATATTTGTTCTATTCACTACTGGGTCCTGTTGCATAAGCTGCTTTTTTCTTATCCTTAAAGTCAGTTACATAAATGTGGACTGCTCTAATTCGAAGCCAAAAAGCAAGAATGACTATGTTTACATATGTTTATCAGTAATCAAATTATTTAACAAAATCTAAATAAGGCAATAATATGAAAAAGATGTTTATATGAGTTGTGTTTAGAATGTTTCTTCATGTTCCCGTTTTACATGTTATAATACACAGATCGATTAACAATAATTCAAAACCTTGGCTATCTAATGATTCCTCTGGATTTTCATGTAATTTCGAGTGTTTATTTTTTTCAACTTCAATTGCAGTTTTACTTTGTGAATTTCAATTTGTGGGTTTCAATTTGTGTTTACTGCATTTGACTTAAGTCAGATTAGTGTCATCAAAAAGAATCTTGATCAGTCCGAGCTCGACAATAAGGACTGCCTGATGGCCCGGGACCAGCGTGCAAGACACTCGGAACAGTAGAAAGGTTCATTACTGGGCCAATCGGGCCAGTGCTGCCTTGTCACTAAAAGTTTAATTTGGCTGCAACTGTTTGTCAATTGCATACAAATACTTTTGGGGCGCTTTCACACATAGTTTGTTGGCTCATATGCCCAGTTAGAGTGGTTTGTTTGGCATATGTGAATTCCACAATCGCGCTCGAATCTGCATCAAATCAATCGAACCGACATTGCCTGAATGAGGTGGTCTCGGCTTGACTGAAATTACCTCTGAAGCAGATCGATTGTAGTGAGACAGCATAACAATCCAAGGAACTAATGAACCATGCTATATGACAGTTTATCATAGTTGTGTAATAGCCACCCATACGGCTATATGAAGAGAGAATTAGGAGTAGGCGGGATGTCATTTACGAAAATACGAAAGTGAAGGCATGCTGAAATATTACTGAGTGCTGTTAATCCGTTAGGACAATTGACTGAAATTATCATCTGATAATTATTCCATATTTTGATCTTATAATATTTTGGATTAGGCCTATTGTTTTGTTCGTTTCTGCACTGACACCTCGAAAGAAAGATCAATATTGATCTGACTGCAGTCTTGGTTTGTCTGTTATTTCGCTCTATAATTTAACCCTGTAATGCATAATTTTAGACAACTTTTTTAAAATAGATTGATCAATTCAATAGATAGATTTGTACAAATCTTGACAACTGAAATGAGGCTAAGTATAAGAAAGTCTTACCTCACTGATTTATATTTGGTAACTATGTCTGTGGGTGTCAGAATTAAAGGGAAGTAAATTGTCAGTTGTATTTAAAGAAAAGTTATGCTAAATAAAAAGTGTATGTATACAATTATGTTTGGCTTTTGACACATTATTTAAAATATGTGGCTAAGAAATAGCTATAGTAAAAATATGAACCACTGGCCTGATGGCGTTGAACCCTGTGAGTATTGTCTTAATTGTATTAAAATTTAGAGTATTGGTGTCCATGTAAATGTACTGACTAATTACCTATAGTAATGTAATGTATTTTTTATTTAATGCCATATCAGCAACCAAGGCTATTTTCATGGCAAGAACATTTCAATAATAAATATACAAATTCAAATCAACAAACAAATTAATACATTAAATAAGACTTTTAGTGTTAATACATGATAAAAATTCTAAAATCTTTTCTAGTGTCACTGCCAAAAATCCTTAAGCGAGTTCATTTTATAAAAAAGTCCTCTGGAATCATTAAAAGCAGGACAGTCTAGTAAAATGTGTTTTATAGTAAGGGGAATTGTGCAGTACAAACACTGAGTAGTAGGGTTTTCACTTTGGAGCACAAAACAATGGGTTATTCTTGTATGTCCAATATGACATCTGGTAAAAACCACATGATCAAATCTAGTCTTAAAATGTCTGAAAATTCTGTTTGAGATTTCATGTTGGATTTCATATAAATTTGATTACCTACAGTACTTGACTGTCTAACTCCTAGTTGTTCAAACATAGTGGCAAGGTACGTACAACTGGCCCCAGGTTGGCAGAAGCTTCATCTTGATCTGGTTGTTGTTTTAGGCAACTTTTTATCAAAGCAAAATAAAAGTTTTAAATGCAACAATTCAGCAACAAATGTAAAAGTGTAGAACTTTACTAAAGCTAAACTTCTCTCTATCCTTTACCTTCAGGCAAAAGAGGGCGACTTGGCTATAATCAGTCAGGTGCTGGACGACCCTTGTTTGACCTCAAGGAAGTTTCGTGAATGGAAGCAACGCAACCATGAGCTCTTCCTGGATATCTGTGAGTTCAGCTCTGCCCCACTGGAACCGCCCAGCGATTCCAATGACCTTTCACCTCTGTCACCAACAACGCTGATGATGCACACTCACTCCTTCATAGAAACGCATGTGTGAAACACAGTCACACACTCACACGAATAACAGACAGTCACACTCTAAAACAAAGACACAAAGGTATACAAACAATGTGAGTCGTGCGTTTTAAACCCACATTCACACGCACACACACTTTAAAAAACACTGTGAATTCAGACTGTCTTCACTTTTCCTTGACGGATGACCTGATACTGCCCTCCTCCTGACCGTGAGTGACACCCGATTAAACCAATACACTGTAAGATCAATGTCGAAGAAGTGACCCAGCCTCCAGAACTACTGCAGACAGACAAACAAAGTCAGACTGCTTGCCATTGGAGCGAAAGAGTTACAGCTCATTGCAAACTCTGTACAATAAATTTCATCACAGCCACTATTTGAGACGAATGGAAGAAAGGCCCTGTGAGGTGCCCAGTGCATGCCTGAAGAATCTTCATCTTTTCAGAGTAATTGACCACCAGTTGAACAAAACAGAAGCGTATATAAAAAAAGAATCTCTTATTTTTGTCTCTGATTGGAGTTGGGGGGGAAAATCTTTTTTTTTTTGCATCTTATGAGGATTTTGTTCGCTTATTTATTTATTTTGATTTCCTTCCCTTGGAATGCTGCAGGAAGAGCACTCATGTAGCCATGGGCAACAGGCTTCACTCTGTTACCAAGCAACACCGCCCTACTGTGTTACTCTATACAACTCTCAAAGCAAGCAAGAGTGTTGGGAAGTGTGCGTGCGTGAGCGTGCGTGCGTGCGTGCGTGCGTGCGTGTGTGTGTGTATTAGAGTAATGAGAGAGACTGAAGTGAGTCGACGGATGCAGAAGATTCTCTTTTGGAGATTTGTATTCACAAATGGGAAAAGATGAACTCCTGGCAGGTAGTAATGCGTTTAATTTGGCTTCTTTAGAATATTTATATTATAGCTAAACTCATGCATGGTTTAAAAAAGTATTACTATATGCTATCAGGCCAGAGAACAGTCTGTATATAAGAAAATATTATTTGCATAGCTGCATCCTCTGTTTAAAACTGTGAATTGTACTCGTGAATGCAATCTTTTGACTCTGCCAATGCAGAACCTTTCTACTCTCTATTTTTTTCTACAAAAAAAAGATGACAAAAGATGAAAAGCTTTGCTTCTCTGATGTTATGACTGTTTTTGCTTGTTTCCGGGTCTTTGCTGGTCATTACCTCTGAGCTATGGGCTACATTCAGGTTGTTTCTGTTTGCTAATGTCCGTGTTCCTTAGACAGACTCCACTAGCCAAAAGCTAACATGTTAGCGTCAGTCCTTTTCACAATTCTAGACGTCAGCGGCTCAGGATTTTACAATTAGATCAAGTCAAATGGGAGAAAATCTGAGGTTCAAATATAGAAATAAATTGGTTCATTCCTGGCTGTGGAGTGAAAAATGTCCCCCTCTTCTAATAAATGTTGTGTATGTGTGTGTGTGTGTGTGTGTGTGTTCTCATCCCTCCACATCGACACACATTGCTTTTAAACACAGCCCTGCATATGAGCTCAGTGTTACAGTTCTGTTTGATTGTCACTTTTTAGGATCTTGTGGGATGTATTTTAATTGAATAGAATGTATTCATTCATTATTATCTGTAAGACTCATTGGAACAAACACACACACTACCCACACACAGACAATACTTTCATGTTTGTGGTCGATGCTTTCTTACCAAAGCAACTCTCAGAATCACGTCTGCTCATTACTGTTACTCTTTTAATGATTCTTTTTATGTGAATGTTGGTTACACTTTACTGTTTCATTCCATTTTGTGTGTGTGTGTACGAATGAGTGTGTGTTATCCAGGCCATCGGGGTTTCACTGTGGTTTTAAGGGCATGTCCCCCCCTCCCCCCACACGGCTATGCTGTATAAGGTGTAAGTTGCACTGCAACATTGAGACGGAACATATTGCTCTTTTTTCAAGGTTTTCTTTCAAAAAGTCCCCTTCTGTATATTAAAACACCAGGAAGAGCCTGATATTTATTCACAGTATTATTCAAAGCTAACCCTCTTTGCTTTCAGAAATATAAATACATATATAAATATATATAATACAGATTGTAAAATGTTAAACTAATAAACTGAGTTCTCTGCACTCTGCATTTGTGTGTTGTGTGATGTTTTCAGTGACCAGTTGTCATTCTTGATATGTCTAAGTTTACACATAGCCTATTTTGATTGGTTTATCAATTGATAGATTTGTCTTTCCCAAAGCAATACTTTTCACAAAAAAATAGGCATATATAAATTTTAGTAGTGACTTTATATGTACACTTTTTTTCATTTTGAAACAAAAATCTAATTTCAACTGACATTGTATTAGATTTTACTTCCTATTTCTAAAATCTAAACGTTTGACCTAATTGCTCATGTAAAGGTACAAGGGTGGCAACCATATTTATAGTGTTAACATGGAAGTTGCTGAGACTTTTATTTAAGTATGTTGACGTACTTCCAACTCAAATAGAGTGGATGAACTATGACGTCAATTTGTATGCAAAAACCCGAAAGCGAGTTAGCATTTTAGCAGTTCCGGTTCCCTCGTCCAAAAGTCAATGGGTTTTTTCAATGGGATTTCAATTAAATACCTTAAATAAGGTTCATGGCTAACACAAACTCAAGATACTTTAACGTTTATTTCTATGACATAAAACACATCAGTTATAGCACACTCTTGATTTTTTAAATTGGTTACGCTTCTTTAAAAAGACGGTTGCTATCAAGTTGCTAAATGGGACTACATGCGGTGTCGGAGACATTATACGTCATTGAGCTGATCTGGTCTGAAACGCAGCTCGCCTGCGTTGGGCTTTTGGATTTGACTGTGTTTTAGTATTTTCATGAATAGTATTTTATAGTTTGTAGTATATTTTTTCTAATTGGGAATTCTTAATGTGTGTATATAATGCCTTCACTTGTAAAGACTGTGAAGACGTTAATTTGTTGATCATTTATTTTAATTAAACGATATTATGAAAATACTGCTTACCAGTACAGCCTGTCTCTTTCCTGCTCTCAGTAATGCAAACGTGTAAATAAATGTAAAAAAATATAAATACATGTTAATTGTCATCTTAATGTAATCAATGGATTTTTCATCGTTTTTTTTCTTCATCTGAACACATTTAACTCTGTTATAATACACCCCTCTTTAAAATGTAAAGCTTATGTGACTGTATGGGCTGCTTTTCAATGTACTTTGTGAAAAAAAAAGAATATTGAATGTTGTTCTTCATCCATGATGGAACTTGCAGGCATATAGACTTGTCCCTCATGCCTCATATCTGTCGTCTATTACTAAGGTAAGCGGGCTGTATGCACACGAGCGATACACTTTTTTAAATATGTCTCATGATAATACTACAGGAACATTTATACATACAACTTTTACAACCATAAAGCAAAACAAAATGTATTTTCCACATAAAAAACTATCCAAAAGGCATGCAGGTCTATACAGATGTGTTTTTGCGTATTAATTAGTTTATAATATATAGCGCAGATTATAATATAATAAACCGAGAGAGTAAATCTCTCTCATGGACCATATTTCTAAAAAATAAGCTTAAAAAGTTGTCTGTAGCAGAGTGGTGCTGATGTCACAGGTGAGCGCCTTGAAGGCTCTGTAGTCCGTTTATAGCCTAATGTTAGCTTTTCAGTTCTTGCGTTTGCATTTAAGATCCAAAAGTGCTAAAAGTTGTATTTTCGTGTGAGGATTATCCGGCTGCATAACCAAAACGTGTAAGTGTAATGAACAGTGTTTGAACACAGAACTTATTATTTGCAATCTTCGAAAAGCCTATGGTAAAATCCTATGGGGATTTTATAGAGTGAACCAGTTTTATGCTAGCAGTTGATTAGCCTACAAGGTGACGTCATAGTTCCTCCACTTTATAGACCAATTACCATGTTTGTAAACATTCAGGATGCGCGCGCAGAGAGGTGGCAGAAAAAAAACGGGAGCGCTAGCATTTACAGTGAGGGAATGACATCCGATGCGCTTCAGAGTTTGTTGTTGTCTTAGAAATAAGATATACTGATTACATATTATATATATTATTTACATAATGCTTTCAGCGTATTATAACAGCTTGTCACCCAGTAATAAGCACAATGATTCTGCAAAATTAACGTTAAAGTGAGCAGCGTTCATCTGACAGGTCCATTTGCGATAGCACCCTCCCAATGGATATTGAATAAGACAAAATGCCAAGCATCCAGCCCGAAATATACAATCTCACTGAAGTTTCAAGGGATTTTACAAGAGAGAAGTTAAAGGCCTACAAGTGTTTGGATGCCAACAATTGTGTTCTGTGTGGTCATGTGCAAGAAATAATGTTTCCTGATTACCAGATTTAAAACTATGTAGTGTTAAAAACCGAGGTTCTGCCGAGCCAAAGACAAGGAAAAAAAGACGGAGCAAACGTTATACAAGGCCTGGACCCTTAATCATCAACAAGCAGAACAACTGCATTCTGACAGCAAACTACACCTGTACGGCAGGCCCAGGGTATGTGAACTTACACATAAAGGTAAAGTTGGTTTTATATTCGCACATTCAGACTTTCTCCTTAATAATATAATTTCATAAAATTATTATTTGCTAACTCTAAATAGTGAAATCATATTAGCAGCCAATGACTATCAAAGTACATTGTTCACAGTCAAATAAACAGTGTTCATGTTGTTTTCAAGTCACACTTGCAGGTTATTTCAGAGCGAATACTCAAAGTGCCGTGGTAAACAATATAGGGAGTGTGTCACAAGTTGTCACTGAATGAATGTGTGAATATAAAACCAACTTTACCTTAATAACTTACACTTTCACATTTCATTCTTAGCATTCAGTGTCCGCAGTTTAATTCACCATATTTAACTGTTTTACCGAAATCATTGCTGCAATCAAAAACGAGTAATGTATAGGATTCAGCATAGCCTGAACTTACCTGAAATAACATGAGAACTGCATAGTCGGGCATTTATAATTAGATCGTCACTTCATTCAGCTCCCTTTAAGCCAAAAACGTCTGCAGTCGGCATTGAAAGCAGTGTGGTGTATAGTAAAAGTTAAGTTTTCTATCAAATTTGGCATCCTACCGCACAACACCACATGTTTGCTACTGCAGCCGGTCATTTTTTGCAATCGGGGACCTGTGTGACATCATGTGTGACGTAGGTTAATAATTCGTCTATGGAATGTTGAGTAGGGCTGGGGCTTTCATTTGTGCATCATCAAAGTCCCTTTACGGTAAGTCATTTCACTTGGCAGTCATTTTTGAAACGGGTCTTGGGCAGCATGTTCAGGCATTCTGTCTGAATGGGGAAACATCAAATTCTCCAAAACTGTTTGCCAAGCTTTCGACTACATTACATATTTGGAATCACCAATAAAATTAAACAACCGTCTCATAAGTTTCGTTTCTAAACGGTCAAATCAAACAAAATCAGCATATTTTCAGGTTGCCCAAGCTCACATGTGCACTCGAAATGAACGAGATCACATCAACCTCATTTATGGCCGTTCTACACATTATGATCCTCTGAATAATGATCGTCTGCTCTTCTGAAGTAATCCACAATTTGGTCTTGATGGTGAATCTCCTCCAGAAATGACAGCGACTTTTGTGGGCTTTTGAGTAGTTGCTGTCATGTGATGTGCGTTTAAAAGGATGGACTGTACCTTGCGTTTGTTTAATACAGATTACAAAACCAGAAAGCTTTTGTTTTCAGGTGCACTTGGTTCATTTAAAAGCACAGATTTCAAGCTTTATTTGGATATATTTCTTATGTCTGTGAAGCAAGTATTTGCTGAGATTCCAGCGCATTTGTTGACCACAAAACTGTCATAAAAGCACACGTCTGGTCCTAGCTTCGCCCCCAGCGAAACGTCAGTCTATGGTGATCGTTGATTGGCTCCTGTAGTAGTACACGGGCTTCGGTTGCCATATTGACCGTTACACTTTTCCCCATTCAAAACTATACGAGTGACTTGTCTTGTGTATTCTATAGCTCATACAGTTGCTATGGAGTATGGAAACCCTTAGGTTGATGTCAACAGAAGGACCGCCACTCCAAACGTGAAAATTATTTACTGAAGATTACCAAATCAAACTTATTTTATAGAATAAATCACCTTAAGAATAACAATGTGATCTAGCAAAATAGACATTGCAATTTTTCATTTCACATGGACTTTAAATACAAGAGCAAATTGCTTACATCATAGAGTGTGCATTAGTGTGCACATAGTTTTTGTGGTGTAAAATTTATTTTATAGTGGGTCAAAATTATTGTACACTATATCTATACAGCCTTTATGAAAATATTAAAATAGATAATGGTAAAAAATTTTGCCATTTTCAAGTAATTTTAGTAAAAGTGATCAAGATACTTCAATATACAAAAATAAAATTTTTCATGAAATCACAACTCAGTCATTGTGTTTGGAAAGCTGCTTCACAGAGTGTCTCCTTGCAATAGTGTCTCCATGTATTCTAAGTGTACAACCAATCTGCAATGTGTTTGTGGCCTAAAAGTGATCAGTAAGCTGAGAAATACTGCATATCCAAAACACTGACAAAAAAAACTCAAAATATAAACAACCTCAAGTTAAGGTTGCTGCTAAACCCGCGAAATGCTAACATTACAGATTATGCAGACAATGACAGTGAAAATGACCTGTTTATATAGCTAAAATAACAACAAAAACAATATTCTTTGGTTCAAAGAAACATAGCAAAAGCCAATGTTATTTATGTGTCGACCAGAAACCAAACAACTATGGCTTCCGTTTTAAGTCCTTCCTACCGTCTCTCCAGTGCTAGAAAGTTAGGCCCTCTTGCTTGGTCGAAACGGTCAACTCCTCGGTTCACTTCAGTGTCTCCAGCAATATTCCAAAAAATACTTATTTTTTTGATAAAAAAACCCCCAAAAAAAACAAATACCCTTTTCAACGTCTTTTTACCGTCTTTCAAAATATTCTGTCTGGAGGCTCGCTTACGAACGCACTCCTTTCCAATTAAAAACGGCCACGCCCCTTAAATCTGACTGGCTAAACAAGAGTTGCGATGTTCGAACAGTCTATGGTTCGGACCTGGTTCGGACTGATCGGTCAGATTCATAGTCATAGATTTTGATGTATATTTCTATGGTCATTTGCACTGATTTGTACATTATAAGATCGAATTTTGTAAACAATTATTTAATTAAATAGTATACGATTTCTAGAAAGTACACACACATAAAAGACAACTGCTAGCTTTTTAAAATTATATAAAATTATTAGATAAAATTATCTTCTGCCATCTCACAATTCAGAGAAATAAACATTTTGAGACGTAAACTAGAAATTTTACACAAAAAATAATAATATGGGAATTGTGTGTAGGGAGGTGGAGCAAACCTTTGAGAAACATGGCAATCATAGCTTTTTTTTAGTTTGTTTTTTTTGCAATTCTGAATATTATGTGCTTGAAGTGTAAATCTGCCATGTAAACTCATCCATTAAGCAACATAGTACATTGAGAGAATAGTATATTTCTATAATAGTTTTAAATAATTTGAACAACAATGAATACTATTATTCATTATATAAAAACGTCATCTGGAATATTCTTTCGCGCGTTGAGAGCTTGCTTGACTCCTTTTGCTTTCCGTACTGAGACTGAAGGGGGCGGGACTGGCATGGCGGCCAAGGTGAGTTTCTCTTTCTGATGAGTTAGTACATAAGATCTTGCGTGTTCTTACATAATGTATGCCTTCTGCAGAACAGCATCACTTATGTTATGTAATCAGCATTTCTCACGAAGAGTTACGTGATGTAGCTGTTATTGAGAGCACGAGCGCGGTGTTTGTTAAACCAGAGCGAAGAACATGCTTTTGACAAACTCACTCTCGCACACTCACGAATGATCTCTTTTACTGTGTTTTACACCATAATCTGCTGCTAGACCTCGTTTTGATGGACATGGCTCTAAGTTTTTGATACTTTGTCTCCTCTGTCAATCTGAGGACTCAAGATGGATTATTACACGCGCTGAAGCGTCTTGTCTTGCTTCAGTCCATTAAACTAATACAGTTAAAGTGCTTACGGGAAGATCATCAAGGAGCTGAAAGGGAGAAAAGGCTTAGCCAGGACGAACATGTTTATTGAAAACCACACAGCACTTAAAGTATCCCATTGCTCTGTTTATGGTTATGAACTACAGTAAAGCCATATATGAACAAGCCTTTCGGTAGTGAACGTTGTTTTACTGTCTGAAAACACGACTGTACAATGTCCTGTTGATGAAATATTGAGAATAAAAGCATCCATATTTAGACCTGTGGCTTTACTAGATAATACTGGGACTTTGATCAAATTGTGTTAATTTTTTTTTGTTATGTGTGATGGTCTAAAATCCCCATGTTTGTGTCAGTCTGAATAAATATTTACATTGGTCCTCAGATTCTGAAGTATGCAGCCATTCCTGCTGCTGCTGTAGTGGGTTTGGGCTCACTTAGAATTTATTCACTGAATGAGAAAACAAATGAAGAGCTGATATCTCCAAGAGAGGTAAGAAAAGACATTTTGCAGTAGTTAACACCTTAACTGCACTCACTGTTTTTACACTACATTTACAGACTGTTCATTTCTTGTTTCGAATGCCAACTACATTCACGAAACATGTTACTGACTCTTCTGGTCTTTATTCTAAATTGTGTATTTCTTATGTATTGTTTTAAATTTTAATTATATTTTTACACATTTAGAAAATTTTATAATTTGCCCTTAAAAATAACTGCAAACATTTTTTGTCACTATTAATGCCACAATTTTACTGTGCTGTTTTCAATCAAACATCAGTTGTTAATATTTTCAAAATGCACATACCTGTCTCTATATTAGGGGTGTCCAAACTCGGTCCTGGAGGGCTGGTGCCCTGCAGATTTTAGCTCCAACTAAACAAAATTTTGTTGTACGGCGCTGCGAAAAGGGGCGTGATTAAACAAGATGATTTGACATTTAAAAAAGTGAGCGATTGCTCCATGTTTTAAATTTCTGTTCAGAGAGGTCATGTTTTGATCCTGGATTGGTCTCACGCAGTCAAGTGATGCGATTTCGCAGGTCAGAGTTCACCAAGCTTGAACTTTGCACTGCAGCGAAATGCGAAACTTGACGCATGACCCTGCGTTTCCGGTCTGATGCATTCGTCTGCGTTTGAATGGAAGTCTATGGGAAGAAAAGTTCAGTGTGACCGCAGCTTAAACTTTGCAGGACACCGGCCCTCCAGGATTGAGTTTGCGCACCCCTGCTCTATATCAATAAAATGTGTAACATTAGTTGCATACAAAAGCTAATCGAATCAACTTCCTTGACATCTCATGATTTAGAAGCACAGATGTTCCTGAAGATGATCAGTAATGGAATATGCTTAGCCTTAAAAACTTTTGATAAAAACATTTAATATTAAGACGCGTTTTGTTTGATTGGTTCCCAAATAGACAAGGGAGACAGACTGCAATTTAGTTCACTTTAGAGCAACTCCACTCTCAAGTTGCCATGACAGAACAGGACCTTTGTACACCCCGACTAAGAAATTTGGGGGGTGGCACACAATATTTTTGGGTGAAGAAATAATACTTTAAGCACTAAATCGCAATCATCACACATTTCTATTATTAAAAACTATTTGTAGTTCAAAATTATTCTGCTCTTTTGATTTGCTCAGATTCCTTATTAGATTAGGATTAACAGATCCTCAAAATGCAAAAAAAGTTTCCACAAAAATATTGAATCACTGCTTTCATATGAAAATAAGAAATGTTCATCAGCACCAATTCAGCATAATCGAATGATTTCTGAAACATAATGTGCACCGTAAAGGCTGCTGGAAATTCAGCTTTGCCATTACAGGAATACATTAAAGTGTAAATTATAATAAACAAACAGCTATTTCAGTTGTACTAATAATTTAGCAATACTACTGTATTTTGATATGTAAATGGAGCCTAGGTAAACATAACTGGCTTTGTTCAAAATATTGAAAATATTACAAACTCCAAAATGACAGTGTGAATTTGTCTGTCTCTGTCCAGTTGTCTATCTACTCTCCAGATGGCCGTGCTGTGCAGTTTGTGGAGGAGCAGCCTGGTTTGGTTCAGACTGGTCTGGGGTCTGTGAGAGTCGGTCTGCAGCCTTATGTCAGAGCTGTGCAGGTCTGATACACACACACACTGTCCTCTCACACTGTGATAACAGAGTTAGCATGTTATTGAAGAATGTTGAAAAAAGTGGAGCTTAAAAAATATTTTTAATCTATATAATTATTATTATTCTCTCCTCTTTTAATAGAGCGGCCTCACTTCAGTCAAAGTCGGGGTGATATCGCTTTACCAGGCAGGGCAAGGTGAGCTTGACTTGTGTGAGTGAATGAGCAGTATGAAGGCACTGACTGAATCTGACCTTTAACCCCAGTGACCTTCTCTGGTTTTAGACACATATCACTTCCTTCGAGATCCACCTCCTGGCTTTCTGCCTAGAGTGACCATCATTGGTGTGTCTGGATTGGGTGGCCTGATTCTGGCACGCAAAGGTAAGCTGACTATGTGGTTATTACTTGTTGTTTTACTCTTTAAAGTGATTAGAAAGTTATGATGCATGATGATACTGGGAAAATACTCCAAATATGTGATATTATTGTTTACTATTACGACGATATTTCTTGCGATATAACATTTTGCTAAATAATTGCTATTTTTCTTTAACTTTTAAAATTATTAATTTAATGATTATACTAAAATAAACAGGTGATTTTAATGGGGTGGCACAGTGGGTAGTGCTGTCGCCTCATAGCAAGAAGGTCACTGGTTGGAGCCTCGGCTGGGTCAGTTGGCATTTCAGTGTGGAGTTTGCATGTTCTCTCCGTGTTCGCGTGGGTTTCCTCTGGGTGCTCCGGTTTCCCCCACTGTCCAAAGACATGCGATATAGGTGAATTAAGTAGGCTAAATTGTCCATAGTGTATGTGTGTATGTCCTGATCCTCCAGGTTGGGGGTTGAGCATTGGGCTAACAACCAACCTCATAAAAAAAACTAGATGTTACAAAACACCAATATTGTACGACTAAATATCTTCAAGCAATAATTCAAGCAATAACAAAAAATAAATAAAGAGCAATGTCTAGGTGCAAACTAGGAGTGTAACGATATTAAACCAAACCAAACTAAAAAAACTCATAGCGAACCAAGGTTAGACCTGAACTCGATATAAAAGTTGCTAAAGAATGATTTCTTAAAGGGACATGCTGCTGTCTAAACTTAACTTACAGTGACATAAACAAAATATTCATCAGTGCCAGAATAGAATACAAAAGTTTCAAGATACAGACTAGTTATGTGTTTTCAAAGTAATTTTTATTTACACTGCTTAATTGGCAAACTTTTTTAAAACCTAGTACAAAAACCGTGGCAAATATTCTGATTATTATTCCCTTTTGTCATTTTCCTCACTTGTCTATCTACCCCCTCCATTAGTATTTATTTTCAACTCTATGCTCTGAGGCACTAGGTTGGGGTGTGAAGATAGTAAGGCCCCATCTGATTGGTCAAATTTGGATGAACAACATATGCATGCAGTGCACAAATGCTTAGCACCTTAACTAAATTTCATTTATCGCACCACTCCGCAATGCATACATTGTATATCACTATTATTGTGATAATGTTTTTTTTTTTTTTTTTTACTATATTTTTATTAGTAAGCAGCATGTGTTTAATTGTGTGATTTTTGTTTAGGCTCTCGATTGAAGAGGATTGTTGCACCTCTTGGACTGGCTTCAGCTGGTACTGCAGTATGTTACCCTACACAAACTGTAGGAGCACTGAAGGTACTCTTAAAGGCCCTGGTATTAAGATGTTTTTTTTGTTTTGGGTTGATCCAGTCACTAGTGGATCATTGCTAATTAAAAGTGCTAATGGAGACTAAAATGTTTCGAGTTTGTTCACTTTTTTTAGAGGCTGTTGAAAATGCATGTGACTAGTGTTGTGAGGAATAGCACAAAACAAGGAGTTTGTATACTTTGTTATACAAAAATGTTCCAATTAATATAGTTGTCTTATACAAGTTTTCTTGATCACCCATAATAAGCAAAATGGGTTTGTTTAGTCAATAGTAATTGTGCACCTCATTAGCACTTCTGCAAATGATGCAGAGCATGGCAAAATAAGAAAGGTCTGGACACAAGAAGCATTTATGCGCACATTAACACCAGGTAGAAACAGTCTCAGTGGACCACTTTTGATCTGATCGCTGAATTTCATGTTAATACCTGGTTATAAATGTGATTTAATTCTCTTAAACTTAAGGAAACCATTTCTCTTATCCTCTCAAATATTTTAATATAGATGTTTTTCTTCCTTATTTTTCATAGATCACAGGTAAAAAGGTGTATACTGTTAGCTCATCGGTTGCTTCAATGTTTAAATCCAAACCAAAGGAAGATGTCGTCAAGTCTGCTGTAAATGTGGAGGTAACCTACAAACATCCATACTAAAAACCAAGTTATGTTGACCTTTACAGATATACAGTTGAAATCAGAATTATTAGCCCCCCTTGTTTATTTTTTCCCCAATTTCTGCTTAACGGAGAGATTTTTTTCAACACATTTCTAAACATAATAGTTTTAATAACTCATTTCTAATAACTGATTTATTTTATCTTTGACATGATGACAGTAAATCATATTTGACTAGATATTTTTAAGACACTTCTATACAGGTTAAAGTGACATTTAAAGGCTTAACTAGGTTAATTAGGTTAACTAGGCAGG
>CAIGQZ010000427.1:17110734-17133596 GCA_903798205.1 Danio tinwini
TATATTTGTATGTTAATTTGCAACGTCAAAAAAATCCATTGGTGTTTACTCTGCCTCGATCCAATCAACTCAGACCTCAGGCACCAATTCATTTATGTATACCGCAAAATGGAGGCTTTGTTGTTTCTTTTAACTGGTTTATGTTTTATAAACCAGTCAAAACTTATAGAATGCATTTTTGTTGTTGTTGTTCCCAGTCTGCTGCTGCAGTAAAAAGCCCAGATACTGAATCACCCACAAAAGCACTTTCTGAACTCCCACCTGAATCTGATGCGGCCCCTGTGACTCCAGAACAGGATGTTACACCAGTACCAGACGTTGTCCCATCAGTGGAATTATCACCAACAGCTGATGTTGCAGATCCTCCTCCTGTTGTTGATGTAGCATCCGGAACTTCTGCTCCATCCTCTGAAACTGAACCTACCCTATCACCTGCTCTTGAAGCTGCCCCAGTTACAGAAGCTGCCCCTGTGCCTGTTGAAGATACTGTCCCAGATGCAGAATCCACCCCTGAACCTTCTCTAGAGCCCATAGCTGAAACAGTCAAAGAAAGCACCATTGAGCCTCTTGAAGCTCCAGATGCTGGCGCCGTTACAGACACTGCTCCTGAGCCAACACCTTCCTCTGAGACGGATGTCACTTCTGTTGTGGAATCTAATCCAGAAATTGTCCCAGAACTTGAAGTCCCTGTACTTACAGCTGTTATAGAGGAAATCACACCCACAGTGGAGGAAGCCACACCCCCTGCACCTGTCCTTCCTGATGATTTCACACCAACCATATTAGAAGAGGGACCTGCTTTCGTTGCCCCACCCCCTGCCGAAGAAGCCATTCCGTTGACGCCTCCACCAACTGAATCCAATGAGCCAATAGCTGATGAGGCCCCGCCTTCTGAACCAGCCACAGGTGAGAAAATTCAGAGGAGTGATTACACAAATACCATTTCCATTCACCAATTTACCACTTAAGCTGCGGTCACACTGCACTTTCGCCCCATTGACTTCGCTGCTTTCCAAAGTTCAAGCTTGGTGAACTTTGACCTTTGAAATCGCATCACGTGATTGCGTGTGACCAATCGAAGATCCAGTGCTTCCCACACATAGACTTTACTTTGGTGCGCTGCCTAGGTATATTAACAGCCATCCAAGTATATTTGGTTGTGACACATGAATAATACTATTACTATCACCCTTTTACAGCTTTTTTGTTATTAATTAAAATATGGACCAATCACTGGCTTTTTTTAAATGTTTAATCATTTTGTTTAATCCCGACCTTTTTTGCAGCACCGAACGACCACAACATTAAACCGATTACTTTTTGGCATTACGTATACTTGACAGCGTTTCTGGAGCCTGCAATTGAAGGGGCTTTTTTCTCTTTTTACGACCTGACAGTATGAAGGCTGTTTAATACTTCTGCATTGAGTGATCGGCGTGACCCACGGCGCCTTCCTTGCGTGTAGTTGTGCGTACTATTTGAGTTGCTCTGCAATAACACTTCTGAAACGCTAGCTGGCAGTAGGCTTTTTATGTTCCTCTGTGTCGGGTTTCTTCACGGTTGTTGTTTTTTTCCAGACGTGCAACAGACGTTTATCTGGAGCTTTTTCACATGACTCAACACTTGTAAACGCTCGCACCATTGGGTTCGCGGCTCTCAGCACCGCGCCACGCTCATCACTGCTACCAAGCCGACCAATCACAGAGCTTGCGCTATGTGTCGTTACAACATGTAGTTACATTTTTTGAGAGGTGTGCGTTAGTGTCAGTATCAGCCACAGCAAGGGCTATGCGACCGAGCAAAGGCTGCGTTGGAGCACATGCGTGCGCTTCGCGCAGAAGTATAAATCAGCCTTAAGAAAGGGCTAATTAAGTGAAAAAGTTGTCCATTTATACTATTATATTTTATTCATTTAAACATTCTTCTGCCGCTTACAATTTCTTTATTGCTCTTCTTAATCAACTGGAGCAGATAAAGACTAAATTACCATTAAATTGTTTAGTGTTACAAAGAATAATTACTAATATAATATAATTATCATGAAATAAGTGTAATTTAAGTTAAACAATAGTACAGTGCAATATTATTGGAATTTGAAATGCCTGTTTAAATATATTTTTAAATGTGATTTATTCCTGTTATGTGAAAGCTGAATTTATCAGCCTTCAATGTCACATGATCCTTCAAAAATCATTCTAATATGTTAATTTGCTGCTCAAGAAACATTATTAAGGGTCAAGTTACCTAGAATTTCTGTAGAAACTATTTTAATAAATTGAAAGTTTATTTGAAACAGGTTTTGTAAGTCTTTGTTTACTATGAATAAATATATTTCTACCTTTCTAAATAATAAAAAATGCATTTCTTATAAAATAAATGAGCACACTTTACTATCATTTTTCTTTAATGTTGATGTATTAACTAACATGAACTAATAATTAACAATATCAACAAAACTATTTTCATTAGCTAGTGTTAAAAAAAAACAAATACTGTAACAAATAGGGCTGCACAATATATCGTTTAATCATCAATATCACAATGCGTGCATCCGCAATAGTCACATCACAGGATCTGCAATGTTGCATTTGGATTACAATGGATCAGCACCACAGTTCAGAATACTAGAAAGTTGTAGAGTCACTGCAAAGTGTCTTCACAGAGTGAAAGTTTATCAGTTGCATGTGTTTTAAAGGCATTTCAAAAGACTTTAAAGCATTCGGGCACAATAAAATACAACATTTGTAGCTTTAATAACTTTTCATCCATGATTCACTACCCTACAAAATCACCACAATCGGTCTAAACTCAAGATTTCTTTCCAAAATAGTGCTATTAAACAATCTGGTGAAATTTTATTCATTTTTCTATTAATTTAATTCAATTCTATTCTATTCCCTATCGCAATCTATATAGCAGAAAAACAAAATAGTCTTTCATTTTTTGACATAGCAATGACGACTATTTTCAATATCGTACAATCCTAGTAATTCCTAGAGTTCATTGTTTTTTCACCACAATAAATGCATTAACTAATACAACCTTTTCATACAGTGTCACCAAAAAATCAATGAACTTTATTTTATAAGTAGGTAGCACTTTAGTGTATTAACTACTCTGTTTATTAACAGTACTCCTACAGCACCTTTGTGTCAATTATCTTAATATTCATTCAACAGTTTTTAATAAATTTTTTAATAAAATACAGTTATTCTAACCTGACACTGGCACTTCCTCTTCTTCTCATATCAACATCCACTCTTTTTTCCTATTCCAGAGAAGTCCCGCTTTGTTCCTGACCCTTCTCTGCTCGACCACGGCCAATCTAACCCAGAGGACGCAGACATGTACAGCACACGCAGCTGAAAACACTCAGAGCAAAAGAGTGATCAGATCTTTTAATGTGCCATGATTCCAGCAGCAGTTGATCAGTTTGTGATTTAGGATATTGATGTTTCAGCAATGTTGTGGAGGAAGGTAATGTTATGTTTCTTTCTGTGATGCCTCACTCTTATGGGAAATTTCGTACCTCAGCAGGGATACACAAAGTTACATTGTTTTTCGTACCTATGAACACTTTACAGGGAAATCCAGGATTACAGTATTTTAATTAATAAAAGAAAACCTGTGGTCCCTTAGTTTCTTCTCTAGATTCATCTCTGACCTCAGTTTCTGTAGCAACAGAAATATTGTGCTGATTTTATACTGTGAAATAAAATGACACTTAAAACTGGACCACACAAAACACTTTGGATGAACAAACATGTGACTCAAATAAAAGTGTTTAAAATGCATATAATGGGGCTGAGGAGTAAATATACCAGTTTGTACCTACATAATCTTTTAGTCAGACTTTAAAGTTACAGAAATATCATCTATGCAGTTGAATCTGTCAGTTTTTGACTTTTCAAAGTATTATGGAATAATTGACCCAAAAAACATTTGCTCATCATAAAGTGGTACTCATCCCAAACCTTCACTGCAAAAAATTGTTGTTTTTTTTTTACTTAAGAGTTTTTGTCTCGTTTCAAATTCAAATATCTAAAATTTATTAAAATCAAAAAACATAATAATAATAAAAAGTCAAAATGAGGGCTCCTATGATGAAAATCATCTTTTGTAAGCTGTTTGGACAGAACTGTCATTTTGGAGTGATGTAAACACATCTCTTTTTTTTTTTTGCTGACGTTAAAATAGGACCCAAATCCCAGTGATTTTGAGGCCCAACGTGAGTTGGAATGTGGTTTTGCTCTGCCCACCAAATTAATTAAAAGGTGCCATGTTTCTATAATAACATCATAGGTGGAGCGTGTGTAAGTCTGGGGAAAGCTTAGCCTCTAACAGATGTAAGGCGGAATATGAATGTAATTTAATGTTGATGATTAACAGAACACTTTAGCTATTGTTTGTCAATCAAATTTAAAGTCCCCCTCCACACAAAAATGGAACTGTCCAACCCCGCACGTTGCACTGATGAGCTACTGTTTATTACTGGAGTTCACATCAGCTCTGAAAACCAAACCAAAAGTGCTGGCCAGCGGACTATTCTGAATTGACAGTCAAGAACATAAGTAATAAAATGACCAATGAGTATTACGAGAGATGTATAATAATATATTACACTGACACCCAACCACTCCCTCCCGGTCCTCACATTCATCCGCAAACCGTTCACTTTCTTTTTTATTTTCGGGATAAGGGCAACGTGATTGCCGTTTGCCTGGAGCGCCAGTTCAGCTTGTTCCGGCCCTGGTCTAGCCTATAGTGTAGTAATCTTGTTTAGGCAATCGTTTGGAGTTTTACATTTCAAAGGTCAAATGTTTAATGCTGAATTACAAGTTCGGTTTTTATTTGGCCTCATGAAAAAGAGAATGATTTCGGATTCTTGACACATTTTTGCAATTTAACAACAACACTTATAATGCCAAGTCTAAAAGGAGGTTTTGCTGCATAAGATAGGGCAGTGGCTAATACTTATATTGACTACCATGCCAAAACACATTTTTTGTTAGGAAAAAGGCTACTATTATAATATAATATAATATATAAAATTTATATGATTATTATTATTATTATTATATACACTACCGGGCAAAAGTTTGGGGTCAGTAGGAATTTTAAATGTTTTAAAATAGGTTTCTCTTGCTCACCAAAGCTGCATTTATTTAATCAAAAATACAGCAAAAATTGTGAAATGTTATTGCACTATAAAATAGCTGTTTAAAATTAGTTTATCATTTAAGTTAATAATTTATTCCAGTGATTTTAATGATTGATGATGATTTTTCAGCTTTATTACTTCGGTCTTCAGAGTCACACGATCTTTCAGAAATCACTTTTATCATTATTTTTTTCATTATCATTATTATTAGTATTATTAATGGCAATAGTAATAAAAGCAACAAGGAGTAATAATTTCCTTTAAAAATGAATACAGTAACTAATAAATAAATAATTATTTAACATTTTTTTATATTTAATAAATGCCGCCTTGATGAACAGAATAATTTTAATTAAATTATTAAATACAACTGAGTGTAGATCAGTGGGTGAGTTTAATAAAATAATTTAATGTGCGTGTTGAATAGACTTTTGTTGATAGGCGGTGCTTTTGTTAAAACCTCTTCTTGGTCGGTCGCCTTACACTGGAGTTTGTTCACCCTCCGCCTATGAATAACATAAAAACACATGTCCACAGAATTTTTTAATTTTTTTGCAAATAAACTGGAATTAAAAATATGTGTTCTAACTCTCTGTAATTATTATAAGTTTAAAAAGTTTTTAAAGCATGTTTGTAATAAAGACAGTAAAATCACTATGTAATTCTTAACTGCTATAATCAGTACGGCCGCATGGTGTCAGTAAACGCTAAAATGTGTGTGTACTGCAAACGGCATTTGTGACTCATTTCAGAAAGGCTTGAATAAACTTCACCACAAAAACATCAAATAAACTCACTTGGTATTTTTGACTAATGAGCTGTATTTCAGCTTCACTGACTGCTGTTTTTAGGACGTAACGCATGATGAGAAGCAGACACGCATGTGGGAACGGTGGGTGGGGAGAAGCAGCTCATTTGCATTTAAAGCTACAGGCTACAAAAACAGCTACAATGTATTCAGACACCAAAATGGCCAGATTCTGGAGGCAATAGTAAATTATCTGATAGGTATTTTGAGCTGAAACTTTACAGACACATTCTGGAGACACCAAAGGATAATCTTACATCTTGTAAAATAGGTGCCCTTTAAAACAAGCTAAATTACTTGCCAATGGGTTACGTAAAATATTCTTATTTTTAAGCTGGTTTTAAATAAAAGCTCACAATTTGACTTATTGAAGCAATGGAACAATATTTTTTACTTGTATAGAACATGCTTCTTGATTTCACTCTCTTTAGATAGAGATATTTGGATTAGAAACAAGCTAAATATCATTAAGAAATAAAAGCATTTTTTGCAGTGTTTATGGTTTTCTTTTTGTTGCTATTTTTGTTGTTAAACAAAAGAAATTTAGAAATATGTTGGAAAAAAATATTATAGAAGTTAGCAGCTTCTTATATTGTCCAAAAAATCTTTTGTATTCAACTAAAGAAAGTGGAGGGTGAGTAAATAATAATTTATTTGTATTAATAATGTTTTTGGGTGAATTATCTCTGTTAATCAGGTTTCATTTTTAGTTTTAAATCCAATTCAGGCATTGTACAGCACCATTTTGGACACACAGTGTGCATATGTTTATGTTTGAAAGTTTAATTTATAATGTCTTGACTCTTTACATAAATATTTGTTGGCTGTGCAATAATTACAGCATGAGATTAAAATAAAGGGATTTAAGCAATGTTTTGGGGATTTATTTTTTCTAAAAATGTTCCCGAAATTACACATGTTCTAACATAAATTAATATATATAATGACATAAATTAATATCTGCTTATAGTGTGTCTGATTTAGACATAAAATCATTCTTTCCTCTAAAATTCCACATTAATTAAAGAACACATTAATATCGGTCACCATACATTCATCATCATCTGACCTACATGGAATGCATTTCTTTTGCATGATTATTATTACTGTGATGGCGTCTCATTGAGTGCTGTTGGGCTAGCAGATGTCAGCTGTCCTGTAGAGTTTGGAGCAGATCATTTCTACCTTCTGTTCTCGGAGCAGACAGAGATCAACAATACACACCACACGCTCTGACTCCAGCTGAGGTGCAGAAGTCATCAATGACCCTGCAGAAACAAACAAAACACACACACTTCAGTGACTCATTGAGCAGAGATGGAGGAAGCAAATGGAGCAGTCTGGAAGAACCTGGCGAAGGACAGCTCCCGTCTGGCTGAACACACAGACGTCCTGTTGATATGCAGGACAGCAGGGAGTTGTCATGTGGAGTGTGTGGGATGCCAGCAGCTCTGGGGTCATCAGAGGAGACGACAGGCACAAACTGAACATCCACTGCAGCCATTTGATTCAGTCCTGAAAGAGAAGACGCATGTCCAATATTATCTTAAAGGGATAGTGCAGCCAAAAATAAACATTTACTCTACCTCCACTAGTTCACAACCTATTTGAGGGTCTATCTATCTTCTGTTGAACATGAAAAAAGATAAAAAGTCCTGGTAGCTGGCACTCACTGACTTTTGTAGTGTTTTTTATATCCTGTTTAAACAGAATGATAACACTCACCGGCCACTTTATTAGGTACACCTTACTAGTACCGGGTTGGAGCCCATTTTGCTTTCAGAGCTGCCTTAATCCTTTGTGGCATAGATTCAACAAGGTACTGGACATATTCCTCTGAGATTTTGGTCCATACTGACATAATAGCATCATGTGGTGATTTGGTGACTGTAGAGGCCATTCCAGTACAGCGAACTCATTGTCATGTTCAAGAAACCAGTCTGAGATGATTTGTGCTTTATGACATGGAGCGTTATCCTGCTGGTAGTAGCCATCAGAAGATGGGTACACTGTGGTCATAAAGGAATGGACATGGTCAGAAACAATACTCAGGTAGGCTGTGGCATTGACAAGTTGCTCAATTGGTAGTAATGGGGCCCAAAATATGTCAAGAAAATATCCCTCACACCATTACACCACCCCCACCAGCCTGAACCGTTGATACAAGGCAGGATGGATCCATGCTTTCATGTTCAATGACGCAGCAGAAATTGAGACTCATCAGACCAGGAAATGTTTTTCCAATCTTCTATTGTCCAATTTTGGTGAGCAAGTGTGAATTGTAGCCTCAGTTTCCTGTTCTTAGCTGACAGGAGTAACACCTGGTGTGGTCTTCTGCTGCTGTAGCCCATCCGCCTCAAGGTTGGAACATTGTTGTGTGTTCAGAGATGCTCTTCTGCATGCTTCGGTTGTAACTAGTGGTTATTTAAGTTACTGTTGCCTTTCTATCAGCTCGAACCAGTCTGGCCTTTCTCCTCTGACATCAACAAGGCATTTGCGCCCACAGAACAGTCACTCACTGGATATTTTATTTTTTCTGACCATACACTGTAAACCCTAGAGATGGTTGTGCGTGAAAATCCCAGTAGATCAGTAGTTTCTTAAATACGCAGACCAGCCATTCTGGCACCAACAACCATGCCACGTTCAAAGTCACTTAAATCACCATTCTTCCTCATTCTGATGTTCTGTTTGAACTGCAGCAGGTCGTCTTGACCATGTTGAGTTGCTGCCATGTGATTGGCTAATTAGAAATTTGGGTTAACGAGCAGTTGAACAGGTGTACCTAATAAAGTGGCCGGTGAGTGTATAACGTTTTTTATTTGTATGCGATTGAAAATCAGGTTTATGTCACTAAATATTGATTTGGTAAAAATTAAGAAGTTAAACATTAAAGTTATGTTGGCTAAAATTAATATAAACATGAAAGAAACTTCACAGAAACGTCCACATGAAATCAAAACCAACCTTATTGATTTTGTTAGCTCACATTGCAATAAAGACAAAAAAAAGTTTGCCCTTGTAATCTTAAAATTTACATCTGAAAATACACTTGTTTTCCGTTAAATTCCCAGATTACGTCTGTCTGAGGTATTGGGTGTGGTTAACATACTTAACCACGCCCCTCCAACTGTCAGTTTTGACAGTGCTATAACAACAAATAGAAATAGCAAGAACCAATATTCTAGGCTTTAAAAACCACAAACCACTAAAAAGAATGGATATTAGCAAAAATCCAACATCATCTCTATACTGAAGCTGTAGCTCCACACGAGTGAGCTGCAGGTGCTGCTCTTACCCAAAATGGTGAGTGTAAAGTATCCGGTGCAGGCCACAGGTGTGTGTGTGCACGTCTGTGAGCTCATATCGGGGCTCCATCTCGACGGGCTCAGGTTCAGGTTATATAGCAGAACTTCTCTGTCATCAAAGCAGAATTTTTCAGGAAGGCTTTCCTGATTGAGTCTGCCACAGCAAAAGTGCTCAGTCACTTGTTGTTTTGCCAATGGCCAAATGCTGCTCTCCCATAATGCAGTGGAGTGGCTCTCAGCTTGGTGTATGTCTGGGCTTTGTAATGCCTGGTTAGCCTCTTTAATAAACATTGAACCATTATATGATTTTATTAGAGTCATTTCATATATTGCAGATACTTAAGTATTATTATGTTCGCATAGCACCTGTTTCTCCAGCTGATGTGTGCTGATCTTCACTCTCAGATTCCTCCGATATCAATTCTACCTCATCCTGCTGCTCTTCTTCTTTTTCCTCCTCCTCCTCCTTCTCCTCTTCATGAGAGGTAAAGCCCACCTGCCTAAGAGAACGATCAAAAGCCAGATTAAAAGAAATGTTGGGGAATGCAGACTCTCAGAGCAGCTCCAGAGATGAAGTTCATGCATTCATGTAGTGAGACAATAGACCAGGGGTGACCCACCCTGTTCATGGAGATCTACATTTCTGCAGATTTCAGTTGCAACTCATATCACACCTGCCTGTAATTATCAAGTGCTGTTCAGCTCTAAATTAATTGGTTCAGGTGTGTTTGTTTAAGGTTGGAGCTGAAATCTGCAGGAAGGTAGATCTCCAGGAACAGGGTTAAGTGCCCCTGCAATACACACGGTGTCTGCGTCCAAAACAGCATACTTCCATACTATATAGTACTCAAAAATCAGTATGCGAGCCAAGTAGTATGTCAGAATTCATAGAATTCAAAAATCTGTATGAGAGACGTACCCGGATGACTTACTACTTCCGGCGAGATTCTGAAGTGCGCATCCCATGCACGCTGCGCTATCCATGATACCCCGCAAGAGAATTCATGAATGGGAGTGAAGCAACTGACGCAGGTAGGTCACGTGGCCATGACAAAATGGCGAATGTAGTACGTCCATTCATACTTCTCACATTCATACTGTATAGAACGTACTTTTCTAACGGCCGAGTAGTAAATTTAAATTCAAATGCAATACCTACTGAGTAGTAGGTAGTTTCCGACGCAGCCAGAATATTTAAAGGTCACAAAACTGCATTTGCACAGTCACCCATTCATTCACATTTCATAGTCTGTTTGCAGGTTATTATTCACAGACACTAAAATCCTGAATTCTAGGACTTTCTGGATTATTCAGTTTCTTCATTTTTATAACTGGATTAGGACTCACAGGGCTCTATAAATGCAATAAATATTAAACATACAGCTTCAGTTTCAACTGTGAATTGAATAACGCTCCAAATGAACTTTTCGTCCCTCATCCTATTTCAGTCCAATTATTTAAAATATCAGATTAGCAGAACTTGAAAATTGTTTTTGAGATTTAAGTATTTGATAGAGACTGGAGATTTTCTATTCAAGACTTTAACATAAAACTTTCATTCTGGTAAGTTTCTTGTGTAGAAAAAAAAACAAGATGTGAAACTGAATAAAAACACAGTTCTGTCTATTTCGATCCCGCAAGTCAGACTAAGTGTAATGTGCTTAGATTACCTGCTAGACTGCATTTTGGATCTGGTGAAATACTGACGATGCACACTAAACAAAGAAGGAAATATATAAATATTTGGTGACGTTAATGCATTTCAAAACATTTCATATAAAGTAACTACAAATTACCAATAACCAGTAAACTACTTAGTATTTAGCTATTTAAACTGTATTTTTTTATCAAATATTCACATTTTCCAAAAAATAAAAATAAAAAAGCTGCATAGTGGATTTCATTATTCATAAAAATTTTAACATTTTCTTCATCATCAAAAAGTAATAATATTACAATAGAATAATTTCTGAAGGATCACGACACCAAAAAAAACTGGAGTAATGATGCTGAAAATCCAGTTTCAGCTTCCATAATCAAGGCTACATCCAGATACTATTGGAGAATCCAGATTTTCACCAAAAGGCATAGTATTAACAAAATGTAAAAAATACAATAAATGTATTAAAAAATATTACTAGGCTTTAGATCATTTAATTTAAAGAGCTGTTAAATTTGTAGTATTACTAGTAGTAGTAAAATTTCCTAAATATTCATAATATTTTAATCATGAACTTGTTATACTACAGCTGTTTTCAGTAGATGCCTTACCTTGAGTCTGTCGGCACTCTCCTGCGTTTGGATGAGACTGTACTGTCAGAATCAAGCGAGCTTGAATCTGTTTCTCTTTGATCTCTGCTGGAGTGAGGAACGGCAGATTCACTGTCACAATCTCCTCTGACTGAAACATCCTCCTGCTGGAAAGACAACACCAGTGCTCTTGTCATTTTTGCAGCAGGTTTAGATTCCTTCTAAAATGGTAAAGGAGAATGTCAGACTGTCTTGATGGTGGCCTAATTCAGCAATAGTGACCTGTTGTCTGGTGTGTGGTGGCCAGGTGTGATACTGTACTGCAGACACATAACCCTGTACAGCCACTCTCCTGTGCTCTCTGTACTGCAGACTCTCCAGCTCCCCCTTCAGCTCAACAACTGCAGTTATTGACTCATCTGCAACAGAAATTCATGAGATCCATTAAATAAATAGCATACGTACATTATAAAAAATGTAAAAACATAACGCTAATTAAATTAATTCAATAAAGTGAATTTTGTGTTTGATATTCACTGCTTGCCTGTGCTGCTTCTGGGAGCCTTTGGAAATTACATACAGGCTACAGTGCAAAAAAAAAATCACAAATGAATAATTTTATTAGGTTGTAGTAAAGGTCTTTAAGTCAGACCAACTTATTGAATATGAGCTTTTCCCAATAACTCAATTTATACAAACAGTTCATGATTTTTATAGAAAAAAATACTGTAATGAACATTTTTCACATTCTCGAGGTTTGGAGTTCATGCCTATAGGTCTGCATATTATATTTTCATATGTATACAGTACACGGTTAAAGAAATAAGCATTGCTGTAATTCACCTAAATGTCATTTTTCCTCTCTAAAGTTTCTAGTTCATTCCTGTTGGCCAGGCTGACTTAAAACCAGTGTTAGTGGTAATGCATTAAAAGTAATATTACTTTTCTAAGTAACAAGTCACATTGAATCAAGCACTCAATGAGAGAATTCACTCCCCGTGGGAGCAGCAGACAAAAAAACAAAGATAACAGGCCAGAGCCTTACATTTCTGTTGTAAAATGTAATGAATGCATCAAAGAAAAGGAAAAGGGGATTTTACCTTACTAACAAGACAAAAGGTACAAAAGTGACAAACACGTTGCTTTAAACTTCCATTAATCTGTATATACAGTGCTCAGCATTTATATGAACACCCCTCACAAATTTCTCATTTAAATTAATATTTTCTATGGGAAGCTTTACAGTATTATTTTTGTGCATTTACATTAGATTAGCCAGTACTAAAGGCAAATCAGGAGCTAATCTAACAAAATAACCTACGATAACGGTCCAAAAACTAGTACTTCCAAATTTATATGTTATGGAAAAAATGTAAATTCAAGAGAAACAAAAAAATAAATAAAACTTTCTTGAAATTTTGTAGTGTTATTATTCCACCCAATATTTCACATGAATTTAATTGTATAATCTTCCTATTTCTAAAGACGTTCAGTGACAAACGTTTTTTTATAAATATATCAGCTTAATAAATTTGTTTTGTTCAAATGCACCAAAATATATGACTTATATTCACTGAGAAATGGATAAAAATAATTATTTCCCAAATGGGGTGTACTCAGTTATGATGAGCATGTATAGCTCAGGAAGTTCTCAGAAGCATTATATTCAATTACCAGTTTTTTTATGTGTTTTTAAAAGTAAATGAAGGTTATACAGTGTATTGTTAATTGCAGAGCTCCTCTATAAAAAAAAAAACCAGAAGAAACAAAATCAAAAACAAAATCAAGCCTCAAAGTAACAGACAAAGTAACGCAAAAGTAGCGTAACATTACTTACAATAAAAAGTAACTAAGTAACGCAACAAGTTACTTTTTTGGAGAGTAACTTAATATTTTAATGCATTACTTCCCAAAGTAACTTTACCCAATATTGCTTACAACAGATTGTCACATACACAAAAAAATGCTCCTAAAAATCTTAGCAGAGCCCTCTATGGGCCAGATTTACTAACAGATAGTGCTTAAATATATGCACAGCTAGTGTTTCTTTCCATAACGATAAAACTTCTGGTAAACGGTTACTGTGACTTTATTTATTTTTATACGGTTACTTTTACAGCATCGATGTTGTAATGCAATTAAAATATAATCCGTTAAAAAGACTTAAGCATTCATTTAGTCGTTTAAGCGTAAAACGAGATAAAAAGCTGTTTACGTGTACGCACCCGTCAGGATCAGCAGGCTAGCACAGAAACTTCATCAAAAATACTGGAGTAAAATAAATGTTCATATTTTAAAGACACGGCGCAGAAAAATGTAATTTAATGCAGCGCCGTATTCTGAGACCCACTTAACATCCTATATCAATCAGGCAGTGAAGATCGTTGATTTTTAAAGAAAACAGACCTTAAACGTGCCGATTTTGTAACAGCATTCAGTTCACAGGAAGCTTTTGACCCAGGTTACTGAAAAATTAAAAGTACTTCTGCATATCTCGTATTGTCTTAGATTTTGAACTCTTCAGAAGTTCAGAAATTGAAAATCAAATGTCTCCCAACTCAAGGAGAAGCAATGACCGCATTTGAAAGATAGCTAAAATCTAGGGTCCTTTTAAATGCAAGGGTAAACAAGGTCTAAAGTGATTTGAGCGTTTCTGATTTTTTTCAGTAGCAGAGGTTGCCGAAAATGCATTAATTTGGATTACCTTTGTAATGTAAATGATCAAATGGCTCACAAAAGAGCCCATAATCTCAGCCTACTACTTCAACTAGAGCTGTACAATATTGCAATATTGAAATATAAAAAATGTGACAGCATTTTAAATAGAGGTACTCTATATGCAAAATGATATATAAAAATAATTATATTTTCAATGTGTATGACTTCATTAGCATGGCGACACACAGAACACAGTCCATGTCCTAGTTAAAATTTCTCAATTCTCTGGATTTAAACATTCTTCAAAACATTTGGTATAATCCAAGTACATAAGTCAGAAAAATATGCAGCGCTGTTCCAGTGTTTTTTTAATGAAAACATCATACATAATGTGTCTTCAAAGCCAAATGTTAAGAAGCATATGTTAATGCCGAGTGGAAACAATAATACATTGTGTTGTAATTGGAATGCTAAAAAATGGATGTTAATATTAGGTGCAAACTTTCAGATCTTACTGGTGGTTGGTGTAAATGTGGGCGGGGAAGGAGGGTAGCAGTAATGTCCTCCAACTGCAGTCCTTCGCAGCACAACACTGTCCTTCAGTGTCTTCGTCCACTGGATGAACGCTTTAACTTTTGGCTCATTGACGTAGGGCTGCCTTTTATGACACCCTGATAAAATTGCAAACACAGACAATGAAACATCTGAGCTGATTGTGAATATACAGTACGTGATCTCATAGGCTGTCTGAAGTTTACCTGTAATGAAGAGCTGTGTCTCGGTGCTACTGGTCAGATACACAGAACTACCAGTCTGACAGACTCTCATCTGAGTGCACACCAGATATGTCACTGTGCAAGATGGAAGACAAATTCACAAGAGGTCATTTAGAACTTGAGAAATATAGCGTTTATGTTTTTAAAAGTGATGTTTTACTGGGGCAGATGTTGTTGAAGATCTCTGGTTGGGATGAGGAGAAGATCTCCAGGATAAAGGGAGAGTCAGTTGACCCGTCCACTGCATGCACCCAACGATATGCCCAGAACTTCTCAGGTCCTGACAGACACACACACAAACATGCAGAATTCATGGTTTAATTAAATAGGATATATACAGAAATCAGAGAGTGAAATTCAATGCCTTTTAAGACCTTTTTTTAAGGCTCTTTCCATACATTTTAAGACCTCTTCGCCACTTTAGGTTTCAACCAGTAACACTAGCGACATTTTAACTTCCAGTATACTTACTAAATACTGATTGTAAGAAACTACTCCCAATACTGAACCGTTATTCATATACTTAATAAAAATTCTAATCCAGCAGGTGGCGTCTAAAACAACGCCAGGAATGATGGTTTCCTTGGTTACTACAGTAAACAAAGCAGCAATGTCAAATCTAGCGGAATATTATCAATTTCATAAACTACACAGCATCCAAATATATTTGCTGATTAAATTCAGGCAATTTTTTGCATACTGAAACAAAATTTTATACCTTGTAAAACAACATTTAAAACTTTTAAATACTTATTAAGGGTCTTAATTTTCTCTAAATTGACTTATCTTTTAATACTTTTTAAATACTTTTTCAGGACACCCTGTTAAAGACATATCAGTATAATGAAGCCAGTAGTAGCAAGAACTGAGAGAATCAGATATTCAATAAAAAGCTGTACCGCTTTTTTCCTTGCTTCTCAGTCGCTCAACCCGGCCCACGTATGTCACCAGTCCAATAATGTCACAGGCTTGGTTACTGTTCATTGAGTTCACCTCCGACCTGATCACAGAGAGAACAACAGTTTAGTTAAGTTACTTCAACATGATGTGGAAAATTATTTTCTGCCTTCACTGTAAATGAATATGCATATTAAATAACACAAAAACAGCTTAATAAAACAGGGAAAACTACTATAACCTATAATGCAATAAATTGTGCAATTAAAAACTAAACATTATTTATCATTTAAATCATTATTTCATTTTTATGCATTGGTGTAAATAAAAGGCTGATGCCACAGTTTAAAAATTTGACATTTAATTGTTTTTGTTTTGTATATTTATATATTTATTTATTTTATGCATTATTTATCTTGTAATGAAAATGCTGTATTTTCAGTATCATTGTTTCAGTCTTCGGTATTCAGTATTACACAATCTTTCACAAATCAATCGAATATGCTGATTTGGTCCTCAAGAACATTTCTTGTTTTTATTAATTAGTTTTTTGGAAACCATTGTTTATATTTAGAGCACATTTTTTGTTACATTATAAATCTCTTTACTGTGCCTTTTGATCAATGTAATGGCCCAATTCCAATTCTATTATTTATTCAAGTGTCATCAAGTGACTGATGTGAAAGTATGATGTGGGACTAGTATAGTTATTATTATGGATTACAGATTTTTATCATTTTCGTTCCCATTTTTTTTTAAAGCATGACCATATAGATATAATGTATGTTAATGAACACCCCCCCCCCCATTATCTCAACTTTGCTTTCATGTTTAGCTGGTTTTGGGGGTAGGTATTTCACTCATGTTTGACAATGCTTTGCTCAGGGTATAAGGAGAGGTAACTGTTAATCTGGGAGAATGGCTTTTACTCTGCTTCCCCCACATACAGGTGTGTAGCCTTTTATGCTAACTGCTAAGACTGTTTCACTGTCTTTGTTACACAGTGGTTCATAGGTTACAGCTAAGTTTCTCTATACAGTATGTTAGTTTGATTAATTTTACTGTCTGTATATTTAAACTTGTAACTTAATAACCAACTTTGCCTGCTTTAATGTATTGAGATTCTTTCTCTTCATCAATGATAACAATCTAAGCTTTTCACTCATCATAGCACACGTGCTGCTGATGATGTGACAATAAAAGTGATTTGATTTGAACTTTAATGGAGTCAGATTAACTACAATGGAGTCAGATAAATAATGGATTTAAACACACCATCCTTCAACTGCTTTCTGTTTCCAATTATTGGTTCAGAATAGCAGCGTAAGCTTCAAGCCTTACATTTCTTAGACAGAAGTGTGTTTTTTTCCAGAAAATAAAAATACAGACAGTTTCAAAAATTGTACTGATCCCAAACCTTTCATCAGCAACGTGCATACTTTATGGATATGCTCAGAACTTTGTATTTTTTAAAGCTAGTACATTAAAAGCAAACAATTAAAGGAACATGTTTGTAGTGATTATAGTAGTGATTATGCATACCGTGTGGCAAAGTTGTATGGGACGTCAGGCAGACCCCACTGAGAATGAACACTTTTAGGTGGAATCACTGTCACTATAGATGCAGGACTTCGAGGATTCAGACAGATCTCTACAACATACAGAACAGTCATAAACAACCGTCTGAAATAATTCAACATCACCAAGACGTCCAGTATTAAATAGCATATATAAATTCAGCTGCATAAGAAAGCTAGCTTTGCAATGTAGCCTATACCAATGGAGTGGAAAGTCATAAGAGAGAGAGACTGGATCTGCGGTCTGGAGCGCTGCTGATAACTTGGTTTCAGCGAGTACTGCTGCAGATACAGAACTGAGCCAACCGTCAGCCTGTTGAACCACTCCAAACAAAGATCATTCCATACAACCATGGACATGACGCCGCTCTGATCAGCCACCTCACAGTAAACCTGCAAGAGTTAAACACATAAGAGAAGAGCCACAGATGGAAATGAAGGCTGTGAGCAATACATGACCTCAACACACCTGAAATGGGAAGTCAATGTTTTGTCCTGGTTTTCCATAGTATCGGATTCTGGACCTGTGCAAAATTCGGACCAGTATTGGGAGAGGTCTTCTGGAGGTGCGAAAAAATGCCTCCAGATCCGCAAGAAGAGTGATTTTAGAGACTGACAAACAGAAGAAGAACAACACTAAATGGATGTAGATGAAAGACACACTACTCTTATTCAGCAAATGATCAAATGTTCAAGAGACATTTCCATGTTAATAATACTCTACCTACCACATTTTTGATAATTCACCATTATGTTAACTCTCTAACAAACAAGCCTTCCAAGATTACTTTTGTTCAACAGAAGTGATTCATAAAATGCAAGTCTGCAGCTATCAGAAGTTTGAGAGCCAAAAAAAAAAAAACCATACAGACTACACAAAATTGATACTTATGACTCTTGACGATATATTGACGTATTATGAAGTGATATGATCTGTATTTGGGCATCACGGTGGCTCACTGGTTAGCACTATCGCCTCACAGCAAGAAGGTCGCTGGTTCAAGCCCCAGCTGGGTCAGCTGGCATTTCTGTGTGGAGTTTCCCCCACAGTCTAAAGACATGTGCTATAGGTGAATTGAATAAACTAAATTGGTAGTAGTGTATGTGTGTGAATGAGTGTGTATGGGTGTTTTCCTGTACTGGGCTGCGGCTGGAAGGGCATCCGCTGTGTAAAACATATGCTGGATAAGTTGGCGGTTCATTCTGCTGTGGCGACCCCTGATGAATAAAGGGACTAAGCCAAAAGAAAATTAATAAATGAATGATCAGTATTTGAAAGAAACTTGTTTACGGTATTATTTCCTTTATTCCATTAAATATTCTTGAGATAAAAAACAGAAAACTTCAGATAATATTTTATGAAAAAAGAAGTGAAGAAAACTAGCAAAATGTCATTCCTAAATGAACTTCCATGTAATATTTGAAAATAGTTTATTTAAAAGTATTGTATGGCAATTAAAGATTAAAACTACAAACATTTTGGTCCTAGAGTAACTAGCTTTCTTTGAGTAATTATGAATTTAATTGTTTAATTTATTTAATGAAACATACTGCGATATTAGGGATGCTCCAACTGATCTGCTGGAGATCGGTATTGGCCGATAATCACACTTCATGCCTCAATCAGTACCCATGAACCGATCACAAATGTGTGTTCACGAGTTTACAAGCAGAGGACACATAAGAACGTCAATCTTTTTACATATCAGAACTGAATGTTCTGTGTTTTCAACAATACTGTAAGTTTGTTAAATCCTGGCTGGAAATATTAGGTAAAAAAATAATAATAATAATTTTTTACTTATATTTTTTATTTAATAACATAAGTTATTGTAATATAAATATTGTAATAAGCAGTAGTTTATGGACCTATTTCTTCTTAGTAAAAGAGCAATGGTGTATAGGTGTGCATTTTAACTTCTTATGTGCTCCAAACTTTGAGACATGTTGAATTCTTCTTCAATGATTTGCAATGTTTCCAAATAGCTTTATTAGTGATTTTTCTTACCAATTTTTTTATCTGTTTTATTTTGTTCTGTAAAGCTGCTTCTGACCATTACATGTCCACACTAAATGGTTATAACTGACATGTTTAAGAAATTATACGCAACATATTTAATTTATTCTCTGAGGTAAGACAAAATCTCCACTTAAGTATTATACTTGGACTGAAAATGTGTTTTATGGAATATAAAGCATGAAGCATCAGAATCTGTACTCTGTATCGGCCGATCACCATGACAAGGAATCTGTTCTCGGTATCAGCTGCAAAAATCCTGATCGAAGCATCCCTATATATATATTACTATAAAACACAATCCTTCAGAAATCATTCTAATATGCAGACTTAGTGGTCTATAGCATTATTAGCACTCAATTAAAAGAAATTATTATTTTATTGTCAGTGTTTGGTGCCAAATATTTCTGTAAATCATTTCTGAAGACACTTAAGAGTGGAGTAATGGCTGCAGTTTTGCAATCATATAAATAATTTAATTTCATATCAAACTAAAAGAGAATACTGCCATTTTAAACTGTAATTTTCCTGCAAATATATTCACACAATTGCCGACTCTGTTAGCATAAACTATTTGTATTAATATTGAATATTAATTTGATATTATGTTAGTTTGACTGTATCACTGAAATGAACATGACTAAACTCTTACCATCAATAACCACGTCTGGCGGTGGGCTGTTGGGAATCCACACTTTTCCATAAGGATCGTCATTTATCCACAGGGGCAAATAATATTTCCTGCTCATCTGTAGGGGAACATCGACCCAGGTCACGTTGTCCTGAGACCACAGCGGGACACTCTCCACATCTTTAATGCTCAGAAACCTCTCAGGAAGCTCCACGACGCTGTGAATGTCGTCTATCCTCACGAAACTGTGATTTAGTCTGGTCTCATCGTGGACCAGGGACAGATGAGATACCAGGAGCCCTGCACCGCAGCGCAGAGAGCCCGTCCGGACCCACCGGCTCAGACCGTCCGCCAGCTGACACTTTATCCGCCAGCGACCGTCGGTGAGCGTCAGGTCGTAACTGTAGCTGAAGCTCTCGGCAGCGGGATGCTGAAAGCTCAGATACCGGTCCAGAGAGACCACAGCCAGGCAGAGCGGACTGCTGAGAGTCAGAGAAAGAGTGTGTGCCGACCGGAGCTGATCAAACACCGCCTGAAGAGCAGAACCGGACCCGCTACCACCGACACCCGCCATCACTAGAACCAGATACGGTTAACGTTACAGTTCAGACCCAAACCTTACTTTATTATTACTGCAATTAAGTTTACAAACATATAGATAGAAACCGAACCTAACTTTACACAGGAAAATGGCAATAGTTGTAACAATAATGTAACAAAATAAAGCAGATTAAATTATAACAAAGACCCAAACCTTACATGGCATACTGAAACATCTAAATTACCTTTAATAGTTTGTTTAAAGAGTAATGTTAGCTGTATACGTAACTTACCCATTTAGCTTGCGTTTCTGAATGCACCACTGTGTTATTCTTTGTCATTTTGAAGTAAATTAGGTTTCTGCGTATTTATAGCTTATTATGACACATAATTTACTGCCGCTTGTAAATCAGCTCGAATCTGACGGACTGTAAACAAACTCCAAGCGCGCGGTGATTTCGTGTTTCTTCTTCCTGAATGGGCGTCATGAACCTAAGGGTAAACCGCACCGCCGCTTACAGGCGCGGAGGACACAACAGCGACTCCCTCTGTTATGATCTGGTGTTTAGTTTTGATGTTTTGATTTTTTGGGATCCCAAAGTGCATTACGATAGAAAAAAGTGGAGTAACGAAACTTAGGTAAAAATCAAGGTAAAATGTATAACTTTTTTCTTTATAACCACTACATATGTATACATATTTTATTGTGTATTGAAAAGGGAAAGTTAATCTGAAATGACAATTCTGTCACTATTTAGTTCCACTAGTTCCAAATCATTGAGTTTCTTTATTCTTTTGAACAAAAACCATTTTTGAAGAAAGCTAAAAAATCTGTAACCACTTACTTCCATGGTAGGAAATCCACTACTTTGAAGTCAATGGTTACAGGTTTCTTCAAAATATCTTTTTTGTGTTCAACAACACAAAGCCAAACAGGTCTGGCACAAGTGAGGGGCAAGTAAATTATACATTTTTGGGTGAACTATACCTCTAACTGTGACAACAGCAGTCAATATGGTCCCCATTACATATACAAAACTCAAACAGTTATATGATAATATACAGCCATAGAAGACTCCATTTGCTAGTGAATTATAATCAGTTTACAGATTAATGTGTATTTTATTAAGCACTCCTTGCTGAATCCAGGTGGCCCCTTTGTTTTCAAATCTACCTTAATATTATATGGAACGGATTCAACAAGGTGCTGAAAACATTCCTTAGAGATTTTATCAATATTGAGATGACAGGACCACGAAAAAAGCCTTCACAAGATAGCTACAGTGAGGTGGTAAACAGATGTAGATGATCAGCAACAATATTAAGGAAGGCTGTGGTGTTTACTCTGTGTTCAACTCATACTAAAACTCCCTTGCGCCGCCAATGGCCTGAACTGTAGATACAAGGTTGGATGGATCCATGCTTTCATGTGGTTTACCCCACATCCAAATGTCACAGTGGAAATTGAGACTATTTTTGGTGAGAATTGGTGTGCTCTTCTTCTGCTGCTGTAGCTCACCTGCTTCAAGTTTTGATGTGTGAAGTGCATTTTCTGCCAATCTTGGTTGTAGTGAGTGGTTGCTTTTCTGTCATTTCGAATCCGTCTGATTGTTCTCATTAACAAGTTTTTTTTTGTTTAGTTTTTGCCCACAGAACTGCTGCTCATTGTATTCCTTTTAGGACCATTCACTGTAATCAGTAGCTTCTGAAATATTCAGACCAGCCCATAGCAATAACGACACATTTAAAGTGTGGTGTGAACAGCAGATCACCTAGACCACATCTATATTTACACCTAAATTAAATGCTGTAAAATTTACTGTAACATGTTTGGCCAATGAAATTCTTGCTTTAATAAAGTATTGAACAGCTGTGCCTAATAAATTGGCTGGTAAGTTATATAACAATAATAATAAAAATAAAACAAATAATATATATTTGACTAGAATAAAAGCAGTTAATATTTTTTATACACCATTTTAAGGACAAAATTATTAGCCCCTTTAGGCAATTTTTTTTCTCGATAGTCTACAAAACAAACCATCATTATACAATAACTTGCCTAATTACCCTAACCTGCCTAGTTAACCTATAAGCCTTTAAATGTCACTTTAAGCTGTATAGAAGTGTCCTGAAAAACATCTAGTAAAATATTATTTACTGTCATCATGATAAAGATAAAATAAATTAGTTATTAGAGATGTTATTAATAATATTATGTTTAGAAATGTGTCAAAAA
>CAIGQZ010000427.1:17133996-17146505 GCA_903798205.1 Danio tinwini
ACTTATATTTGTGGAACACAGTCCAAACGACACAGGCAGATCAGAACCTTTTCATTTTCACATACCAGACATTATGATTGTCTTCAGTCATTCGAGTCGTTCTATAATTTTATCTTCATCTGTGCAGTTAAACTGCAGCAGCACTTTCACCGTAAAACAATCACAAAGTCCCTCTTCTATGAAGCATGAATTAGACAGAGCTTCAACCCTGTGTAATACTGAAACTAAATATTACAGCACATCCATTGTGCTGACATTGACATCAAATCAGTGGAGTTTTACTGTGGACATGCGGACCACATGCATGTTTGAAAAAATTAGAAATTAAAACCATTAGAAACCTTCTCTTGAGGAGTTTCCTGGTTTAGACGCCAATATTGAAATACAACTACTGAAATCTGGTCATTCAGAACTCATGGTGTGGAGGAACTATATGTACAGTACAGTGAATCCAGAAACAAAGTACTCTGAGGGTTTGAGTTGAACTCAACAGCAGGAAATTTTGCCCTAGTGCCAACTTCAAAATAGTTTACATTTGAAACGTACAATGTGATTCAAGTTTCTTTACGTTACTGTTAACGTAACAACAGGAGGGGACTGAACCTGGTACGCACGTTAACAGGACGCCAAATTGATGTGTTTTTGAAATAGATTTGGGTCTTCGCTGAACTGTGCCCAGCTCTTCCCTTCAGCACATGAAGTATGATGAATGAAAAGCAGTTGATTTGTTTGTGGGCAGTTTCTTTTGTAGAACGAGTGTGAGAACAGAACATGTGACAGCACATGCAGCGAGTTTACGCTCTGTCAAGGCATTACTTGATTCATTGATTTGTCTATTGAAAAGTCTGGATAACGTCAACCAGCTGTAACATTACAAGCCTCCATGGCTTTCAGTCCTTTATCTATCGGTCGATCGGAGCATGTGCTCGACTGCTGTGACCCCCGTCTCGCCCCTGGGTCATGCTCCGTGGGCTCCTCCTACATATCCCAGCATCCTCTGAGTGCAGTCTGGGCCAGACCGAGCCCTTGAGCCTCGTGGCGTTATCACCATCATATGCTGTCATGGGAATTTGAGGGACTTTGGCTTTCTCGATTTGGTTTGGCTCGGGACTGAGCCTTCCCCTGAGCCAAGAGAGTCCCTTCCCATCATACCTTTCAGAGCTAAATGCTCAACACGCTTTCCCAGCAGCCTCTTGGCTTGTCCCGTGGTGCTGGGCTACCGAGGGAGCATATTTCTGTAGTCCGACAGGTTGCCAGACTGGGAGTGATGATGCTGCTGTTGCTGCTGCTGTTGTGGCTGTACGTATCCCACAGTGCTTTGCTGTGGAACACTAGGGGTGTGGAATAAGGCCTGAGTGGGAGTGCCGTGAATCAGACCCTGAGGCTGCATCTGAAGGAGACAAACCGAGAAAGTTCATATCAATCACACAATATGGCAGGGGGTGTCAAACTCAAGGCCAGTGGATCAAATCCGGCCCCCATTAGGCTAGTCTTGGGCCGGTTAAGACTCTGATGGTATAATATCCTTAGATAAAAATATCACGGTTTCACAGTATTGTGTGTACTACTCTAAAATAAGTTATTTTATATATCTGGGTATAGACAGCTACTTTTTCCCTCATTGAACACAATACTGCACTGTTCAGGTCCATAGCATGCTTGCCATACATATACTGTAAGTGATAAGCGATTAGTTTTTCAAATGTTTGCTGAATTGTGGGCTGACCGGTAGCTTTTGATGTGGAAGGTCCTTTGCTGCTGGAGACACTGTTGCCATAAATTAATAAATAAAATAATATTTGACAACATGTAAAAAAAATATAAAATCTTACATATACCTTAGGAATAGTATAACAGAAAATTTCAGCAGTTTTAAAATTGTGATTTATACCAAACTGTGGTAAAACCTTGAAACCGGTTATCATCTAATGCCTAGCCACAGCCATATTACCCTGTTGCCCAAGACCGGTTACTTGCTGAAGCTAAGCAGGGCTGAGCCTGGTCAGTACCTGGATGGGAGACCACATGGGAAAACTAGGTTGCTGTTGGAAAAGTTATTAATCAGGCCAGCAGGGGGCACTCAACCTGTGGTCTGTGTGAGTCCTAATGCCCCAGTAAAAGTGACAGTCCTGGCCAAATTCCCTCCATCGGCTTTTACGATCGTATCTTACTAGTATCCGGGTTGGACGCCCTTTTGTCTTCAGAACTGCCTTAATCCTTCGTGGCATAGATTCAACAAGGTACTGGAAATATTCCTCAGGGATTTTGGTCCATAGTGACACGATAGCATCATGTAGTTGCTGTAGATTTTTCGGCTGCACATCCATGATGTGAATCTCCATTCTGATGCTCGGTTTGAACTGCAGCAGATTGTCTTTACCATGTCTACATGCCTAAATGCATTGAGTTGCTGCCATGTGATTGGCTGATTAGAAACTTGCATTAATGAGCAGTTGGACAGGTGTACCTAATAATGTGGCCGGTGAGTGTATGTCTTTGTTTTGTTACTTTGATGGAGTAATGCAAGTTTCTCAACCTGATAAATAGATTCATGTTAAAATAACTCAGAGAAGTAACATCTATTTTACATTTTTGCAAATAGATGTAATTATTTGTTACTTTAATTAGTTAAAATGAATTAAAAAGACAATTATTTAAAATCACTCAAAGGATTAGTAATATTTATACAGCCGCACAGGTATAACAGGTCCTTTTGTTGCTGCCCCTCAGTGAAAATGTGTTTGACACCCCTGCAATATGGCATTGTTCAGTTTATGACTACACACTAACAAACTGTAATGAATAAGTTTAGTGTTTGTTTACCTGAAAGAACTGCTGAGGCTGCTGTAGTGGCAAGCTGTGTGGGGCAATCGGCGGGTGAGTCGTGTACGTGGGTGTGGTCTGATGGGTGATGAAACTATTATGGGGGATCATGATTGGTGAGGTGAAGACGGGGGAGGGGACCAGCACAGCATTACAGTTCACCTGCTGCACAGGGAAGGAAGGAGCGATCATCTGCTGCTCCAGAGGATATCTGAAACACCACCAAAAACAACAACATTAGCGTAAGCAGAAAATCAGACTACTTTTGTTAAGAGAGATCGTGTAACTTTGCAAATGACTTTCTGCTTATTTGAGAAAGAGGCCATCATGCTCTCGCACACTCACTTGGTTTGTTGAATAGTTGAGGTGCATTGGGAAGACTGGGGCCCCCCATTGCTGTCCTGTACAAGTGTTTGCATTGGCTGATTTAGCAGCATCCTATCGATCAGAAAACATCACATATAATAAATACAGTGCTGTGCAGAACGATCTGTATCTGTTTTAAATCACTGCATCCACATTACAATTTTGTCTGCTTTTGTCCAAACACAGTTACCATGTAACATAAGGGCACCTAGTTTACACCTTTTTCCAGATTTAATATAAGTCTTTTGTGTATCCAGAATGTGTCTGTAAAGTTTCAGCTCAAAACACCCATCAGATCATTTATTATACCCTTCAGAAGTTTCTATTTTATAACTCTAACCCTCAGGTAGCGTTTTTTGTGTACTGCGCCTTTAAGGCTAGTCCTCCTCGCCCACGTTTCCCACGTGACTGTCAGCCAGTCTTAATCTCCTTCCTCGGCTGTATCAGACAACAGACAGACATAAAGGAAGCAGATCTCACGTAGTGTTTGTGAGAAATACTACAATAAGAACTTTACCAATGAGTATTTGATGCATTTGTTGTGGAGTTGCAACAATGAGTCACACACAACGTCGTTACAAAGTTCACGCACACACATAGATACCCACACACACACACACCGCGTATACACACACAGACGTTACAAAGTTCACGCACACACATAGATACCCATAAACACACACAGCGTGGACACACACACACAGACAGCGCGCACATTTAGCCTTGCACTCTTTTTGTACGCAAATGTGACAGGATACAGGTGAATATCCACTGCTGTATGGATATCTGTTACGTTAATGTACAAAATAAACCTGATTTAACGTCCACAACCCAGGATTGAAGCGTCTTCTTTTATAAATGTTCTGACACGCGGCTGTGCTGATAAAGTAAAGCTCAAGTAAATGGCTGTAATTTTATTAACATGCACTGTTTTAAAACATTTTAAACTTGTAAAACTCACTCTTGATCACATTTGATGATGATTGATGATCCTAGCAAACTGAACAGACTTTTATTCCCGGTTGCTTTGAGCACGTCCTGTCTTGTCGATAGGATTATACACGTTACTATGGAGACATGTTAATAAGCAGCTGTCAATCAATTCGGTGGGCGGGGGGACCGCACTCCTACGTCAAGTTGTGGTCGGTTTCAAAACCGCTTCAACTGGTCCATCGTTTTTATGTTGTTAAATTGTAAAAAAAAGGCTGGGTGTGTTTATATCACCCCATTATGACGGTCTATACATTATACCTACACATATGTCTGTCCAAACAGCTTGAAAAGTAGATTTTTCACCATAGGTGCCCTTTAAAATGTGACTTCAGTCTTTTTTGTAGCTTGTTTTAGGCCCCATTTACACTAATATGTTTTAGTTTTAAACGCATGTGTTTTGCTATGGTAATGTATTCCGTTACACTACCGAGCCCCGAAAATGGAGCATTTTAAAAATGTTTGTTATCTTTTTAAAAAGCTGCTGTTCTGTGTCAGTGTTAATTAGGGAAAACCGATCTGAAAACGGAGGCGTGATTGGAGCTTTTTATCAATATTAAGAGCACAAAGTTCAGTCTTGCATGAATTGCTTGTTTAGACTTCACAAGTTTGATATGGAAAACAAACTCTTGAGGACACGTCGGGTAAATCTTCAAAGGTAACAGTGTACTTTATAATGTCATTCACATCACCCTGACATAGTGTGTGTGGTCATGTGATGTGCGTTTTTTAGCAGTATAGTGTGGACGGAGATCTTACAGAAACGCTAGATGAAACACCAGTGTGGACGTGGACCATTTTCATTATAAAACACCGTTTGAAAACTAAAAAGTATTAGTGTAAGCTGGGCCTTAGTTTGTTCCTTTGCTTTTATGGTTTCTATTTTCTTCAATGCTTTGATTGACACTGTCTGTTCACAGCTATAGCTAATAAGCAAAATAAATGTAATCGTTATTAGCAGTAAGCTGTAATTCTATCATTAATGGCAGTTTGTCGAAACAAAAATGTTCAGCATAAAATTCAATTCGATTTTGAATATGATATTCAATACAGCAGTGGCTCCTAGGTTTGGTTTCTGGTGTTGCAAATCCAATGATGCTGGTAGTGATGATTGTGTGACCAGTATTGTGTGTACCTCACATTTTTTTAATGGTCTGGCTCGCTTGGAACCTCAGGGTGCACTCACACTATGCTATGCGAACTGTGCCCAGGCCCCTTTTCCTGGTTCGTTTGACTAGTGTGAGTGCTCTGAATTAGGGAACAGGTGCAGTTCCGTCGGCCAGCCCTGGCCCGGTTGAAAGAGGTCTGCTAGAGTGCAGTTCGAATGGACTTTGGTGCAGTAGGCAAAATGAAGACGCAATGTCAGTTTTAAGGGACTGTTTCATATGAATTTATTAATCATTCTTACTTTTCAATGAACATAAACTGTCATCATTTATTAAAGACACAAACCCCCCGCTGCACATCAGCTGCACCTTCAGCAAACCATATAATACGTGCAGCACGATGACTTTTATGATCATTTATGAGCGTCAAAAGTTGTGGATCTCTTCGGCAAAATATTTGACTGCGTGTTACTGCATCTCAAACGACTAAAATGATATAACTAATGCAATCTCCACTGTGCTGTGCCAGAGCACTTCTCTTCTTGTTAAACTGAACACTCGCATCATCGATGATGTAAGCATGCTGAAGTTAGGAAGGCAAAATGCAATGTAAGTGGAGGCCGTTGGGGGAGCAGGGAGGTGGCACGTTTCAAGGCAATTGTACCTAGTGTGAGTACTGTGAGTAGTAAAAAAAAGTACCAGGTACTACAGTAGGTATGGAATGCAGTGAAAAACCCTCCAATACTGAGCTGTACCCTTGCAGTGGAAAAGCACCGTAATCGCCACTTTTCACAGAGAAGTCAAACTGTTGTTTTAAAGAGGCCTTCAGATTTTGTGTGCATTATGTTGTTTATAAACAATTATTATAACTGTGTTTTAGCTGAGAGTAATTCTGTGAGATAAGGCTGATTTATACTTCTGCGTCAAGCGCACGCGTATGCTACGGTGCAGCCTACACGTGGACGCATACCCCCTCGCCGTCGTTGACGCGCACCTCTCAAAAAATGTAACGCGTATGCGTAGCGCAAGCTCTGTGATTGGTCTGCTTGGTAGCGCTGACAAGTGTTGGTGGAGGTGAGAGCCGCGCAAGCGTGATGCAGCGAGTGTTTACAAGTTTGGAGTCCCGTGAAGGAGCTCCGGATGGAGACTGTTGTTTTGTGTTTACCTTATGATTGAAGTTGCTGCACGTCCGCCAGTTCCTGCCTCAAAATGAGCATGTTTGAGCCACTTGTACATTAATGAAGTGTTCAGAAAAAAACTAAACACCAGCGAAGAAACTCAACACAGAAGAACATAAACACCTACTGCCAGCTAGCGTTTGGTAAGTGTTATTGCAGAGCAACAGAAACAGCGCGCAGAAGTATAAATGCACGGCTACGCACAAGGCTTGCGTTGTGGGTCATGCCGATCACTTGACGCAGAAGTATAAACCAGGCTTTACTCTTTGAATTGTAAGTTAATAGGGAACATGCATGTAAAACTACCATGCAGCAACATGACGAATGAATGAAATGAAATTGTTGTGGTGTGCTCTTTTCGATGCTTGTCTGTACTTATAATGCAAACTGTAAACATTTGTGCTGTGTGCAATATGTTATTGCATTGTGAGAATTTATTTTCTGTACTTGGTTGTGTTTTGAGTATTTTCAGCACACGTGTTGTAAAAAATGATGAAGAAATTTTCTTAATGTTCCTACTTTCACATTTTCCTTAGTTGTAGCTCATTGAGCAACATACAAAAACACAAATCTTACTGACTCAGAAGAATGAGAGGAAGAGAAGAACTCATCTATAAAAAAACTTGCAAGCAAATGGTCACACCAGACAAATTAACAGACATATGTTTTATATTTATGCTGTTACCGTAGCTGTCCATCCTGGCTGTAGTCGGTGTGTGTGTTTCTTTGGCAGTGAGTGTCATGTTGGCTTCGGTGTCCGTGGTTGGGGGAGAACATCATGGGGTTGCTGTAGAAGGGTGTGGTCAGACTGGTGTGTGTCTGCATTGGAACACTGATGGCCTGTATGTGTCCAGTCTGAACCAGCCTCTGCTGCCCCTAAACACACAAGACAACCATTACTGTGTGTCTGGAGGGAGTCGCATGTGTGTTTGTGTGTGAGATGTATGATGTATTACCTGAGTGGATGAGCTGTTGGGCTGTTCTCGGAGTAGTGTGTGTGATGAATGTGAAACACAGTGTTGAGGTTTAGGGTGTGTGTTTTGTTGAGCCGGTCTGCCTGGACCCTGCTGCTGTGGACCAGGACTGGCAAACTCTCCCTGTATCGGCTGTTGGAGTAACATCTGCAAACACAGCCATTCAAACACACACACACCGTTTCGGCTTAATCTCGGGTCGCCACAGCTGAATGAACCGTCAACTTATCCAGCATATGTTTTACACAGCGAATGCCCTTTTGGATTTCCATCACTGGGAAACATCCATACACTCTTGCCTTCACACACATACACTACGGGCAATTTAGCTTACCCAGTTCACCTATGCCACATGTTTTTGGCCTGTGGGGGAAACGGGAGCACCCTGGAGGAAACCCACGGGAACACAAGGAGAACATGCAAACTTTGCACAGATATGCCAATTGACCCAGCCGAGGCTCGAACCAGTGACTTTCTTGTTGTGAGGTTATCATGCTACCCACTGCGCCACCGTTAAGACAGCTATGTAGGATTATTATATTGCTTTACTCTTTAAAATGTTGGGGTCAGTAGAAATTAATATTTGAATGAGTCAGAAGTTCCTGCTGACTTTATAGCAGAGATGCCCAAAGTACGGCCAGTAGGCCAAAGCTGGCCCATGGTAACCTTTGATTTGCCCCACCATCCCATCTGAAAGGAGAAGAAGAATGATGGGAGAGGTGGTTGGGGCGAATGCCTTTGACAGTGATCGTCATTTCTAATTTAACGTAACCTTTTGTTTCTTTGTTTTATTGCTGAGCAACAAAAAAGCCAAATTAAATTAAATGATTTAATTAAATACTGTAAATGAATCAGACTTTTAAAATGTAAATACTGTCAGCAAGCTGCACAAGACATCTGCAAGCAAATCAAAGGAAGCTTGACTGGTGTATGCAGCATTGAACTTGTGTTATAAATGGGATTGTTTATGTTTTACTGTAGTAAATTTATTATAAAATGCTACAAATGATACTGCATTAGTCAATATGATTTAAAGCAACGTTTTTAAATATAACTTAATATATTCGTCCCACACCCCTCAATCAAGTTTGCTTTTTGGCCCTTTATAGGAAAAAGTTTAGGCACCCCTGCTTTATAGCATCGTGACACATTTTCCAACTGAGGGGCCATTTACCTGTCAACATTTCTAGCCAAAAACGGGAAACCTTTTATGCAGTTTGCTTGTTTGTTTACATGACAACAGCATTTTTGGGACTGAAAAAGCATAATTCTGAAAACCAGTTCCAAATTTTAAGTTTTTGAAAACGTCCCTATTCTCTTGTTCGTATAAACACCCGAAAACAAGAGTCTTTAAAAACAATGACTATGTTTACATGGACATCAGTAATCAAATAATTTGCCTTAATCTGATTAAGACAACAAAATGATTAAGGCTTTTACACAAGTTGCTTTGAATGTTCCTTTTATGATCCCGTTTTACATGTTATTTCACATAATTCGATTAATGTCATTGCGTCACCACGCTATCCACATTTACTCTGGACTTTCATGTAATTTTGGGTGTTTAATTTTTAATTTGTTGACTTTAACTGCAGTTTGGCACTTTCACTTACATTCAGGAACATTTCATGCATGCCCACCGTGAAAAACAAGATATTGGATGAAAGTATGAACTTCTGAAAGAGTGTAGTTTTAATAGAATTTGATACCGCACTCTGCATTTCGCGATGCAGGTATCTGTGGTCCTTCACTGACTCTTAGGTGCAGAGAATAGTGTCACACAGCCGTGTGTATGGAATAGCCTGTCACAAAATGCAGCAAAAGTCTTACACGACAGTAATAGTTTAATTGCAGTGTTTACATGTCTGTACAGCACTTCAATAATGCGACTAAAATCGGCATCTCCACATCACTTAATTTGATTTCTGTTTAGTTAGATTATGATCTTAATCGGATTAAATGAATCAAAAATCGCTGTTTACATGGTAGACTCTTAATCAGAGTATTGTCTTAATCGTATTAAAATCTGATTATTGGTGTCCATGTAAACATACTCAATGAAACCATAGTACGTGTTTAGGTGGAATCTAGATTCAAATCAAGCATTGGAATAGATTATATCTTGATTTAAGTAATTACATTGTTTCGTCCAGTCCCTTTTGATGACAAGATATTATTTGTTACTATAAAGTTAAAACTAATACAGAACTAGATTATTAATTTCATTATTTCGTATGGAAAATATTTTATTCACAAACAAATTGTAAGTGGGATGGGGCGCTGTGTCGCGGGTGCCGCCCTCACTATTTTTCTAGGTCGCCTCTATGGACGCGCCGGCTCTGGTCCTTACTGTTTTATACATATTTATATTGCTCTGTTAAGTTACTATCATTGTTTCTATCACTGTAATTTTCCTGTGTGGGTGCGATTTTGTATGTTTGTTATTGAAGCGTCAAATAAAAACACACAGTAATGTCGGTGTACATGACTGTCAGCGTTGTTGTTGCTTAAGTGTTTGGAAACATGATTCATCAAAGTGTGGATTTACTTCACATAACAACTAAAAGCAGAGACCTACCATCTTAAACACCACAATACATTCTATATATTCCAGCACAGAGTCGCCAACTGCATGGTGTCACTTCCTTACAGGTGCTGGTTACTAACAAGGTGGCAGTGCCAAATATTGGCCTGACATATGTAATACAGTGTTTTTGGCCATTTACACTGATATGTGTAAACACGGATTGCTAATTTTTTAAAAGGCAAGGGAAACTTTTCCATTTTTGACTCTGGGAGAAAAAAAAAACCATTTAATTTTCAGATTTTGAATAAAAATGACAAAGCCAAACTATTTTTCATTCTGTGGATTAACTTGCATGGACTGATTATTCACCTCAAGAACAGCAAATTTAGTCAATTTTAATTTCCTGACAACTTGATAAAAAAAAAGAAATAATTTGACTTGAAATTTAAATGATTGTTGTTCAAAATATTTCTGACAGAATTTTTAGTATTTAAACTATTGATAGACTGAAAAGAATTTTAGTGGGTGTTGCCTGTAAATCATGTTTCACGAGTTCGCCCTTGCCGATGATTGATTATAAAGCGTGTTTGGCATGCTGTCCCGGGAGAGAGCCCTGAGCTCAAGAGATCCTCGAGCCCGGGGCTCCCTCCTATTGCAGGGCGAGAGGGGAGTCAGAGTTCAGGTAGGTCTCGATAACTCCCCCTGTTGATAATGGTAGAAGAGGATTGAGAATCAGCTATGGAGTGTACAATTAAATTTACAGCTGTTATAATGTCAATTTAGTTTTGTCGATTTACTTATGGTGCATGTTTTTGGTCTGTGGGAGGAAACCGGAGAACCCGGGGAAAACCCACGCAAACACGGGGAGAACATGCAAACTCCACACAGAAATGCCGACTAGGCTAGTTGAGACCTGAGATAGTGACATTCTTGCTGTGAGGCAATCATAGATATATACATTAGATGTCGCCTACCCTACTGTTGTCTATTAGAAGGAATGCGTCAATAGAGCCGCCATTTTAGTACAGGGTAGCGCTCCTTTGAAATGAATGCAGGACCAAGGTGAAGTGGAGGACTGTGGCCATCCAAAGCCAGAGAAATACACATATACACATATATATTTATGATCGGGAGTTTTGCCCAGTGGTCCGTATGCAAATATTTTTTTTAAATGACGAAATATTATAATTTTACATCACTTTTCTACATTGATGTGACCGCACGGGCATTCCTGACAAAGAGTGTTTGTGTGCATGGAAATGCATTACCCTCCTTCCCTGTTTAATTTGATCTAATCCATGTCCTGAAACACACCCCCTTCCATGTCCTGAAACACACCCCCTCTACTGCTTTCACTTATTCTGACGGAGGGAGCGATTCGTTTGTGAATGAATCTCCGTTATGAACGACTCGTTCACTTAGCTGACAATAATACAAGTTCTGGCAGCACCGCATCTTCTTGTCATATTTCATAACATTGTTTGCTTATTTTATTCAACAAAACTAGCATAAGCTTAGTATTTAGTGCGAGTTGGTGCTACTTTGCCTTATGGTCACTGCAGTAAGAGATTGTATTATCATCAATAACGTTACTTGTTAAGCACAAAAGTTTATAACATACAAAAACATAAAAACGAAATCTTACCTATGAAATGTGATGACTTTGTGCTTTGTTTTATTTGTTTGCTCGTTACTACACCTGTACACAGCGCTAAAGTCCAGCATCTTCACATTGACACACTCTTGACTAGTGCGGTTAAATGACGTTTGTCCTAGGAGCACTGTACCAATGTGGCGGCGCTATTGACGCATGCTCAGGGTTCCTATGTGATATCTAGTGTATATATCTATGGGAGGCAATGATGCTAACCATTAGGCCTCCGTGTTGCCCTGATAAGGAAATGGGAGGAGTAGGGGTGGAAGGGGGGATTCTTCAAGACGAAGATGATTAATGAAAGATACTCTGGTTATTTGTAGTGGTCTAGGAATCATCTGATTGTTGAGTACTGCGTTAGCTAATGAGGATCAGCTGTTATCAATCATAAGCGCGTGCTCCTCCCGAAATTAGTTTATAAATAAACTTCACTTAAATGTATTATAGTCATTTTTTTTGCTTAGAAAAATATAAAAGCCATTCTAATGCACAGCCAAAAATAAGACCTTTGATGCCCACATCCTGCATATTTCTTCTTTTTATATATCACATCCTCTTAAGTTGGATGCACTCTATCTGACCCAAATTAGCCAAAGTGAGTTTGTGCTGATGTGTGTTGTACCTGTAGGTTGGCAAGCTGCAGCTTCTCTTTAATGTCGTGCAGCTCTTGCTGTTGTGTTTTTATGTCAGCCTGTAGGATCCGCGTTCGCTCCTCCAGCTGCTCCTTCAGCTGATGCATGACACCTAACTGAGGCTGCTGGAACCCGTACAGAGACTGAGTCTGTAGCACACGCGTGCCCACACACACACACACACACACACACACACACACACACACACACACACACACACACACACCCACACACACACACACACACACACGCACACACA
>CAIGQZ010000427.1:17157463-17176803 GCA_903798205.1 Danio tinwini
TTCAAAATAAAAGTCACTATCCAACACCATGATACAGCATGAAAGAGAAGAATAATATTTAAAACTACTTCGACTGTGATCATCTAACAAAAAAACATACACAGAGGATGGCTTAAGGGTGATTTTTGTTTGGCTATTTTTGCATGAACTATTGCTTTAAGCCTGTTAGCCACCATATTTATTTTAAAATCATCTATATATTCCTCCTCGGCATATTTGAGTCCTACATCGATGCTCCTTTACGAGAGCTGGTCCTTCCATGTCAAAAATATATCAAAACATTTTGGGACAATGTGACAGCTGCCATTGTAAGACGATGAGTAATGTTCATTTGTCAGAGTTAGCAACAGTTTCTAAGGGGGTGTGGCTTACTGATTGGCCAATTGACCCAAATCGCAAAGTGAAAAATGTTACATGTCTTTTAACACCCATTTAAACAGCTGTGCTCTTCCTCCTGAGGCTAAAGGAATGAACCATGGGGGCTCAGATTAGCCTGGAGTCTGGTATGTGTTTGTGTTTGTAAATGGAGAGGCACATAAGTCTAAAAAGTGAAGCGTCTGTGAGATTTGTTTGTTTTTAATGCTCAACAAGATTGAATTTATTTGATTAAAAATACATAAGTAAAAGTTACTTGAGGTACCTGCCATGCATAACTTCCATGTATTTTTTTTTTATCTTACTTCCCTATGGTATGATCAATTGTTTTCTATAGTCATTATCTTTAAATAATCTTTGAAAGGAGGGGATTGAAAACTTAAGCAGTGCTTCTCCACAGTGTTTTTTGTAGCTTAAAATTGCATAAGCACACTATATTTTAATGGATTATGGCTGGCAACCTTTTGTTGTTAATTAGCTGAGAAAAAAAACCCCAATGATATTGTTTCTCTGCATCTTTATTGTTACACTTGTGGTCTGATCTCTGTTGCATTTAGAATATAAAGCGCACATCTTTATATCTTTATCTTTATAGTCATTGTGTTTCCTGTGTATGGGCTTTAAAAGTGCTGTAGGTACAGTACGTTTTTGACTCTTCTAAATCATGAAGATATCATAATATGTTTGCAGATATTTAAGAAACATGTGAAGTGAACATTCTTGTTTATCTGAAAAACAATGCTAAAGTCAGTTATTCTGCTTTGAAAATGTACATTACATACTGGAATGTCCTGTCTTTATTTTGGTTCTTTTAACCTGCCCAATGCCAGTTTAGCCAATTATATTTCAGCATCCCGGGTTACCTTGGTGGAAAAACAGAGCATTTCATTTATTCAGTCAAGAAGGCTCTCAAAGTCTGCCACCGAAATGCGACCTCGGGTGGACAGAATCAGACTCAGAAATGAGTCAGCGATTTAGAGATCAACAAGAGGATATTAATTAGCAAATAATATAAATATTATAAACGTAAACATTAGGTGAGCAGGTTACATTGTAACCCAGTGTCCTTACAACAAGCTACATGACTAGATTTGCAGTGATATGCAATTTAGCTGTTTGCCAACATGACAGATCATTTAAAAACAGCCATTCAGAAGCACAGAATACTGCAGCTACTGCATGTAATGTAATGTAATGAACACATATTAAACAATAATTAACTGTAACATTATTAAATTTGCATGCTGAATCACTGATATGTGTTGGCTTGCACTGAGTCATGGTTCTAAATTTCAATTTCAAATGGTATATTTTATGTTCAAGATCTGAGGTGAACTACCTGCTGCTGCTTTCAGTAGTATGGCAATAAATGTCATTTAAAATGGCATGCAAACTCACATTATTATCATTTCACAGTGAATAAAGCACACAAGGTGTACCTCACGGTGACCATTGTTGTTTAGCTGTAAGAAATAAAAGCCGTTTCTAAAATATAAATTTCAGGTTTCTAAAATATAAATTTCAGGTTTTGGTTAGGACAAAAACCAAGCCTCCTTTTAATATGGAAAATATTGATTCTATCGCCAGCCATTGCTTTTGTTTAGAACACGGCCTTTTAAATCAGCCTTAAATCAGCCTTTAGGCTTGACAATCAGGCACACAGCTCTTGGTGTCATCAATCTGGCAACCTGAACTTGCATGTGTTTTAAAACAGGCCGTGCAATACCTAGTTCAACCACTGGGTGTCAGACTTACATACTGCACCTTTAATAATTTAGCAATAAGTCAATGCTATTATTGGGGAAATGCACCAAAGATGAACAAAGTTTTATTGGATGCATTTCCAGTTATGATCTCAAAACAATGCATGTTTGTGAATCTCAGCCAGATGAATATGCAAGACCTAAGCAAATAATTACAATTGTAGGCAGGTCCATCTGTAACATTGACGGAAAATGCAAGGAGTGTTTGGAAAATTACAATATTTTTGTTGCTCCAGAAATGACATATTTTCCCCTTCAGAGAAAGAGAGAGAGCGTTTGACAAGACAGCCCGAATGTCCAATTATAGCTCTGTAGGGAACAGGACATCAAGTACTTACACACACACATACACACACGGTTATGTAACTCTCAGGGGGTCAGGAAGGCCTCCTGAGTAAATGGTCTCCATCTAGAAATTTATGAATGACCACACAGCAGAATAAAAACATCACATTAAAATAGAGTGTGCAAAGTGATTCAAAGCACATGCAGAGCTGATGACACCCCTAGCCGTGCGTGGGATAGCGGAAAGCCTGAATGTGCAGATGTAAGTGGGTCAGCGGCTGATGAATGAATCAAATGCATGACATAATCAGGAAGAGCCTCCGATCAAACGGACCTAAACGAACATCATGCAGAATCATAACAGCAGAGGAGTCGTTTGAATAATGGAGCAGCATTTGACTCACCTGTGATCTAAGAAGAGAAATTTCCATTCCAGACTGTGTCTCGATGTGAATTCATCACACACATCCTCCACGTTGCAAAGATCCTTTAATAAACACACACACACACACACACACACATGCACAGAATAAGGCTGTCTGTTCTTTGAGGTTATAGTGAATGCGAGCAGTGTATGTGTGTGTGTGATATTGATTTTGTGTGTATGTGAATGAGTGTGTTTACCTTGAGGAACTGAGGGGTTGCGAGTCTGACTGTGGCCACGAGGCAGATCTGCTCCTCTATTGAGGACTGCAGCGTGCGAGGAAATGCCAGCTCATAACCATTACATGAAGACAGAGGCACTGGAACACACAAAAACAACATTTACTGTTTAAAGGAAAACACCCTCAATAGACACATAAATATTAACCCTTGTGTGCTGTTGGGGATGTTTTCATTCACTCTGTGATGATTTTCAGTCTTAATTTGGCCACATCTTACTCTGTGTTTCAGCCAATGGAATAATTTTTGTTGACAAATAGTATTTTGACACAATTTTTGACAAAATGCTTTGGAATTGGGAACTTAACAATAGACTATGGGCAAATTTACTACCATTTGTTATGTTCATGGCTGTTTTTGCACCATTGACTTCCATTATAATGACATATTTTGATTGCAAACTAAAGCCATGACACCATATGATCATGTATTCTTAATTGTCGGTGGTGTTCCTTGTTGGGAAGAGGTCAAATTTGTCATTTTTACTGTTGATCATCCATTACAGTGTAAATAAGCTTAGTTTCTGGCTTTTATACGGAGTATAACGTGTGTCTTTGTGTGAGAGATTGTAAGAAAGACCTTTGCCCACTTTCCTTCATATGTTTGAGGAAATAAAAAATAAGCACCTCAGCTCTCAATGCATAGGAAAAATAGTATGTGTGTTTGTGCACACACTATAATCAGCTGTTTTACTCCATAGAACTCCATATAAAAGCCAGAAACCTTTTTTTTTGCACAGGCCTGTCTAAAGGTTTAATGGTGCCAACTAATGATCAACAGTAAAAATTGCACATTTTATCTCCTCCTAAACAGGAAAAACTACCAACAATCAAAAAAGCCTGATTATATGGGGTCATGGCTTTGCAATAAAAAATGTTGTTATAATACAATGGAAATGAAAGGGTAGTCAATTTAAACAATACACAAGAGTCAATATTCAAACTAAGTACATTTTATATTGCATTTTGCTAAAATATGACAATGAACAATATAAATGAAAATAAATGTATATTAATCATAATATACAAGGAATAATAATATATACATGTATGTGTTTGTTTATTTATTAGCTAAAAATAATAATTATAAATAAAACCAAATCTATATATATTTTCATATAAAACAAAACTATATACACTCCCTGACAAAAGTCTTTTCGCCTATCGCCTATATAAGTTTTAGGAACAACAAATAATAACTGGACTTCTTTTTGATAATTTGGTATCAGAAGTGGCTTAAATAAAAGGCAAATACCTCTAGGTTAAGCTGTTTTACCAAAATTAAATATGATCATGCCTTGGTTTTTAATTATTTTATTAGGACAGTAAGGTCTGACTTTGCTTAGACAAAAGTCTTGTCACTTAACAGAACTAGCATACAGTATAGAATATAAAGTCATGCTGGAGTGGAAATAGAATTTATACTGTGTATGACTCCCATTAACTTGGAGGACTGCATCCATCTCTGCAATGACTCCAATAACTCATAAATAAAGTCATTTGGAATGGCAAAGAAAGTGTTCGTGCAGGACTCCCAGAGATTCATCAAGTCTCTTTGGATTCATCTTCAATGCCTCTTGCCTCATCTTTACCTAGACATGCTTAATAATTTTCATGTCTGGTGACTGGGCTGCCAATCCTGGAGTATCTTGACCTTCTTTGCTTTCAGGAACTTTGATGTGGGGGCTGAAGAATGAGAAGGAGCGCTATCCTGCTGAAGAATTTGTCCTCTCCTGTTGTTTTTAATGTGATGGGCAGCACAAATGTCTTTATACCTCAGGCTGTTGATGTTGCTGTCCACTCTGCAGATCTTTCACATGCCCCCATACTGAATGTAACCCCAAAACCTGATTTTTCCTTCACCAAACTTGACTGATTTTAGTGAGAATCTTGGGTCCATGCAGGTTCCAATAGGTCTTCTGCAGTATTTGTGATTTGGGATGCAGTTCAACAGATCTGCCACTTTTCCAAATGATCAACTACTACAACTGGGATCAACGACAAGACTTTTGTAAGATAGTGTACATATATACAGTATATATAAACTGAAAAACAAACATTTACTTTTACGAAATAAATTAGCAATTTTACAAAACGCAATAAAAAATTTTTAAAATGTCATAAAATAATTATGAAATTATTGACTTTATTATGCTTCAATTATGTTTGATTATAATTAACTAACAGTTTTTTTATACTACTTAAAATAAACTTAAATGAATGCAAGTCTTACTGGATAAATGACTCATAAATGATTGTTCTGGTTGTGGTTTTGAAAGTTTCCTGTTCATTCTAGTTCCAAGATTCCTTTCATTTGCAACTTCTATATTAGTAAAGACATCACCTCACAATGACATTTTACATGCAAATCAGGAGACAGACCAATAATTCCAACATAGGCAAATGCTTCCTCCTTATTAAACCTCTTCCTCAAGCAAATGCACAGGAAGAAACAAAATACATGCTCACTTTAAACGGTATCAAATCACAAACAGATCTACAACTATACATCATTTATTAGCATCTTGGTTTGTGCTGAATGTGATGCAGTGATTGATACTAAAAAATAAAAACCTACCATTATTATGAAACTTGAAATCTCCAACAAATTTGACATATTCGTACGTAGGAGGTTCTTTCGGGTCAATGTTCCCTCTCGCTATATGACAGCAGAACTCGACGTGTGTCTCGTCTGAAAGGAAATGGAGGGCACAGGGAGACTGTTAGCTACTAATAAAACAGTTATTCAGATTGTCTGGTGAACACAGCAGGTTGACATTTTAAGCTGCAGTCTGTTAGTTGTACCTCTTTGTCGATATCTCAGTTTGAAACCTGCAACTGCAGTCAAATAAAGAATCTTTGCATGATTTGAATCGCATATTTAGAGGAGTGTGTGTGTGTGTGTGTGATTGTCAGTCACTATGCTACTGTATATACTGTACTTCACAATCACAGATTCTACGTCTTCACATTTGCTCCAAATAAGGGCAGGCCGATTAAGCAAAGGTGGTTTTTATGCGCATTTTGTCAGTAAAGATGGTTAGTAAACCTCCAGCATGTGAGTCGTTGTTTGTTCAGCTCTGCAAAAATCAGTTTTACAGTCAAGTTCCATTTAATCTGTCAATTATGTAATTGAAATAAACATTTAGCGATAATGACAGATGTTCTGTGTATCTTCTCAATAAACTATAGCTCTATTTAGCAAATGCTGCATGTAAAATTACCATATTTAATAAAATGGTTTTATTTATTATGACATGGCTTTTGTTTCCCTGGCACGATGTGCATGACAATCACATCTTCAATCACCCAGCCCTAATCCAAATAAAGCCTTTCTATGGTGGCTGAGAACTCAAATGGGCTTGCAATTTAGGAACACACATGGAAACAAAAAAAAATTTGAGAAAACATCTTCATCAATTTGAACAGTAAACACAAATTCTCACAACACATGCAAATATAGAAACATGCTGCAAATAGTGCAGCCCACAACAGAATTACGCCAAGGGACCCCAAAAAGTGACAATCCTGTCTGTTTCTTGTTTGAAGCTAGTTGCGATGTTGGATATCTGAGCGGTGAGTTTTTGTTTATGGTTACACATGTCTTTGTTGTTTGTCACATTTGTCACTTTTTGGGGTCCACCGACACATTTCTGTTGTTGTCTGGGCTAGTGTTTTCCTATTTTTCTAAGTGTTGAACTCTCTTAGCCACCATACCTTTCATCAAATCATTTTGTCTGAACAAGTAGCATGTCTGCCACTTTTTAACCAACTGAATAAAATAACTAAGGGTGTACTCATACTAGGCTATCTGAACTGTGCCCAGGCACGTTTGACCCCCATTTCCCGGTTCGTTTGACAAGTGTGAGTGCTCCGAGGTGCGGTTCAGTTGGCCGGCTCTGACCCGGTTGTGCCAGAGCGCGGTTCGGTTGGGATTTGCCGCAGTACTCTTGTAGTGTCGTGATGACGCGATGTCACTTGAAGGGACTGTTTCATCTGGATTTATAAATCATTCTTACTTTTCAATGAACAGGAACTGTCATAGTTTATTAAAGATACAACCCCCTGGCTGTATGTCAGCTGCACCTTCATCTCCTAATACCTGCAGCTCATGACTTTCATGAACATTTATAAGCGCCAAAAGTGGTGGATCTGTTCAGCAAAAGATTTGACTGTGTGTCACTGCATATCAAGCGATTAAAAATAATACAAGACAATATAACTCAAGCAATCTCCATTGTACGGAGCGAGATCGCTTCTCTTCTGTTAACCTGAACAGTCACATCATTGTGGACATAAGCATGCTCAGGCTCGGAAGGTATATATATATATATATATATATATACTGTATATATTGTGTTTAGTATAGTGTGTGCATGTGCTTGTGGTTGCGTTTGACCAGTGAAAAAGGTGCTTGTTGTGATTGACTGAGATCAATAAGTCAGCTCTGACAGTTTTTTTCTACCAGTATGTCCCAGTATTAGTGTGTGTGTGTTTCAGGGATTGAGGTCAGGGTAAGAGCTGTATGTGGGATTATTAGAGTGTGGTAACAGATAATCTGTGTTACACTGCACACACGGAGCCTCTATAATTAGCCTGGAGTGTAATCATAGAACACAACATAGCCAGCCAATAAGACGGCATACTCTTTCACCATATATCTGTGTTTTCAGTGTGTGTGTGTTTGTTTATGTATAGTTTACTCACTGCTGTTGAGCAGGTCTACAGTAGAAGGCTCTGTCAGGAGCATGTGTGAAGACAGAAGTTTATACACATCTGCATGCTCTCGCTCTGGCAGGAAGTTCAGGATGTTCTGGTCCACCATATCTGACTGAGACACAGCAGTGTATATGGCAAAGTCACTCTTTACTCTCTTTCAGGACTACACTGTGCAATACATTTCCCACAATGCAAAGTACTTACAGTATATACATAATCACAAACACAAAAATTTAATTACGATTGTTCAGTTGATAAATATCATTATTATAACTATTATTTATTATTATTATTATTATTATTATTGTTATTATTTTTATTATAGCAGTCTTTATTGTTTTAATGTTGTTGATGTCATCATAATGATTAATATTATTACCAATATCAGAAGTTTTAAGTATTACTATTATTATTATCATTATTGATTTTATTATTATTATTATTATTATTATTAATAATAATATTATTATTATTTTACAATTAATAGAAGTCTTTATTTTTAATTGTCTTAATGTTGTTGTTCAGTATTTTTAAGTATTATTATTATTATTAACATTATTATTTTACAATTAATAGAAGTCTTTATTTTTAATGTTGTTGTTGTTATCATAATGATTACTAATATTATAATTATATGTTTTTAAGTATTATTATTATTATTAACATTATTAATTATTATTATAAAATTTTTATTTAATTATTATTATTATTATTGTTATTATTATTATTATTGAAGTCTTTATTACTTTTATATTGTTGATGTGATCATATTGGTTAATATTATTACTATAAAGACTTCTAATATATAACATTATTATAATTATACATTATCAGTTATGTTAAGTATTATTATTATTATTATTACTATTAATAATATTATTTTACAATTAATATAATTCTTTATTTTTAATGTTATCATAATGATTACTATTATTATAATTATCAGTTGTTTTAAGTATTATTATTATTAATAAAATTATTATTATTATTATTATTTATTATTATTATTATTATATAAGTCTTTATTATTTTTATTATTGTTGCTGTTATCATACTGGTTAAAATTATTAACATTATCAGTTGTTTAAGGTATTATTATTATTATTATTATTATTATTATTATTATTATTATACAATTAATATAAGTCTTTATTTTTAATATTGTTGTTGTTATCATAATGATTACTATTATTATCATTATCTGTTGTTTTAAGTATTAATATTAATAAAAGTCATAATAATAATAATAATATTATTATTATTATTATTATTATTATTATTATTATTATTATTATTATTATTATTATTATTATTATTATTATTATTATCTGTTAGCCATAAAACATCCTTTAAAAAAATCCTATTCTGGTTTTATTTTTCTAACAACGGCTGAAATTATGAATGTATGTCTCTTTATAATGAATCACTCATTGTATCTTTAATTACTAAATGACTTATAAGTTCATAAAATAAAAAAGTAATTAACTATAATGCAATAAAGCTCTAGATAAACACATTTAATACCTTATAAAAATGTATAAAAAAATGTGAAGCAAAAACAAACAATAAAAGCATTCAAATGAAAAACAGAGATACTACACAAAGCTAAATATTATATAAATAGAATGATAAATAGTTTTAAAACAGCACAGTTACTGGGACTGGTTCCTGTTTAATCAGCATGCCGTTGAAATCATAAGAGTATTAGCACAATCTCAGTACATCCATAATGGCCACACATGACCTTCGGTGGCACCTGAGCTCAGCTTGTTCTGTTACTCAATAACAAAGGCCCGTTAAGCCCTCCGGTCTTCTTTAGGGCAAAGGTCATAAAGGGTTTGACACCAAGAAAACGAACCATCAGTGTTATCAAACCGCATTTGTGACCCACACACAGCAGGAACTGATCTAATGTCAAAGTTTGGAAGGCAAATCCCATTAAACTGTCAGTATGCCATCACAGGTTTAATGGATTCTAAAGCATTTCCAAGTTAAGAGCAGTGGAACCCTGATTCAAGTAATTATTATTTTCTCCCCTGTAATAAGTGAGAGAAATTTAACTACCAATAAGCTTCCACTTTAGTTTTGAGGATCTCAGGAAAAAACATCTTCAAGCATAATATTATGATTTTCAGATACTGTACAAACATGATTAAAAAAAGAGAAAAAATATATAAAACATTTCCTGAGAATGCTTCTCAACATCCTACATAAAGCCTGATGTGTGGGCTGTCTTTTCTATGTTTAGAAAGATGACGGTTATATTACTAATAACATGAGTTTGCTAGACGATCATAATAGTGAAGGTCATATTATGAAATGTCATGCATTATATCAAGTTTACTTTATTCAGTCAAGCTTAATTTATTGCATTGGAGTCTCACTTACCGGCAGATGGCCAATGAGAGAGGAGACGCTGTCGGATACATATATGATATTCCCATCTGTAGTAAGAGCTATTAGAAAACCATCCAACGCCTGCCATAAACACACAAAATGATGTCATGAATGAGCAGAAATTCTCATAATATACTGATATAATCAAATTCAAGCTAAAAAACTGTCAAGGTGCAAACATTTAGACTTTAAAGGAACACCCAACTTCCTTAAAAATAAATAAATAAATAAATAAACAGGCTCATTTTACACCTCCCCACAAGTTAAACAGTATATTTTACCATTTCTGAATCCATTCAGCCAATCTATGGGTCTGATGGGAGCATTTTTAGCTTAGCTTAGCATACATTAATAAAACGGATTAGACCGTTAGCATCTTGCTCAAAATTCCAATTTTTCTATCAAAAGCTTGACTCTTTTGTGGTTATAATACACTGATGACACTGTTCCTGCTCACTGTTATTAAAGTCCTTTTAAGACAAGTCATTTCACTCGGTGATCATCTTTGAAACGCCTCTCAAGTATTCTGTCTGAATGGGGAAACATCAAATTCTCTACTGTTTGCCAAGCTTACAATTACATTAAATATTTGGAATCACCAATAAAATTAATGAATAACTGTCATAAGTTTCGTTTCTAAACGTTCGAATCAAACAAAATTGGCATTTTTTCAGGTTGCCTGAGCAAATGCGCATGCGCACTTGAAAGAAACAAGATCACGACACCAACTCAATTTATGGCCATTCTACACGTGATTTATCCTCTGAATAATGATCATCAGATCGCGATGCTCTTCTGAAGTAATCCACAACTTGGTCTTGATGGCAAATCTCCTCCGGAAATGACAGTGACTTTTTGTTTACAAGTTTGTGGGCGTTTAAGTAGTTGCTGTCATGTGATGTGCATTTGACAGGATGGACTGTACCTTGCATTCGTTTCATACAGATTACAAAACCAAAAAACTTTTATGTTCAAGTGTAGTTGGTTAATTAAAAGCATATATTTCAAGCTTTATTTGGATATACTTCTTATGTCTGTGAAGCAAGTATTCGCTGAGATTCCAGTGCGTTTGTTGACCACCAAACTGTCATAAAAGCACACGTCTGGTCTGAGCGCTTCTTTTGGAGAATCGTCAGATAGCAATTGAAGATTGGCTCCTGTACAAGTAGGCGGGGCTTCATTCGCCATATTGACCATTACACGTTTTCCCATTCAAAACTATACGAGTGACGCGTCTTGTGTATTCTATAGTCTTCGCCGTTAATAAAGTGTCATTTTACCCACATGACAATTTGCTGTAATTTACTCGAGTACTAATTTAGTTTTTCTTTCTATATATTTAAGTTGACTCTCAGAATCCAGGTAGTCATTGATTTGCACCATATTTTCTGCTGTTAAGCACATTTTCTTTAATACACTACTGAATTAAAAATGTCACCTACATCTTGGATGGCCTGAGGGCAAGTAAATTAACAGCATTTCGTATCTCTTTAAGAAATAGATGACACAAAAAACTTTATTCATTTTTCAGTGAATTGCTGCGCTAAACTTTAGATATTGTTTGTGTTCCCCCACACAAAGAAACATTCATTTAAATCAATTTGCAAAGTAATTCATTCATATTGAAGTCCAGCATAGCGGTCATGGAAAACCCAGGCAGCTGCAGAATGTTGTCTATCAGGCTCTTGAGGTTACACTGTTTTTTTTTCTCCACTGTTGTTTTTATGTAACAAGAAGTAACTGAAGGATTCCCCAAGCCATAACATCTTCCTACATTGCTGCTGCTAAAAGGCTGAATCATCAGACTTGCACCTTTGACAGTCTGAGACTGGGAACTGAGAAGAGCCAGAGGTTGTTTTTAAAAGGAAGTGTTCATGTGTGAATGTTTCCTTAATGCTGGAAACTCGCAGGACAATTCAGAAAAATGCCCCATAAAAAGCTCAACTTCCGTGTTTCAGGCTACAGGAATGCAATTCACAGACTGACTGTATATTAATATCCTGTATTTCTGCATCATAAAGCATATTCATATCCTGTTTTTTTTTCTTCTACATGATTTTAAGTATGTTCACATCCTGTATTTCTGTTTCTTGGTTAAAGTTAAATGTGTATGACTTTCCTTTATTTGTAATGTGCTTTTCTTTTAAGTAGGCTACACAGATCTCATAGCCTTGCAAAGTACATGTGTAGACAGCACGGTACTTAAGTGCACATGAAGTGTAGCCTACTGTATTCCCACAATGCTACAAAACAACCTGAAGCTTTATGAGACAGATATGACGATTAGAAGATTGCTTTACCTCCAGCATTAACTGGGTGAACTCCTCGTTGCTGAGGAAAGAAGGCTTCCAGTCCTGCCGGACCTCACAAGACTCTGTTTGCGCCGTGATCTCTGGAAAACATCAAACAGCAGGAAAACATTTCGGAATGCTGTGAGAACCTGATTGTGGAATTCTGAGAAAACAATTGCATGGAACGAAAATGGACAGAAATTGAAATCAAGCACTGAGGAAGTGTGAGACTGGTGGAAGTTGAAAATGGCACTGGAACTGTTTATAGGAGCTGTGAAATGTGCTGCCAGCAAACGTTCTGCCGACGGCCTGACAGCTGTGCCCTGGATTCAGACAGGAAATGGAACCGGGCCCATCGGAGAACGGCTCCTGGCACACAGAGGTGTTGATAGTGACACTCCCTGGAGATCGCAGGAGTTGGCTCCTCCCACCGAATAAAAAATATTATTCTGTTCTAAAATTAATAAGTATGTAAATAAAATCTAAATCAGTTTTTGGCAGTGATAACATGACCGTCACTGATGTGAGATGGCCGAATCAAATCAACTCCAACTGTCTAAACAAAACGTCTGCGACTTGCCTGTCTTCTAATGAGGTTTACTTCTCTACTTCACTGGAAAATCAAGTTTATCTGAATGCCGAAAGGTGTTTTTACTCCAGAATTCCAAGAGACCACACATATGCAGAATACTCCTTGCATGCACAAACATGAGGAACAGAATTGTGATTCCTGTCTTTATTTTTTTTGTGCCAGTGAGAAATAAACACCGACTCGTTTTGTGTAAGACATTATGAGTGACACATAGACTTGGGCTTGTTTGTAACGTTTTCTATTTTTAAGCAAATATGTACGAAATGAAGCTATAATATAATAAGCATGTGTGATACTGGGAAAATTTGCTATGTTAAATATTGCAATAACTACATTTCTTGTTATATAACATTTTTCATAGAGAAATGCAATGTTTATTTAAAAATGTAATGATCATACTGAAACAAACAAACCAGTAATAGATATATATTTTAGAAACATTAGACTTTAAAAAGAGCACTCAAATTTTTTTAAATAGGCTCATTTTACAACTCCCCTAGAGTTACCCCTTTCACGCATGCGATCACACCAGTGTGATCAGCTTTGGCTGGTCCCTGAAGCATACAATCACACCAGTGTGAAAAGAACATTCAGACCGCACATCACATCATCAACAGCTAAAATTCAAGGTGCGCAGCGCTTGTCCAAAAAATCAAAATTTATCCATGCTTTCAAACAAAAAACATTTATTTTAGGGTTCAGACATTGAAATACACATAACTACAAGCAAAACATACCATTTAAGGTTTGTAATGTATGTCTATGATGGATGTCTATGGTATGGAGACGGCAATAATAATTATTTTTCAATATAACTGGAGGATGTGCTTTACTCACGTAAGATATACGCTGTTTTTGTTACTAGAATATTTTCTCTATTCCTCTCACAGATAAACAGTTGCTTACCTTTATGTATTTTGAAACTAAATTATGAATAAACATGACGTAAATCCAGCAATCTCTCCTGCCGTTGTTGCTAGAAGGGATACAGCTGCGATCAGAAGTTACAAGAAGTATTTATATTATTTAATAAATTATTTATAATAATTTATTAACGTCTACCACTACCTCAACCCTAAACCCAACTTTCAACTCTCTATATTGACGCGAGTATCCCCAGCTGTATCCCATCTAGACTTTACCATGCTGCAGGAGAGGGTCTAGATGGGATAGTCTAGATGGGATACAGCTGAGGATACTCAGTAGAGCATAATTTTTGTTACACTGTAGAACAAATACGTAAGGGTTGGGTTTAGAGTTGAGGTAGCAGTAGACGCTAATAAATTAATAATTAAATTAATAATATAAATACTTCTTGTTAACTTCAGATTGCAGCTGTATGCCTTCTAGCAACAACGGCGGTGCCCATTACCCGTCATATAACAAATAATACAATTATTCTTAAGGTGTTTAAAAGACAAAATATATGTTCTATCATATATTTTAGAATCAAAGTATCAGAAATTTCATATTATAAGATGATCATTTGTCAATATTTACAGAAAAGAAACTAAATATGATATATACATAGATCATTGGGGCTGGTGGGTTACATGATAAACTTGGCCATGGGAATTTTAGAACGCATTGGATTTTAAGTAACTGTCACAAAACACTTACTCAGGAGGGTCAGCTGGAGCATTTAAAACTCACGTGTGAAAGGATTAAACAGTACTGTAGAGTTGTACCATTATTTAATCCATTCAGCTGATCACCGGGTCTGACGAGAGCACTTTTAGCTTAGCTTAGCATACATCACTGAATCGGATTAGACCATTAGCATCTTGCTCAAAAGTTCAAAAAAGGAGTTTTGATCATTTTCTTTTTAAAAGCTTGACTCTTCTGTAGTTACATCATGTAGTACGAGGGATGGAAAATTAAAAGTTTAAATACTCTCATTCCAGAACAATAATCAACGACCTTTGCTGCTTTCCCATGGCAGCAGCAGGCACAACAATATTTGAAATTTGAATAAACAACCTATGTATGCAACACACAAATGCTTGGCACATTAATAAAACATTTTTTGCACTTCTCTGTAATATGGATATTGCACATACTATTATCGTGATAATGTTGTTTTTTCTATACATTGTACAACCCTATTAGATACCAACTTAAATTCTATAATGTTCATTAACAAAAAATATTAAGATACTGGTAACTAAATGAATTATATATGATTTCCTCCCTGACCTTTCTGTTTCTGTAGGAAGTCAATGGTCCTCTGCAGGATGGTGGATTTGTCCATCTTGCGGGGGTGACCTTGACCCTGCAGCATCGTACACAGCTCCTTAATGAGAACATTGAACTGGTCTCGCCTCTTCTTTTCCGATTTGTTCCGGGACGCCCTGCATAGAAAGAGAGGAATGGACCAAAATAAATGACTCCCTTGATGACTTTATGAGATATTGAAATTGTGTATGTCTGTGGGAACTGGTTTGCCGTTCAAAACAGATTATTACTTCACAAAAATATTCAATGGAATAAAAGTGACAGTTTATGTATAATTTAAGGCCCTGTGATCTAAACCCCCTGTACTGGTTCCCATCTTTCTGTGGCGGACAATGTCATACAAACGGACAAATTACAGTATTTTTATCTTAGATTGAAGGCAATCCCTATGAAAGGTGCAGTACTGTATGTAAATTTGACACCCAGTGGTTGAACTAGGTATTGCACTCGTGGATCAAAACAAACGCAAGCGTAGGTTGCCAGATTGAGTACAGGAGCGAGTGATTTACGCTGTGTTCTAAATAAAAGCAATGACACGCAATAGAGAGAATATTTTCCATATTAAAAGGAGTTTTGGTTCTAACCAACACCTCGAATCGATATATTAGAAACGGCTTCATTTCTCACAGCTGAACAGAAACCTATGACCGTGATCACCTCAGTTAAACCTTGTGTGTTTTATTCAGTGCTAAATGCTAACAATGTAAGTTTGAATGCCATTTTACGTGACTTGTAATGCCATATACTGAAAGCAGCAGCAGATAGTTCACCTAAGATCTTGAAAATACAATAAACCGTTTGAAATTGAACTTTAGAACTAATTACATATGAGTTATTCAGCATCTACATTGAATGATGTTAAAGAGGGTTAACATGTATTAAATAGATTCTAAACTTTACTGTTTTGTGAGAGAGTGCATATTCTGTGCTTCTGAAAGGCTATATTTAAATTTTTGTCGTGTTTCGTCTAGCGCAAACGGCCAAATTGCTCATCACTGCGTATCTCGTCACAAAGCGTTTTGTTAGGACACGCAGTTACAATGTAACCTGCTCACGTAATGTTTATGTTCGTAATATTTATATCATTTGCTAATTAATAACCTCATGTAGAACTGAACCCGTCTCATTTTGACTGATACTGTCCACCCAAGGTCGCATTTTCGATCACGGACGCATGCTTTCAGAGCCTTTCTGAATGAATGAATGAAATACGCTGTTTTCCAACAAGGCAACTGGGGTGCTGAAATATAATTGGCTTTAGAAGAGTCAAAAACTTACATACAGCACCTTTAATATAAAAAACGACTTTTTCTTATTTTAATAACACAATTATTATTAAAGTTATAATATTAATAATACATTTATAATATTGCTGTTACATTTTCTCAGTACTTTTCCAGAGCAAAACATAATAAAAAATAAATTTTCTCCCATTTAAAAAAACCCCATCAACCCTTACCATTTCCTTTCTGCTGCTTTCTCTCTAGACACTCTTTCATAAAGAAAATCTATTATATTGAGTGAAAGTGCGAAGAGCTTTTAGAGGTGTGATTTCTTTAAAATCTCCGGACACAATTAAAGTTCACAGGTTTACAGGCTGATGTGAGATTTTTATTATTTGACATGTCACTGAATAACTTGTACTATGACTATTAAGAATCAAAAAACACACACAGACCTTTTTGCTCTGTCCTTCTCATCTTCGTCCATTAAATCATCCACACAACTGCTTGTGCTGCAAATACAGAAAAAGAAGATCTTTGGTATTACAGAACAACACAGCATGGCAAATAAATTATCAATAGACAAACAGGACAAGCGTATTGTGGCATTAATGTAGACTCACTCCCATTCCCTCCGGCTGGATGGACAAAGGCCTCCAAACTCCGAAAGGTTGTCCATGCTCACTCCTTCTCCCATTCAGGCTGTCTGCGAAGGCTGGCGTGTCCCATTCGCGTCTTCTCCACTCAAAACACCCACAGAAATGCTAATAGACACCGCACGCTAACCACCTAATGCTAGTGGTTAGCCACTACTTACAAATCTCTGATGGCTGACCGCCCGTGTTGGCCTACTGATGATTGGCAGCCGATAAGATGATGAGGTTATGTCCGTATGGCTGGCCAGAGTTTAAATGCCAAAAACGAGCATATATCATCAAGATACTGTGACTCCCGAGTTGCAGCCAAAAGTGCTAAAGTACATTTTCATTAAACTTTCTTCCTGTAGACAGTGATGGAAACAGGAGAATCTGTGGAGGAAAATAAAAGCAGGGTTTTAGTTTGGACTAGTTTTAGTCATTTTATTATATATTTTTATAGATAAATCAATTATTTCTGCAACTTGAAACATCTGGTAAAAGTAGTACCAAGTTGCCAACGTGCCAACAAAAGAAAAAAAGCTTTTTGTTGGCTGAACCTCTGAAATTGGCTGAAATTAATCTTTTAAAATATATTTTTATTAATTGTTATTTTCAATAATATAGGTTTTCCATCATCCGGTGGACTTGATATGCCAAATAAATGACAGGTTTAGTATACTGTACAGTATTGCTAACAATGTAACTACTAGAGAAATTGGTAAACCTTTCCTTTTGTGCACATTTAAATGTCTGGTGCAAATTAATAATCTGTTTTGTACATAACAACTAGGTTCAAGGAGTGATTTTTAATTAAACTGTATTTACAAACTCTGTTGTTTAAATGCCTCAATAAAAATGACCATTAGTCACATTTTCTCTCTCTTGCTGTCTCCCTCTCTGTCAAATGAAAAAAAACAAAAAAACATTGGCACCTCTCCAGATACACTACATTTCACCAAAGGCAGCAGGCTGTGTGCCCAGTGTTCAAAAATCAATGTACACAACAGCAAACCCACCAGATGATTAATATGTTATGTTTAAATGACTATTCATTCATTCATTTTCTTTTTGGCTTAGTGCCTTTATTAATCTGGGGTCGCCACAGCGGAATGAACCACCAACTTATCCAGCATGTGTTTTATCCAGCTGCAACCCATCTCTGGGAAACTAAATGAGTATATTAATTCTAAAAAAGCGTTTCAGATAATTAAAACTAAGACGCCCTACCATACCTTTAGTTAAAAATACCATCCATGACAGCTAAAATAAATGGTATAAATGTGCAAACCATTCAGTAATATTAATAAATACATCTAAGACACAGTTCTGTTATTTTTAGGTGATACAATTAGCCCCTATCCTCTAATATACTACTTGTAACAAGTTTAATATACATATTATATTCAATATATAGTAACTTTTGTCACAAACACATTCAGCAGACATATAAAGCACAATCTGCTCAAGTACCATTTAATGCAAATATCTAATCACCTAATAACATTGCAGCAACTCAATGTATTGAGGAATACAAGCATGGTCAGGACGATCTGATGAACTTCATCAGATTGAGGAAGAAAGATCATTTAAGTGACTTTTGCCGCAGTCACACTAGAGTTTGAGTATGCTAAATTCTGTTGTATAGCGCTGTGAAAAGGCGCGGGATTAAACAAGATGATTAGACATTTAAAAAAGCAAGCGATTGGTCCATATTTTAAATTTCTGTCCAGAGAGGTTATGTTTTTATCTTTGATTGGTCTTATGCAGTCACTTGATGCGATTTCTCATTGAATTAGATTTTGGAACTCTGAACTTTGCAATGCAGTGAACTGCGTAACTTGTCATACGAGTTTGTGTTTCCAGTCTGACGCATTTGCGTATGTATGAATGGAAGTCTATGGGGCAATAAGTCTAGTGTGACCACGGGCTTTGGTTCAATGGTTCAAAATCTAAGAACAGCAAGCAAACTAACATTAAAGCATTATTAGCAAAAGCTTACCAAAACTGGATGATTAAAAAATAATAATAATAATAATAATAATAAATAAAAAAATAATTAAAAAATAAATAAATAAACAAACAAACAAACAAACAAACAAACAAACAAATAAATAAATAAATAAATAAATAAATAAATAAATAAATAAATAAATAAATAAA
>CAIGQZ010000427.1:17176813-17199305 GCA_903798205.1 Danio tinwini
AAATAAATAAATAAATAAATAAATAAATAAATAAATAAATAAATAAAATTCCTGGTCTGATGAGTCAGTGTTTTCACTCCAACATTTGGCTTTGGGGACACAATTTGTGGTAAACATCATGAAAGCATTGATCTATACTGCCTTGCCCTTCAACCGATCAGTCACAAAGTGGTTGTGTAATCCTGTAGGCAGGGGATATTTTCTTGGCACGCTTTGGATGCCTTATTACCAACTTAAGGTGCCAAGTTCAAATCTCAAACTGGCTTCTTGACAGGACAGTGAATTCACTATACTTAAATGTCCATTATACAATCACCAGATCTGAGTCCACATTGACCATTCCAGTGTGGTCATGTTATCAAACTATTTCATAACTGTACCAAGAGGCAATTCAATCATAACTTAATGGTAAAACAACTATCATAACATTATCAATATGTGGCTCTTCTTGGATTGTCGGAAGCTATGGAAATAAAAAAATGTAAAACAGGAAATATGTTGGGACCATTGTTTTTGTTTACATCCCATAAAATGGTCTATAAAGAACCTGCGAGATGTGCTGGAAAAGGAAATTCATGAATGTGCAGCCGACAAATCTACAGAAACCGATGCTGTCATGTCAGAATGAATCAAAATATCTGAGAAATGTTTCTAGTCCCTTGTTGAATCAATGTAATGAAGAATTAAGGCGAAAGTGGTCCAACCTTGTACTAATCCAAAGTATCCAAAGCAATGCGTTCTGTAAAGTAGACAGCAATCGATAAAATAGAAATGGATAAAAATTCACAGTGAAAAGGAGTGAAATCAGCAAATGTTAACAAATACGTACAAATCTGATACATTTTCATCATTCCCTCATCCAACTTGCCCTTAGCTTGCTTATACACATCACTCGCAGACATCTACAAATGCACAAGAGCCAGTTTATCATGTAAACCCACACACTCATGTCTCATTTAATATCTGCCTGCACTTGTTTCTCACACCAGCTTTAACATTGATGAAGATTTGGGTGTACCTGAGTGGTTTTAGCTCTCAGTCTAATTATAGACAAATCAGCTGTAAATCTCCACCTTAATCCAATCAATAATGACGGCAAGAATCAAACTGAAGTGCTTCTTACTCCCTTTTATTAATTCATTCATTAAACATGTTGAATGCAATGACCGATGACAAATGACCGAGAAGTATTGTGTTGACACCTAGGCTTAAATGTTAATTCAGCGCTGGCACAACCCTCAGGAAACCGTGCATCGGCAAGGAGTGCCATGACCTAGAAACTAGGTCATTTTTTACAACAAGTTCTTTTATGATTCGACACAACAGACAAGGAGAAAGAGAGAACGTGGGAGACAGATTTAAAAAGTATATTAGAGAGTGAACAGAAAGTGTGTGTACTGTGTGTGTGGGAGTCTACGTAGAAATCGTCCAACAAGGCATGTGTACTGTATACCTGTAAATCAACTTTTGTTTTACAAGGACTCAACTGCTTGCCAGCACAAATATCTAATCAGTTAATCAAATGGAAGTAACTCTGTGCATTTAGGCATGTAGACGTGGATAAGGTGATCTGTTGAAGTTCAGTCAGAATGGGGAAGAATTTAAGTGACTCTGAATGTTAGTTAACTACTGTAGATAATCAATGATAATTCAAGTGTGCAGAAAAGTACAATATAAACGACAACATCTGGTAATAAAAAAAGGTAAATGCATAAAGGGTATAATTTGAATGTCAACAATAAACAATATAAAATAAGGCTAAATGCTTTAAAGTTAAGAGGAAAAACATTAGTTTTATATAAAGTATATGCTACGGCAGCGGAGAAATGTATATGGCATTGATTTTGCATCATTTTAAAGGTGTGTTTCAATAAAACCTACTGCGTTGTTTATGTGGTAAAACACAAATGTGGACATTACCAAAAATTTCATACAGTGGATTTGCAGCTCACCATATTACAGAAGGTAAAATTCACACTGAAAAACAGATGCAATCAGTCCAATTCATTACACGACTGTAGGGCTGTAATGACATACAAAGGGATATTGAGACATCATGATATAAAAATCTGACGATGTGTATGTAAACAACATGATTGTGACTCGAGTGTATTGTTACACACCTAATCAAGCAGGTTAAAGAATCTAATTTTCCATGAACTTGACGCTTCACACTTTATTGTGTGATTTCTTTAGTTAAAAATGTTTTAATAAATACAGCAGAGCAAAAAATATATACAGTAGTAATCGTTTTTTAAAATGTAGTGAGGTAAAGGTTTCCTAAAGTTAAAATTACTCTGATGGTTGTTGGTGTCAAATTGGCAACACCGAATGCACGTTGAACCTTAAAGCAGATGAGCTACAGCAGCAGCAACAGCAGCAGAAGATGACACTAGTGCATCGGTCATTTGGAGGATTGCAGTTTTTGCTGATTATGATCTGATTGATTTTAAATATGAATTTTAGAATTAAAGGCCTGGCTTTTTTGCATTTTTGGTGGCTTGTTTTTGGACATTTAACAGTAATCAAGTCAAATTCGAAAAGAATAAATATTAATGGCAGTTCCACGAAAAACCATGTTTTCAAAAGGATTCAGCTAAACAACTAGTTGGTAGTGGAAGCCCAGTGTAAAGCTAAGAGGCATTCATTGAGATGCAAGAGCTCTTAAAACAGCTTTATCAAAACCTTCCTTGCATACTAGTTTAATGAAGACATAACATGACAATTAAAAGTGGACCATTAAAAGGGGGTTTCTGCAGGTTTCACCAAGTTCAATTTATAACTTAAGACCATTATGAATGAAAATTTACACCCATAGAGGGCTAAACACTAAGGAATTTTTCAAATGGCCCAGATAAAAAATATTGTAATTTGCCCTATCAAAAAACATTATAATTGAATACATTTAATAATAAAATAATAAAACTTTAAATACTTTAGATATGACTGAGCAAAATATTGTAAATATTGTGTAAAAACAAGCAAGCTCTACTTGTATTCATACACTTTTCCAACATAGAGTTTCTTTAAAATATATATATTTTTAAATAAACAAATGTTTTAAAAGTTTTAAAAGCTATAATAAACTAAATATGTAAAACAATCTGTCCAGGTCGGTGTCCTCGGCAGTAAATACATGGAGCACTTTTAAACAAATGTTATTGTAAGGAAAATAAGTAAACTATTATGGTAAATAGAGTTACAATGACCTTTTTGTTTGAATAAAAAGTTTAAAGTTTTATTGAGATGGATTGTTGGTGATTGTATGGGTGTTAATGGCCAGATTGGGTAGCAGCAAAGGAATGAACAAAGGAAAATTAACATCTGTTTAAAACATTTTTTTAAAACCTACAACACAATATATAAATAAATTTAAGATTTTTAAGGACTACAATTTTTTTTGAGATTTAATATATTAAGACTTTGCAAACACTCTGATTTGAAAATTAGGAAATGTTTTAAAACATAATGGATATTTAAATTGTTTTATTACATACACCATCAGCACATAAAGCAACAGAGTGACACATAATTGTGGATATAATTGCGACAGCTCTTGCTTATCAGCAGAGAAGAGCAGTGTGTCTGTGAAACAATGACTGACCTATATTCACACACACATTTACGCACCATTTAAAAACGTATTTTACTCTGCTAAATGCCACACTGGCACACCCCTCTTGACAAACAAGGTAATGCCAAGATGTTTTATTCTAGAGCCAAATAAAAAAGACAAACTGTTCAGCAACTTTGGAAAACCTATAGGCTGCTGGAAGGAATCTAAATGAAACAAAAAGCACAGCTGATACTTCTCATTTTAGTAAAAGAAAAATGCTTTAGACAAATCTGAATGTTTACAATCTACTTTAAAACATTTTCATACCATCAGGCGGTCTCAATAGTGATTCATTACGATTTGTGTCATGCATAGGTTGGTTAAGAATAGTTTCAGGAAAACTGTGATGATGACCAGACAAGCACAAATGAGAAGCCGTACGATTTAGTACAGCTGGATGAAATTAGAATGCAGCACCTTCAGAAATGATATCAATAAACACCACATAGTAAGACTGATCCACAGTAAGTGAGACTGACAAAAAGTTCAAGCCTTTGAACTACGCTTTCCTATTTAATTCACATTAAATTGTGTCCCTTCTCTTTCATCATCTTTTTCAAAGACGGAGCAAGATGCAGCAAACTCTAGACTAATGAACACAGTAGACTTTCTGCTAATAATAAACAGCAAATTCTGAGCCTTAAAGGACATTTCAGAATCAGTTTAAGTAGCATGATGACATTTTATATGGGGAACATACACTACCTGACATAAGTCTTGTCGTCGATCACAGTTGTAAGAGCAAATAATAAAGAGTCAAATAATAAAGAGTCAAATAATAACTTGACTTAGTTGATCATTTAGAAAAGTGGCAGGGGTGACCTGCATCCCACTCATCATGAATATAGCAGAAGACTTATTGTTTTAGGGTTACATTCAGTATGGGGGCGCGCAAGAGATCAACAGCCTGAGTTATTAATGACCTGTTTCCCCTGAGAGGTACAGTATGGTACGCTACAGGTCACTTTTATAAAGCTTATTTCACTGCAAAAGGGTACCCTTTTGGTGGGCGTGGTGTACGACAAAGTTTTAGATGATGTCAGTTTTACTAGAGGAAATGTCACAGTAAAGCCGGACAGGTCGTCCACATATCATATGAGAAGCACTTTTCACAAAACAGATGCTTTATACACATAAATACTTGTGTATAAATGTTCATTACTAACCTTTCTATCATTATGATTTGATTATAACTGCAGATCAATGAACGAAATAGTCTACTGTAATGTCTGCAATTATAGAAATAAATAAATGCAACATATTTGAACACATACAGACCCTTACAGTCTCAGATATGTTATTAATTACAGAAAAACTACACACAGGATACATTTAGTCCTTATTTAGTTAAAAACAACACAAAATATAGCCCAGTCAGTGCAAACCTCTCATATGTGTCTTTAATCTTCAGCAGCACGTGTAGCCTCTTGTTAGAAAGTAATTCTGTCGTTCCGAGTTCATAATAGTACAAAAGGTGATGATAATACTTAAACGCGGCAGTCTGTTCATGTTTTAGGTTGCAAAATGCATAATTTGCTGCTGTTTGTTCCGGCTTCTCCTTTGTTTTTTCGCGATTCACTCTCAAGTTTTTCCGTTTCTGAAAGGATCGGATGTCAGAGCGCTTCAATGATCACGCGCACGTTATTAATATGAGCTCAAGAAGTTTGTTATTTCAAATATACCACATTTCAGATGTCTTTATTAATAAAATATTTGAGTGATTGCATAATTATTTAATCATTACTACTTTTGAAAAATTATTCAGCTGATTCGCTTCAGTAACCCATTGCTATAGTTAACATAAACACTTTCCTTACAATAAACACACAGAGTTTGTTGTTCATTCTCAACAGAGTTTGATGATAATGAAGCAAACTCTACAGCAATAATTGAATCATTTAACACATCAATTATTCTTATTCATGTGTTCATTACTAGCAGGGCTCTCTGCTAGTAATGAATGAATGAAACTTCTCCTTTGCTAATAGCCTCATAAAACTCTGTTTCTGCAACAGAACAAACTCAAAAAACAACACAATTTCACAACAATTCGGCATTTTTGATTTAGTGGCTAATTCATATGATCTCGTATGGTCTCATTCATACAATTTAGTTTGATTTGCTTTTCCCCCCAATGACGGTTGGGTTTAGGGGCGGGGTTGGGTGCCACAACTCCTTTTTAAAATCGTAAATTTTCATACAACTGAATTCATACGAATTTGTACGAATTAGCCACTGAATCTGCAAAACGTAAAATAGTTACGTTTCCTCATAAGATCAGGCTGAATATAACACATACCGTAAACTCTGCTAATAATATTTATTCGGAGATATTTGACAATTGCACTCTGATTGGTCAATCTGAGTCTCTTAAAACAGCTGACTAAACCCTCTGCTATAAACAATATAAAATCCCTGATAATACTGAATACAACAAATTTGGTTTGCAAAAAATGAATTCATCAAATTTCAAAAAAGTTAAGCATCAACAAAGGTTAATAAAAAAGTGCATTTAAAAAGCAGAAAACTGTCTGAGAGCAAAATATATCAGCTCTCTGCAAAAAAAAGCATAAACCCCAAATTTTTGCTAATAATGAACACAAAACATCAATTATGTTAAAAATTACTAAGCCAGTAAAGATCACCTTAATGAAGACATGACAGCACATCAGTGTCATTATAAATCTATAAATAAATATTTATAGTCTCTTCCTTTCAAAATAATAAAACAGGCTATCAGTATCCCTAAAAAACGTACAAGCATTTTAAACATGTATTTTGGTTCCTCTCACAACAAACACTTTATATCTAGGCCTATCACGATATCTTTTTTTGTTGTACGATATATTGCACCAAAATATATTGCGATAAACTATATTATTGTCAATTTAAGACCATTTTATGCCACTCATTATATAATGCCACAATGACAATATAACAGCAACAAAATGCAAATTCCAAAGAACACATAATATTTTGTTCTTAAGAATATTTCATTTAATTATAGTCATTTTAACAATTGAATAATGAGGCATTGGAATCAGAAGGTGAAAATGCATAGCCTAAATAAATAACAATAAATGTTAACAAAAAAGTGCAAGGTTAAAAGTAACAGAGGCTGTGATATCTGCTACCACATATATTTTCAGTTGTCAGACACACACTAGAAAATATACTACAGTAATTTATAGTAAATATTATAGTGTTTTTTAAACCACACTGACACCTCTAATAAATATAGAGATGTTGAACAATCAGCTAAAATGTTGCTAGAATTGCTTTGTGTATGGATGATATATATTGCATCACCAAAAATTATTGAGGTCATGTGTGACAGGCCTACTTATATCTATTCAAAACAGAAAATAGAATAAAAATAAGCATAAATAAAATATTGTTTTGGCATTTATAAAACATGTCAAACCCAACCAGATCTATTTAAAGTGAATCTGAAAACTGCATGTTAAAATGTGAATTATAAACACTATTGTATATCCCATTTAGCAACAATCCAACTAACCGCATGCTCTTTACAGATTTTACAAGCTTGCTTGATGTTAATTCCATTATATTCATTGCTTTAGAATACAAGTTTCTGACCAAAAAAACTTGCATTCCAAAAAAGGTAAATAAAATTCTTCAGTTTGAGTTGCTGCATCTCACTCTCTGACACATGGCTCTTCTCAATGTGAATGTGCTACTTTCTTATCCACACAGCCTGCAGCACTGTAAAACATGAATAAATTGTTTATGAAAAGTTTATAGACACAAAAGAGGACAGACGAGAAGGGCTCAACCACATGAAAAAAGCCACCGAGGGAAGAAGAGAAAACGTTTCTTCCATGTACAAAGACCAGAAACGCAAACAAAAGACACACACACACACACACAAATGATTGTTAACGGGCTATTCCTCCTTATCAAAATACATGTGTATCCATTCTTGTATGGCCACATCTGACAATACGAAGCTCACACGTGTTTAACAACAACCTACAGCATAGCCCCAGATCACACACACACACATTATAGTTTTCAAATCACAGCATAAGTTCACAATGACTTCTTGTGACTCAACAAACTAAACAGTACAGGACATAGACAGAAAAACTAATAAATAGATAGTTCTGCACATCCCTCTTACACATTTTTTAAGCATTTGAGGATGTTATATCCCTAACACACACTTTTCTGTTGAGCTTATAAATGTAGCGCACTGTAAAAGGTGATTATTTACCTTCCTTTTAAAAAGTGAGCAAACCTATTGCCTTAAAAGCAACAAGCTGACTTTACTCAAATAACCAAGTAAACCCATTGTTACTTGGAACTACTAAGTTAATTTATTTCATTAAATTTACTTAATATTTCTAATTATGCACATGGTTAATTTACTTAAAGATTTTAAGGCAACGGGTTTACTCACTTATTTTTAGTAAAGTCAACTAATCCTTTTTTACAGTGTGGCCAATCAGAAGCAAGTTTTCAGTGTTCACATCAAAGTTCATTTGTCCATTTTGCAGGCAAACAGCTTAATCATTTTAATAATTCATTTATTAATTTAAATAATTTATTTATTATAAATTTAATAATTAATAACAGTAAGTCATGGACCTCTTTGGTGACGTGGAAGATCTGTTTTAATTTTATAGTTAAATGTAGGGTATTAACGATGACTGAGTAAACCATTACTTCTGCAAATTTAAATAAATATTAGGTCAAATGCAGCGTTTATTCCACTTTTGTTAAAAGTTTAAAGATTTTCCAACGTTAGTATCATTTTATTGATAATCTATAGTATTTTTTAGCTTTTTTATGATTCAAAGATCAAACTTGGCTCGCAGTTTCAGCATATGTATGTGCATTTAACCACAAGGCTAAACAGACTGACAATCTAGTCAGTGTATTAAGTAAAAAAATTTTTTTTTTCAAAATATTACTTTGACTGACTGAAGTAATTGGTTAAATTAAATCCCTTTTAAAATTAAAAACCTTGCCCCTTAATGGAAAAGTGCATTCTGTTCTGCATCCACAGTCGTTTTTATATCTTAGATCCAAAAGTTTAGATCTAGATTTGATCTGTTGTCTAAAGAACTCTAATGAAACCTTTTTCCGTATGTTAGTATATATGTTTATATATCCCTTCAAATATAGTTTTAAAGTAAATAATTTGTTCAACTTGTTCAAATACAGGCATGCAGTCTAGCAATATGTAAATGCCTCATTAAAATATGATTTACAAACATGACCATATAAACATGTTTATCTTATGAAAGTTTATGCAAACCATAAATCCTGAAATGGTTTATGATTTATTACTTTCATAATTCACAACTGTCCAGAGTTTGTGTGGCACTGGGTTGCCACTAATAAAAATGTTAAGATATGGAATAAAGCAGAAAACTGCCAGTAAAGAGCTTGATATGATCTATGTGATGTGAAAAGAAAATGAAACAAACAAATAAACAAACAAACAAAGAAAAAGTTTTCCAAATTAACATAATATGTAAAAAGTATATGGCCATTGAGTCATGGCAACATGATTTTATTGCCATGTAGGTTAAGTTAGGTAGTTAAAGGGTCAAGAATTGAGAAATCAACATGAGATTATGATATATAAGAGGTCACTGTACTAAAAGTAAGTTCCTGTAAGTTACAGATATGAAAACATCCTTGTTACTGAAATAAAAGCTTTTATTGACACCAGGTCCAGAAAATGCAAGATTCTAGAATGTACCCATGTAAGGTAGGATAATAGGTAGGTACACTGTAAAAATGCTGAGTTCCATATAATTTCTTCATGTTGCCCCAACACAATTTAATTAAGTTAGCTTATTATTTTTTACAAATTTAAGTGAATTCAACATAAACCTAGGATTGTCACAATACCGTTACTTCACATTAAGATACTATACCAGCTGAAGTATTGTGATACTAAGTAGTATTGCGATACTGTCTGTAATTCATACCTCAAATCTGTGAAAAAGAAAATGGTCAGAAATACTATTTTTTATATGTTATAGTAGGTCTACTTGAATTGAATTCACATCACTTCATCTAAAATGCATTAGTTCTTTTTGTTTATTTTGTAGATGACTGACCAACAAAAATACATCAAAATAAACATACAAACTATACCGAACGAAATTCATTACAAAAAGAGCAAATTAGGCTATATAAAGTGGTTAAAAATCGTTTCAATGTTTCCTGTTGCTCTTTTTTTTTGTCTTATCATGTAAGAATCCAAAGTGATTCAAAATTTCACTTTGTGAGTTGTTCTTTTAAAGAGATTGTTGTGGTTGTTGTAGCTACTAAATCATATTGACAGGAACAGAAATGAACTGATTTAGATGTGCGTTCTAACTGAAGTGCCAGAAAACGTGCAGCTTCCATAAAAGGTGTGAATTCTACAGTTTTGCAACCTTAAAGGGCTCCACAGACTATTCAAAAAAACTAAGCATTTTAGTAGTTTTTTACTTTTCTACATGCAACATTATGTATTGTAGATAGACTGCTAATGACGGTACTACCGTTTACAAACTACAGTGGCAGCGCCAGTATTTTGGAGCCATAGTATCACAATACTACCATAGTACTGGTAAACAGTGCAAACCTACATAAAACAATTATTTTGTCCTCCCAAAAAAACCTCAAGAATTGTGTTGTTTCAGCTCATTTTAAATAAGTAACTTAAACAGCGAAAGGTGGTGATGAACACCACCTTTATAGAAGAATATTAATAGCTAATTCTGTAGCTCCACCCACTGATTCCCACATTACATAGTTGGATCAAGCTTTAGAGGAGCCAAAACATGCTGTTTAAGATCAGTAAATATTGTCCATATAGCCTGGTTGTGGATCAACACAGTCATTGCAAAACATTCCCTCAGAGGTCTACTCACACATAAATATTCAAAATGATGGACATATTCAAACTGACAAGACTTTTGTCTAAGCAAAGTCAGACCTTACTATCCTAATTGAATAATTAAAAATCAAGGCATAATCATATTTAATTTTGCTCAAATAAGCTTAATCTAGGGGCTTTTGTCTTTCATATAAGCCACGTCTTATACCAAATGATCAACTAGAGGTCAAGTTATTATTTGTTGTTCCTAAAACTTGGATAGGCGACAATACTTTTGTCAGGTAGTGTAAATATAAATATATATTCCCCCAAAAAATGTGTAAAGAGCTTTGTGTCCAGAAAAGCACTATAAAAATGTCAGGAATTATTATTATTATTAAAAGCATGTGACTTGTCAAGCCATCGAGAGTTATTTAACTATGCAGAAGTGTTATCCAATCACAGCAGTGGTTGATTCCAAGGCTCAATGCAGAAAATCATCTCATCTCCTGATCTGCACTTAAAACTAGGGTAGAAAAAAAGATTATTTCTCATGGATTTTGATCATGCATTATTTGTGTGCGTACCTCAGATGACACAATAAATTAGTTAAAAAATGCCAGATCAGACTCCTTTAAGTTAATAATGTACACTGAAAAAAGTTCATTTGAAACTGAACTATTCTTCACAGTATAGCAAGACAAATAAAACTCAAAATGTGTGATTTAATAGGTTTGTCATCTATAAATGCATCATAATAAAAGAGACCTGCATGTGTGCTCCAATCAGTCCACACAACACATATAATAAACACAGTACAAAGGTCAGAAGATTATTTTTTTTATCAGTGTCATAAGAGTGCACTTCTGCCTCTTTCTCTCTCTAATATCTCACTCGGAATCTCCTCGCATATCGACTAAACACCTGAACAGACTCGTAACAACACACACACAGACAGAGCGGACATGACAGTGTGTATAGCAGCTGTTGGGTTCAGAATGAGGTCAAGGGTCACAGTCAGTGGAGGAACTGATAGGGGCCCAGGATCGTTCCGGAAGGGGTGGAATCACTCAAGAATGTTACAGCAGTGGCAGGAAAACACATACAGCTTTCTCACAATGTTGGTGCAGTGTTACAGGAGCGTTAATGTGGCAATGTGTGTACAGATTTGAATCATTGAAACACGAGCAGAACCAATGTTGCATGCTGAATTGAGGGCATCAATTTATGGATTCATGGATTTACGATTGACATAGACAGAAATTTGTTGTAGTTGTGCTTCATAAATGAGTTTATGATCCATAGCTTTAAAGTGTCATGAAGAAATGTTTCTGTTCAAAAAGAAATGAGTACTTTTGTACAGCAAGGACATTCATTCATTTTCTTTTCTGCTTAGTCACTTTATTCAGCCAGGGCTGACACAGCGGAATGAACTGCTAACTTAACCAGCATATGTTTTATGCAGACGATGCCCTTCCAGCCACAACCCAACACTGGAAAACACCCATACACACTCATTCACACACATACACTATAGCCAATTTAGATATTCAATTCACCTATAGAGCATGTCTTTGGACCGTGGGGGAAACCCATGCGAACACGGGGAGAACATGCAAACTCCATACAGAAATGCCAACTGACCCAGCCAGGGTTTGAACCAGTGACCAGTTCTTGCTGTGATGTGATCATGCTACCCAATGCGCCACCGTGACGCCCCAGCAAGGACATATTAAAATTTATTAAAACAAACAATAAAGGCATTTATTCATTCATTCTCCTTCGGCTTATTCCCTTTATTCATCAGGGCTTGCCACAGCGGAATGAACCACCAACTTATCCAGCCTATATTTTACGCTGTAACTACGCTGATGTAACTAAATATTTCCATTTCAAATAAATGTATTTGGAAAGCTTTTTGAAATTGAAATAATAAACAGTTTGTTTGTAAAATTGATAATAATAGGAAATAAATCTTGAGCTCAAAACCATCATAAAGATTCTGAGGGATTGTTTGATCCTGATTACTGAAGCATTGATGCTGATAATTCGACTTTAATAACAGGAATATGTTACATTATAATATGTAATTATATATCCAAAAAATATATATTTAAAGTAAAAAAAAGGACAAATATAACAGTAGTTTATACAGCTGCAATCAGAATTATTCAACCCCCTGATTTATTAGCCCCCCTGTTTATTTTTTCCCCAATTTCTGTTTAACGGAGAGAAGATTTTTTCAACACATTTCTAAACATAATAGTTTTAATAACTCATCTCTAATAACTGATTTATTTTATCTTTGACATGATGACAGTAAATAATATTTGACTAGATATTTTTTAAGACACTTCTATACAGCTTAAAGTGACATTTAAAGGCTTAACTAGGTTAATTAGGTTAACTAGGCAGGTTAGGGTAATTAGGCAAGTTATTGTATAATAATGGTTTGTTCTGTAGACTATGGAAACAATAAATAGCTTAAAGGGGTAATTAATTTTGACCTTAAAATGGGTTTTAAAAATTAAAAACTGCTTTTATTCTAGCCAAAATAAAACAAATAAGACTTTCTCCAGAAGAAAAAAATATTATCAGACATACTGTGAAAATATCCTTGTTCTGTTAAACATCATTTGGGAAATATTTAAAAAAGAAAAAAAATTCAAAGGGGGTTCAAAAATTCTGATTGCAACTGCATATACAAAATATCATCAGGCATATTTATAACAAGAATCATTTGATGAGCATGGCATGAGGGCTCAGTGGTTAGCACTGTCACCTCACAGCAAGAAGGTCGCTGGCTCCAGTCCCAACTGGATCAGTTGGCATTTCTGTGTGCAGTTTGCATGTTCTACCCATGTTTGTGTGGGTTTTCTCTGGGTGCTCCGGTTCAGCCAATTAGAATGTTATCACTCGATTGAATGGGAGTTATCAGTGGTTATTAGCTGCTAAATATGGGCCAGTAGGGGCATTCATCATCCATCCACATGATTAATCAGCTATAGATCACATACGGCTGCAGCCGGAAGTTAACAAGAATTATTTATATTATTTATTAAACTTCCCATTAATTGTATTTTATTAATGTCTACCCCTACCCCAAACTTAAACCCAACCATCACAGTAACGTAGAAACAGATCTGGAGTATTAGTTTAGCTGATTAACCAGAGGACTTTATATTATTTATTAAATTTCCCATGAATTGAATTTTATTAACGTCTACCCCTACCCCAACCTAGCTATTCTCTATTAGTATAGCTGATTAACCATGTGGATGGATGATAACAGCTTTCTGAACCTACTAGTAGGCAAAGAAGGCCCCTACTGGCCCAAATCTATCAGCTGAAAACCACTGATAATGCCAATCGAGTAACAACATTCGAAGCGGGTGTCCGGTTTCCCCCACAGTCCAAAGACATATTGATGAGCTGAATACACTAAATTGGCTGTAGTGTATGTGTTTGTGTGTGTGAATGAGTGTGTATGGGTGTTTCCCAGTACTGCATTTTGGCTGGAAGGGCATCTGCTACATAAAACATATGCTGGAATAGTTGGTGGTCATTCCGCTGTGGTGACCTCTGAAATAGAGACTGAAGTAGAAGGAAAATTAATAAATGAATCATTTGATGAGATTAAAAGAAGCTATTTAACGTATTACAGTGGTAAAATAAATAGTTCAGACTTAAAATATCAATTTTATTAACTGACAGAGGCTTCACTCTTAAAGTAACAGTTCACCCAAAAATGAAAATTACCCCTTAATTTACTCACCCTCAAACCATACTCTGGTTATATAACTTTCTTCTGTCAGACAAACATAGTCTGAGTAGTTTCAAATCCTGGCTCTACCATGCTCTATAATGGTGTTGGCGAGTTTTTAAGCTTCCAAAAGCACATAAATACAGTGTCAAATTAACCCGTATGCTGACTGTTTAACATGTCTCAGATAGATAGATTTTGGAGTTAATTGCCATATCAGCTTCTCTGGCTATGTCATGGCAAAAAAAAATGTTTTACAAAATTTTAGAAATATCACTTTTCTATAATTCAAAAAATATTCTAACAATTAAAATTCATCAACATCAATAAATAATACATAAGATAAAATACCTAAATAATATATAAGATAACAAACTAAACAGTTTTTAAGGTTTACTTTGGATAAAAATTGCATAATTCTGAAAGGATTCACAATTAAAAATGTTTCATTTGAAGTCTCTCCAGATAAAAATTGTTGTCTGATAATGCATGTCTTATGAAGCGATCAATGTGTTTTTGTAACAAAAATATTACTCATTTTTAAATTATAAACTCACACTGCGCACTCTCCACAACTTGACCTTTGACCTTGCATATGATGCATGATGCTTCTCCACGATGGACGTCCAGTGCTCTCCAGCCTCCTGCGCCTAGACTGCAGCTCTGCATAAGACGTTTGGCCATAGGAGAAATGGACGTGCCCAACTAAGCCTGGTCTCTCTCGAGGTTTAATTCTTTACTTTCGCTTGTTGGTGAAGTTTTTTCCTCGCCGCTGTCGACTGTCAACTGGACTGACACGGTTTCAATTTATTATAATCTTCTATGTGATGCTGCTTTGACACAATCTACATTGTAAAAGCGCTACAGAAATAAAGATTAATTGAACTGAATTGATGATAACTTCTGTAAAAATACATTTCAACTTCTCATTTTCCACATTTCATTAGTCACCAGCATTTATTTGTCCTCACTTGTCTACTTTCACCAGAGTTTGCTCTACAATTATATCTTAGTTCATAGGTCAGCTAATAAGTTCATAGGTCAGCCAAGAAGTTGACAAGAACACACATTCGGCCGGAAAGAAGTTATTTTAGTTTACAATTAAAAATTAACACATTTTTTGTCCGTTACATACATTAACACCCTGATAGTGTATGGGGTAGTTCGTTTGATAAAAAAGGGCCACTATTACCAAAGCACACCATAATTTAGGGCATATGCACAGCTAGGGTTTTTTTCCCCTGATAAAATTCTGGTGAAAGGTTAAGGTGACCGTTTTCAGCTTTATACGGTCCATTTTAGAGCATTAATGTTGTAATGTAATTAAAATATAATCCGTTAAATAGACAGTAGGCGAGCACTGACCCTCTATTGAAAATACTGGGGTAAAATAAATTTTTATATTTTAAAGACATTACATTGAACAATGGAATTTAATGGAGTGCTTCTTGTACATTCTGAGACCCACTTTATATCATACACTCACCAGCCACTTTATTAGGTACAACCCTAGTATCGGGTTGGACCTCCTTTTGCCTTCAGAAAATATTCCTTAGAGAATTTGGTCCATATTGGCATGATAGCATCACGCAGTTGCTGCAGATTTGTCAGCTGCACATCCATGATGCTAATCTCCCATTCCACCACATGCCAAAGATGCTCTATTGGATTGAGATCTGGTGACTGTGGAGGCCATTTGAGTACAGTGAATTCATTGTCATGTTCAAGAAACCAGTCTGAGATGATCAATTCGTAATAATGGGCCCAAAGTGTGCCAAGAAAATATCCCCCAATCCATTAAACCAGCACCTTCAGCCTAAATCGTTGATGCAAGGCAGGATGGATCCATGCTTACATGTTGTTGACACCGAATTCTGACCCTATCATCTGAATGTTGCAGCAGAACTAGACTCATCAGACCAGGCAATGTTTTTCCAATCTCCTGTTGTTCAATTTTGGTAAGCCTGTGTAAATTGTAGCCTCAGTTTCCTGTTCTTAGCTGACAGTAGTGGCACCCAGTGTGGTCTTCTGCTGCTGTAACCCATCTGTCTCAACGTTCAACGTGTTGTGTGTTCAGAGATGCTCTTCTGCATTTATCGTTTGTAACGAGTGGTTATTTGAGTTCTATCAGCTGGAACCGGTCTGGCCATTCTCCTCTGACCTCTGCCATCAACAAGGCATTTGCACCCACAGAACTGCCGCTTACTGTATATTTTCTCTTCCTCAGACCATTCTCTGTAAACCCTAGAGATGGTTGTGCGTGAAAATCCCAGTAGATCAGCAGTTTCTGAAATACTCAGACCAGCCCATCTGGCACCAACAACCATGCCACTTTTAAAGTCACTCAAATCACATTTCTTCCCTATTCTGATGCTCGGTTAGAACTGCAGGAGATTGTCCTGACCATGTCTAGGCCTAAATGCATTGAGTTGCTGGCATGTGATTGGCTGATTAGAAATTTGCGTTAACAAGCAGTTGGACAGGTGTACCTAATAAAATGGCCAGTGAGTGTATATCAATCAAACAGTGAAGATCACAGATTTGAACTAGGTTACTGAAAATTAAAAGTCCTTCTGCATATACCATACAGCATGGATAAGGCAGGATAAAATTAAGAACTCAGACTGACAGTTTGTCTGACAGAAAATACATTATGTGGTATGTAAATTATGTGGTAATTAAAAACTATTTATGTACTATTCCTTTAAAAATAAAAGCTCCAAGATGGTATTTTTTTGCTGCAAACATCCCAGAAAAACTGCTTTATTGTCTAAATGAAAAATAAAGCACTTCTTCTGTAAAGCACTTCGTCTTATAACCTTTTTTCTACGCTTTAGAGAACACTTGAAAATTTTCTAATTGCTAATGACAATGGTAGTTTTTTTATTGTGCTATTACCCTGCTCTGAAGTACAAGCTAAAGTACATTTAATTTCCCAAAACTTTCCCAGTTCCTATGATGCAAACACACTAAAAAGTGGGTACTTCCCCCAAAATTTATAGCAACTACCAAAACATTCATCTGGTATAACCGCCCCTAAAAATACTAATAAATAAACTATCTTTTTAAGAGTTCAGCCCTGTATCCTGAGAATTCACTGTTGGCTGATGCATCCGTGTTGTCTCTGAATTTGATGTAGATGCTGCCTTCATCAGCAAGGTCAATATTTCAAGTGCACTTCATTCATCTAATTACACACACACATGCACGTGCACACTACCAAACAAACAAAAGCACAGCAACATATAGAGAAAAGTCAGGAAAATACACTGAGGATCAAGTATCCTTCTGTGTTTATTTAACAGTTTATTTAGTCTCCCAAAGCAATGTGTGCAGTACACAGAGAAATGACTTAAGTATCTATGCACACTGTAATTACTAACAATACACTCCTGACCAAAGCATGAGAGAGAGGATGAGAGAGAGAGAGAGAGAGAGAGAGAGGGACCCAGATAAGGACAGAAAAACAGAGAGAACAACAAAGAGCGATTTCCAGGAGGTGAGAGCTAAGGGAATTATTGCATCATTCTGACAAACTGCACTGTTTACAGTATTACCATGAAGCCTGGAGGCCACCTTTAACCAGGGGCCCACTATACAGCAGCACACGCACTGTTAACCAGAGGGGCCCAGGTATAGACTCCACTACACATCTATACAGCACACGTTCAAAAACATCCATTACACACAGGTCTCTTTCGTCACATGGTCATACGAGAGCCTCAATGTGTGATATCACAAAACTCACAAATCCACGCATGCTCGCACTTGCCTCTAAATATTTTAAAGTACTTGACATGAAATATTTCATGAACAGTTAACTAAACTGATAAATCAATTACATGCATGGTTTATCCAAAAATCAAGATGCTATCGTCATTTACGATTAGCCACAACATACTAAACCTCAGTGGCTTTCTTTCTTTTTTTTTTTTAAATCACCTCAAAGTAAAAAGGTTGCTGGTTTCGATTTCCCCCACAGACCAAAGACATGTGGTACAGGTGAATTGAATAATCTTAACTGGCTGTAGTGTATGAATGTGAATGTAAGAGAGTATGGGTGTTTCCCAGTACTAGGTTGCAGCTGGTACAGCTGCATAAAACATAAGCTGGATAAATGAATGCTTCATTCCGCTGTGGTGACCCCTGATAAATAAAGGGACTAAGCTGAAGGAAAATGAATGAATGAATGGTAACCAAGCTCAGTGGATTCCTGCTGATTTTCATTGTATGGACACTAGGGTTGTCACGATACTGGAATTCGTTACCAATCAATATTAAAAATGTTTTAAAAACATCCATTTCCTGCTAACATTTGAGCCCTACTGAGCACATTCTTAATCAGCTCTGATTAGCCATTGGGTTCCTGTGCTCAACAGAAATGACTGTTATTGGCCGTGAAGGCCATCATTCACCAAACTCACCGCTGGACACTGTAGCGTTTCAAAGTCATGTCGCTCAGCTGGTTTGTCTAAGCAATCCGCTGATGAATTGTGGCTTTAAAACGCTCCTGTGTCCCTGTATATGGGGAGTGTGGGGTAACAGTGGGGAGTTCGGTAAACTGATGATCTTCACAGCCAATCACAGTCATTTCTGTTGAGCACGTGATCACAAGGACAAATTACCAAGGTTTAACAACGTGCTCAAAAGCGCTCAAATGTTAGAGGGAATTGGACGTTTTTAAAATCTCAGCATCGATTGGTACTGAATTCCAGTATCGTGCAACCCTAATGGACACAGCACACAAACATGTATAGTTTACTATCCTTGTGGGGACTTGCATAGAATAAATTAATTTTATACTGTACAGACTATATGTTCTGTCCCCCTACCTCAACACAAACCCAAATCTCAACCCCCACAGAAAGCATTCTGCAGTTTTACACTTTCAAAATACTTCCTTCTGTATGATTGCTTACCCATGGGGATCTCGATTTAGGTCCACACGATGACACAAGTCTCCATGAGTCACACACACAATGACATTACCCCCTCCCAAAAAATCTTCACAGAAATGCCAGCAAGTAGCAAGTTTTTCTTGAATGAAATTTTCCTGTACTATACTTATAAAGAAGTCTATTCTTCACTCCAATTCACTGCCATTTTAAATGTTGAAACAATGTTTTATACAATAGCACATTATTTAGTAACAATTGTAAAGACTGGATAGAAAAAAAGTGTATTCCAATAAAAAAGATTTTTTATAAAAAATCTTGCTAAAAACTGGACCCCTGAAAATATTTTAATCATATATATTTAAAAAATTTGAAAAAAGAAAATGAATGAATTAATAATCGTAATCGAGTAAAATGTTCAATCAATAAAGATTTAGATTTTAGGTCAAATTGCCCACTCTAATTTCATAGCTCTTTTAGATGAGGACATAGTTTAATTTTGTATGTGTGTGTCTGGAAGAGGTACCTTTGACTAATCTACAACATTACCAAAGAAACTGCAAACTATTATAATTAATTCTAATAAATGCTTAATAAAAAAACAGGGGAGCACGGGCACAAAGTAACGCGGGGTAAAATTTGACACCGAATTTTAAGGTATTTGCTCAGGGTTAACCATGGCATGCTTCCAAGGTTTTTACTACAGGTCGGCAGACGTCTTCCAGTGCCAATTATTGAAGGAAAAGAGAAAAAAAAGAAAAAACAAATCTGTGAAATTTGTATGAGAAAACAGGAGAAACCATTTTTGCAGCATAAAAATATTTTTTTATACTCTATCATTTCAATTTTTAAAAAATCTGTAAAAGTTTGTTAGTGAAATCTTATATTGTGATCACCGTCTTCTATAGGCTAAAAGATGGAACCATTTTGAAAGATGTAAAAAACACGAACTGACTGCTAGCTAGTTTTGAGGAAAACACAGCACAGCGGGGTTAGTTGCAACAGGGTGTTACAAATTAACCACACACTGCTGGACACCAATTAATCAAACAAAATAATTTATGAATTTTGAGTGTAATGTTAGGAACTTTTTATATAAAAGTGTTTTTAATATATATTTTTTAATAGAAACAAATAATTTGACTGCTAATAATGCAAATAAATGCATTATATAATTCATTCATTTTCTTTTCGGCTTAGTCCCTTTATTAATTAAAAAAGTAATCCGGGGTCACCACAGCGGAATGAACCGCCAACTTATCCAGCACATGTTTTATGCAGCAGATGCCCTTCCAGCTGCAACCCATCTCTGGGAAACATTCATACACACTCATTCACACTCATTCACGGAGGAAACCCATGCGAACGCAGGGAGAACATGCAAACTCCACACAGAAACGCCAACTGATCCAGCCGAGGCTCAAACCAGTGACCTTCCTGATGTGAGGCGACAGCACTATCTACTGCGCCACTGCGTCTGCATTATATAACAATGTATAATAATGCAAATAAATCTAAATGTGTTTATTCATATAAATAAATGAACTGTGCTATGTTGAATAAAAAAATTAGTTAAGTACTGAGGAAATAAACTATTTAACCGTCTCTCTGTTACAACTAACCCCACAGGTGGGGTAAATAGTAAAAATTTTGCTCCTGGCACTTTTGGCAATACTGCACAAAAACCATTGGTCCGGTGATCATACTTTCAGTCCTCATATATAGGAGAGGCTTGTGTGTTGTTGGTAAATAAATATGGTTTGTCTAAACCTATTACTTTGTATTTGGCCAAAGCCAAAGTGTTACATTGTGCCCCACTCTGCCCTATCATTTTGCTTTCTTGCAGAACCTCTACACAGTGTCCTGAAAGTATTGCTTCTAATATTAAATAACCTTCAACCTTCCTAAGTTGGAAGTCATTTTGTATATTGCTAAAATGAAGAAATTTGATCAATCAAAGACTGTTTATGAGCTTTAGTCTTTACAATTAGACTACTGTATATATTTAGGAATTCTTATATAAGTGAATTGTGTTGATGTTCTGTCAGTTAATATTCGCAAATGGAAAGCAGTATACTGCCATGGTAACCCATTTGAACGTTCAGACTAAATAACTTGTAATTAATTCACTCAGTTAATTTAAAAGTAGCTTAAATATCTTTTTTTTTATCTCATGGGCGCATTATGAGTCAGCTACCCTTAAATTGGTACTTAAAAAGTACAAGCTATTTCCTGAACCACAACAACTATCCAAACACGCACTTCCAGTCCAAACAGCAGAAGACCAAGGCCAAGACTACCACTCAGTTATTTCCTTAAATCCTTAAAAAACGAAGTGGTGGCGCAGAAGTTACAGCTTGAGGTAATGAGCCCAGTGTGCACACTGTCAATGAAGGAACTGATAAAGCAAACACTGAGTGACAGGAGAATGAAAACTAGCTGTCACAACACACAATGATGGCATATTTTGTGTGGCTAATTAAGGCAGATGTTCTTCCTTATGAATTTCCCACTCAAGCGTAAATGGTTTCAAGTCAGCTTCAAAAGATCATCTTTAAACGACAAAGTATCCAAGGTTTTAGTCTACTGGGCAATCAGCGCATTGTAACAGTGACCTATTTTGGTTGCTTTCCAACATTTCAAATCAACCCTGAATCAAGGCAGCCGAAATATTAGAAAGTTTTCATACACTTAAGTCCACTGACCATACACTTAACGGACGGAGTGTGTTTGGCTGTGCGCTCAGTCCATCGCGGCCGGGATAAAAAGATTAAGGTGAGGAAACGCGCGCGGTAACAGAAAACCCGGCGATTCCCGCATGCAGCGCTTCCCCACACATCCATATTTCAACACTCACAACTCTCCGTGACTTGGGTTTCCACTTACTTTTCCCACATGAGCTCCACAAAAGCGGAGACCCAAGTGGAAGCAAACAGGTGATCTTTGAATGCGCTCAAAACACTTTGAGGACTTTGACAGCTCTAGTTTCTCATTTGCTTCATCGCAAATTACAAAAAAATCTTACCGTGCGTCAGGAATTACAGGTTCACAGTTTACTTTTGCCCTCGTCCGCGCCTCGGCACGAATGAACTCGCCTTCACCATAAACAACCCAAAAAAGAGCCGCTCTGATGTAGGACACTCCGATAAAATTGCATAAAACACGCTGACCGACGTATCCCAGGATGATGCGACAACGGAGAATCCGCGACTCGGCGTTTTTCCTCGGTTTTCTTCGTTTACCGGGTTTTCATCCTCCGCGCACGAGCGCCGGTAAACAGCGCTGAGCTGATGCGAAGTACGAAAGTAGGTCAGACGGGAGCTCAATACTCCACCAACGACAGCACTCACCGCCCGCAGCCTCACACACACACA
>CAIGQZ010000427.1:17209305-17235634 GCA_903798205.1 Danio tinwini
CTAGAAATGCGGTCCTAGAAACTGAAATTGCCACTCCGGTTGTGCAGACACACACATCTCACAATATCTCATTTTGTTCCAGAGTTACGGACATTTCTGAGAATTTGACTACACCACTTTAGTTCAGAAGATAGAGCAAAACACCTAGAACTAGTGCAACAAAACACCTAGAACTAGTGCAACAAAACACCTAGAACTAGCGCAACAAAACACCTAGAACTAGTGCAACAAAACACCTAGAACTAGTTCGCAAAAGTAGGTTTTTAAAAAAAATGCAAAATATCCAAATATTTCGCAAGATCTCATGACCCTTGTAGGGCTTGAGCCAAGGACTTCAAGAATATTAGACACTTGAGTCTGTGGCAAGCTCTTTAGGGGTAATAAGCAATTATGTGTTTTGGGCTACTGTAGCGCCACCATCAGGCTAATAGGGGTATGCTTTGGAAATGTGGCAGATAGGGGTGGGTCCTACCATCTACCAAAGTTTCAAGTCTCTTCAACTAATGGTTTGGTCTTCCCTAATCACTTAAATACCAGAAAAGTGACCTTTGGACTTTTCTAATAATTATAATAGGGTTTCACCAATACGCTTAAAGCCCTAATAACTGATAAAAATCAACTACTGAAACTACTCACAAGCCTTTTCTTAATCAACAAACCCACTGTCAATTAGAAAATGTCTCACAATACCTTTGCATACTACATAATTATACAGTCAAAACCTTTTCAATGTGCATCCAATCCATTTCTAAACTAGCTTACATTACTAAACTCTAAAAGTGCTCCTGATACACATGTATTTTGATATCCATATACAGTTGAAGTCAGAGTTATTAGGTCATTATATAGGTCAAAATTATAAGCCCGTTTAAGCTATTTTTTCCATTGTCTGCAGAGCAAACCATCAATATACAATGATTTGCCTAATTACCCTAACCTGCCTAGTTACCCTAATTAACCTAGTTAAGTCTTGAAATTTCACTAAGCTGAATACTAATGTCTTGAAAAAACTCTTGAAAACTCTTGAAAAATAGTATGTACTGTCATCATGGCAAAGACAAAATAAATCAGTTATTAGAAATGAGTTATTAAAACTATTAGAATAAAAAATAAACAGAGGGGCTAAAAATTCTGACTTCAACTGTGTGTGTATATGAACACGTTATATATACGATGTGTATACGAACACGATATATATGGCAGAAGTGAAATCAAAAAATGCAAATGCACGATTCAGTCATTTAACAGAAGTATGCAACATTTCATAGTCATGAACTCACAACCTTCGATATGCGATAAAGTTTTCAAAGAACTCAAGACATGAATTCGCATTCGTAACATGCAGGAGATTTGAACAAAAGCTTGATTCATTGTTTGACTCAGTCGGAAAGGATGAGCTTAACCTCTGCTTCTTTTGTTGAGCCTTACACAAGATTATGTAGGTCAGCTGGAGCGTAAAGCAGCAGTTTGCTTCAATCTCAGAGGACTGGAAAGACATGTAGACGTTTAAAACCCCACAGCCAGAAATACACCTCTAAACTATATGACCATTTGACAGCGGCTCATCTTACTCTCTGAGCCCAGATAATTGCTGCTCTCTTTTCCTCCATCTATCACACATTCAAAGCTACAGTACGTCGTTCGGTCTATCCATTCATCAGACTTCCTATTTATTCATCATAACACACAGACTGTTCTGGGCTCTGTTCCTTTATGCTCTTTCAATTATCTACATAGAGTATGTGTGTCTGTTCTTTGGTGCCGTAGTAAAGCTTCGTTGTTCTTTTATGATGGTAATTATCTTAATGTGGTCTGACCCAGCAAAAATGAAAAAGCTAATAACCACATAAATTAGACGCATATTAGTATTTATTCTGATACAATCATCATTTGATTCGGCACAAACTGAACATGTACAAGCTTGTGTAAAACTGATCTTGTTGTTTCAGCATGATTCAAGATTATACAAAGGGTGTCTGTACTGATGGAAGAAAATTTGATCTTTTGTAAAAAAGTTCACATGATCGTGTCACATTTGATTGATTGATTTTTTAATCTTAAACATTTCTTCTACTTTCTATTTCATGTCACCATGTTTTCCAGAAAATAAGTGGCACCATGTCAAACTTTTATTGCTGTTAGAAGCAAAATTACTGAAGTGTTTTTTTTCAGAAATAAGGTGAAATGAGATCTAGGACCACAAAACCAGGTCATATAAGAGTAATTTTAGGAAAGTGAGATTTACTTATCACCTCAAAGCTGAATAAATACATTTTTCATTGATGTACGGTTTGTTAGCTAGGACAATATTTGGCCAAGAAACAACTATTTGAATATCTGGAATATGAGGGTTGAAAAAAACCCAAGAAAATACTTTAGAGTGGTCCAAAATAAGTTCTTAGCAATGCATATTAAAATTAATAGAATTTTGATATATTTATGGTAGGAAATTTACTAAATGTCTTTTTGGAACATGTTCTTATACTTTCATGATTTGGCATAAAAGAAAAATAGATATATTGAACTTTCCTGATCCAAATATACATGTGAACATAAGACCCATGTGGCCCATGATCACGAACAGGCTATCAGTAACCTTAATAATAATGTAGTAATAAATTTGAGTTGAGTTATCTTCACACTATGTTTTGTTTGATGTTATTTGGATTATATAAGTCATATCACATTTCATTTATAGATATATAAAAGTCAATTCTGTTCGAGAAAATTGAGTTTTTAATAGTCTCCCAATCCTAAAAGACATACTGTAAAACTGGTTTGTTTCTAGGTTTAAATACACAAAAGGTTTTGATGCTGGAAAAATCTTTATTTATTCATTCATTAATTCATTAAACATTTATAATTTGTTTGAAGTTGACAAATTCTACATTTAAATTACAGTCAAGTTAAATACCAGACACTATTTTGAAAAGTATATCTGGTCATGGACAAGCAAACAAAAAAAAAAAAAACATGTTTTTTGCTAAGCTTATGTCAAACTGGTATATAACAATGAGTCTTGTGATTTTTTTTCTATTTATTCATACCGTTCTGGGCTCTGTTCATTTATGCTTGTGTCTTGGGTTGCTTTCACACCTAGACTTTTGTTCTGGAACCTGGCGCGTTTGCCCAGTTAGCGCGGTTCATTTGGCATATGTGAACAGGCCAATCGCGCTAGGGTCCGCACCAAAACAATCGCTCCGAGACGCCTGAATGAGGTGGTCTCGGCTCGATTAAAACGAACTCTGGAGCAGATCGATTGTAGTGAGAAAGCAATACGATCCGAGTTCGGCTATATCACAGTGTTTTATGAATATGTAATAGGCATACGGCTATATGACGAGAGAATTATGAGTAGGGCAGGAGGTCATTCCAGACATCCCAAGTCTCCCGGAAGTTCCGGGAGTCTCCCGCAAATGCACAGAAACTCCTGGATGCCCGCAAACGAGTGATAATCTCCTGGAAATCGTGCGTCTCACTCCCGGTCCTCAAAATACGTTGCGCACCTATCTCATCTCCCCTCCCCACCGCATCCCTCCTTGCTCTTCAGACATGTCGCGCACACACTGTCAAACACCACCAAACCACCCCCAACAGCTTAGCGGGACTCTTCAAAATAAACTGTGAAACTCTGACCAATGTAAGGACAGTTTACTCACACATGACTTGTTTTAGCTATTTTGGTCCGTTTAGAAACTTTGCCGTGTGAAAGCGAACTGCACCAAGAACAAAGAGCAACAATGTAACAATTTTAATCCCTGTTTCGGAACAAATGAATCGATTCACTAGTGTGAAAGCACCCTTACTATCCACATATAGTGTGAAAGTGTGTGTGTGTACAGATGTCACCACTTCAATATGTTCTCTCTGCTGCCGTTCTTGCCGCCCCGCGGAGGTAGTAGGTGCGCCAGCAGCTTTTGACCACTGGGTGGCGCTTTAACCCCAGATTTTCAGCTTTGCCTTTTCACAATACTAGATAGGACTGTACTGTGGACCTTATGTGATGTGACATGTTCAATTAAAATATAATTTTGTTTGTTTGTTTTAGTTTTCTTAGAAATAAACATGCTTTTCTGTAGAATGGCAACTTCAAACAAATTATAAATGTGTAATGAATTAATAAATAAATAAATCTGTGACCTGGTAACTCTCGCCACTCCCAGCCGCAGTCTTCGTTCTTCATCTGACCTTTTGCTGTATCAGCCATGCTGTAAACAAAAGACTATGGGTGGTCATGCTTTTTCATACAGTGTGCCTAAGCTATGGAACGGCCTACCCATCAGCATCATCAATGCCGCTTCTCTGGACTGTTTTAAGAAACTTCTCAAGACGCAGCTTTTTACCGTTGCTTTTAGCTTAGATTGATTATTTTTGTTAATTTAATCATCCAATTGTACTGAATCTTTCATATTTTATAGTTGTTTTGTCGTCTTTTTAACATTTTTTATTGTTCTGCATTGTTACTGTTTGCCTTGTAGCACTTTGGGTCTCAGAAAAGAGCACTATAAATGAAATGTATTATTATTATTATTATTATTATTATTTTACACTATACTGTAAGTTTTAGAAAAGATACAATACATGGTGAGAAGTATGGTCCTAGGCTGCAAAAATTAAACAAACATAAGAATTACGCTCTTTAGCCTCTATAGTGCCCTATTAAATTGTGTTGGGGTGAAAAGAATGTTTCGATTTCTTTGACCATCATGACAATGTTATTAACTCAAATCTTAAACGTGCGCACACTGCAAGATATGAAAACCGCAGCACAGCACACACTACAAAATAATTTTTAAGGTTATGTGCCGATGGAGCACATTACCTGATTGCAGTATCCCTTTCTTTATTAATAATTATTATTTATTATAGGCTATGGTTTCAAATATTTGACCAACTGCCACTACATGCAAAACACTCTCATGCACTCAAAATAGGTTCCCTTTTGCATAGATATTAGTGGATTGTGAATTAAATAAATGGGCATATACGCACGCAAAGTGAGCTGCATATTATTTATCGTCTGTTCATTTTTCTTTGTTCACTTCTCTTTCACACGCATGCAGAGTGAACAGCCTGCAGAAAGAAAATATTCTGCTTGTTTAAAAGAGCGCATTATGTCCACAAATGTCTAATAATAATAATAATAATACAATTTATTAAGCTAATAATATATCCATAATCTATATCTTGTTTTCCTGATATTGAGAGGACCAAATAAGTATTTAAGTAAACGTTTTTTGTTATTTCTTCGCCAAATTTTGTTAAAAATCTGTGGGTTTATGCAGAATATTTTGGGAGTATCATAACTAAAAACTTAATATATAAAATAAAAAAAATAATACATCTTTAACTTTCATTTAATTTTTACAATGTAAATCCAATTACATCCACTTATTTGGTAAACAAAGCTAGTCTCTCTTAAAATATATCTACTAAAAGACAGAAATATTACTTTACAAACTGTACTGTAAATAAATCATATGAACATTTTCATATTTGTCCATAATATAACTGAAATTAATTAAAAAAACTGAATAAATATACATTTACACAGGTAAATAAATAGACTCAATGATGGGCAAAAACTCTACAGATTTTTGTGGGCACAGATTCCTTGTTGGCCTACCCATAAGTATAGCAATACCAGTAAATTTGGATATTGTGTGCACAAATTTTTGGTCACCATGAGGAAAAAGGCTCATAAATTATAAAGAATTAAGTATTTAAAAAAATGTAAAAAATCTGAATGTATCCTGTGAGGGTTAAGTTAGATTGGTTGGAGGATAAAATAAAGAATATATAGCTTGCTCGGTATAAAAGCATTAGGTCTATCGGAAGTCCCCATAAAGATAGCTAAACAAGTGTGTGTGCATGTATGTGTTGCTGTAGTAAACATGCATTGTTCTTTTGTAATTACCTTAATGTAGTCTGACCTAGCTAAATGAAAAAGCTAATCATCACATATTAGACCAAGTAAAAGAGAGTTCATGTATTTGTGTGTGTGTGTGTGTGTGTGTGTGTGCGCGCATTTTCTCACTTTACTGTTAAGAGTCATTCAAAGGATGCAGTGCTTCACCTCTCCCTTTTTGTGTAGATGTGTGGAAAAGAGAATAAAGAGAGGTGGAAAGAAAGAGAAGGAGTGAGAGCGAAGGGGTCTATTATGCAAAGTTAGAGTGGAAAACACAAACTAATTAAGGGAAGAGAGACTATAATTAAAATGGCCTGTTTTTAATTTAACAGTGAGCTACTTTTTATCAAACAGAACAGTGATCACTTAATTATACAGGCAACATCAGAGGAGAACGAGAACGAGAGAGAAATGAGAGAATGGACCTAGTAAGAGGATGAAAACGCTTTCATTTTGGGGCAAAAACCATAAATTGCAAAACCTTATTGTTTTTATAACTGAAAACTTAACATTTGAGGATACTAGTACAGTATAGGTCCTGGACTATTATATGTTCTGTCTTGTTTAAATAATGATGTTATAAAAGCAACATAGGCTCATTCTGAAAACGTAGCCCTACTGTATATACATTTATGGAGATCACAATTTACAGTGCATCCGGAAAGTATTCACAGCGCTTCACTTTTTCCAAATTTTTTTGTTACAGCCTTATTCCAAAATGGATAATATTCATTTATTTCCTTAAAATTCTACACACAATAACCTATAATGAAAATTGTTTGAAAATGTTTACACCTAAAAAAGAAAAAAGAAAAAAAAAGATAAAGAAAAAAAAAAATCACATGTACATAAGTATTCACAGCCTTTGCCGTGAAGCTCTAAACTAAGCTCAGGTACATTCTGTTTCCACTGATCATTCTTGAGATGTTTCAGCAGGTAATTGGAGTGGATTTGAAAAAGCAAACACCTGTCTATATAAGGTCCCAGGGTTGACATGTCAAAGCACAAACCAAGCATGAAGACAAATGAATTGTCTGTAGACCTCAGAGACAGGATTATCTCGAGGCACAGAGCTGGGGAAGGTTACAGAAAAATTTCTGCTGCTCTGAAAGTTACAATGAGTACAGTGGCCTCACATGCGTAAGTGGAAGTAGTTTGGAACCACCAGAACTCTTCCTAGAGCTGGCCGGCTATATAAGCTGAGTGATCGGAGGAAAAGGGCCTTAGGCCCCGTTTACACTAATGCGTTTTCGTTTTGAAATGGCGTTTTAGATCAAAAACGATCGCATCCACATTAGCGTTTCATCTAGCGTTTCTAAACTTCTCCGTCCACACTACTCCACCAAAAACGTATATCACGTGACTATTCGCGCACTCTGGGAATGCGCGTTCAAGTATAAACAGGAAGCATGTGTCTCGCTCGGCATTTGGTTATTGTTAGTCAACAAACGCTGCAATTGCTCGCCTCTTGCGAGTATATGCAGCTGCTGTAGTAAAAAAGGCAGAGTTGAACTGCACAATGGTGCCTAAAACGGACAATAGTGCAAACAACGCTTCCATTTCTGTGTCCATGTTGTTGTTTACAGTGAAGGCTGGTCTGCCGTCTTCCGGTAGCGTTATAGTCATGTGATAGGGGCTTGACAAATAAGGCAAGGATACGCAATGATCCAAAAGCCCCAATCAGGTAGCTAATGTCTGCAGCCACGCCACGTTTTCAGATGTCTCCGTTTTCCCCCATCAAAACAGAGACGGAGCAGCAGCGTTTTAGAATGAAAACGGCCTCTCCAGCGTTTTCAAAATGCTCCGTTTTTGGGGCTCGAAAACTCCAGCGTAGTGTGGACGGATGGCGTAACCGTAGCAAAACTTATGCATTTTTAAAACGAAAACGCATTAGTGTAAACGGGGCCTTAGTCAGGGAGGTGATCAATAACCTGATGGTCACTCTGTCTAGTACATGTGATTTTTCAGGTTTTTATTTTTAATAAATTTGCAACGATTTTAATAAATTATTTTTCACATTGTCATTATGGGGTATTGTGTGTAGAATTTTGAGGAAGTAAATGAATTTAATCCATTTTCGAATAAGGCTGTTACATAAAAAAATGTGGAAAAAGTGAAGTGCTATGAATACTTACAGAATGCACTGTATGCAGCCAGAAGTACGTATGGCTGCATTAAGTCTTTAAACTGAATGCTACATGGCGGTATGATGCCGTTCCTTTTCGCGCTTCACAGCTGACCTCTTACCTCCATATGGATGGCTTTTCCACTGTTACCAGTTTGTCCACGTTGACGAACTTGAAACGCAGAGCGGAGTTGACAATGACGACGAGGTTCGAGTCCAGCAAAGAACGGTTCCAGAAAGCAGGTAAGACAAAAACAAAAGCCAAAAAATAAAAAATAAACAAGTAAATAACAGGGTATGAACGTGGTAAAAGAAAATCAGGCAAGGGCTTTTCTTTTTCTGGATTGCTTTTGAAAACACTATCGGTTGGGTTTGGGAAAGGATGAGGCTGGGTCGGTCGACAGCGGCCTCTGGTGGATTTATGTGAGAACAGCAGGCATGAATGGCACTCACGAGAGAAATTTAAGAACTCAAAAAGCATACACAGCGAAAACTGCAACAAAAAAAACCCCTCCTGGGACGCATTTCGCTCTCCAGAAATGTATATACTTTAGAGGTACATATTCAAAATGAGCCTGGGTTGTATAAAAGTGAGCTTCTAGTTGACACCATATGTAAACTTTTGATCACACTATGAATATGAAAATTTTAACATCAACTCATTATTTCAATCACTACTGAAATTCTTAAATTAATAAAATGTTTGCTCATATCATAATTCTGATAGTATGAGTAAGTTTTTTTATAGAGTATTTCCCCCATTATTCACAACATAATAGTTAGCATAAAGGCAATTACCTAAAACAGTGTTTCTCAACCATGTTCCAGGAGGACCACCAGGTCAGCACATTTTTCATGTCTCCTTAACCAAACACATCTGACTCAGAATATCAGCTCATTAGCAGAGACTGAAAAACCTGTAATGGGTGTGACAGACAAACGAGACTGAGGCTGCGTCCTACTCAGTAGGTACTGCATTTGAATTTAAACTTATTAATCGGCCGTTAGAAAAGTATGTTATATACAATATGAATGTGAGCAGTATGAATGGAACTCAGACGTACTTTTGTCATAGTCATGTGACCAACCCGCGTCAGTTGCGTCGCTTCACTCCCATTCATGAATGGATAGCGCAGTGTGCATGGGAAGCTAACTTCAGAATCTCGCCAGAAAGTAGTAGGTCATCCGGAAACTTCTCGCATACTGATTTTCAAATTCTATAAATTCAGACACACTACTCGGCTCGCATATTATTATATATATTAGCGTACTATACAGTTTGGAAGTATGCAGTTTCAGATGTAGCCATCCAAAGCCTGCATTGTTGGTGGTCTTCCAGAAATGTGGTAGAGAAGCACTGACCTAAAATGTCCTAAAAAATCTAATGCCTTAAAAATGCCAGTTTAAAATGTATATATGCATATACACATGTACTAAAGCAATAATTTCCCAGACGATTCAGTGTCCGTATAAACAAGATTCTAAAACTCCAATTACTGGTAATCATCCACAATAATAAATGCAGGTGGTAATAAAAAAAACAAAAAACAAGATGACTCATGATGAGATAAGTCCATCAAACCATTTTTAGCACATACTAATATGTAGAGTGCTCAGACTTATTGACACACATAATTAAATAACACAAAAACTTTAATTAAACAGCAGATGTATGTAAAAACGTAAAGTCCTAATGTACAAAATGGTCAATAAATTGTTTAGCTTTCTATAGTTTACATAGTATTATTATATTGTTTAACAAATATAATCAATGTCAACAAAACCAACCACATGTGAAGCATCACACAAGTAATTATGTCATTACATTTTTTAAAATAGTATTTTACACTTAAAACCACTAATCATTTTTACAGTGGAGATGCTTTACCAGTATTTGGAAAAAGTGTTGAATAGCATTGTGTTATAGGGTTAAAGATGTAACGATAATGTACAAGCATTCCCTACATAGGCTGACAGAGCTCAAATGCAGTCTAAGTTATGAAAACACATGCATAGAAAAAAAATGAGGAAAAAAATGAGAAAACATCATCAATTTAATAATACACACACATGCACAGACACGCATGCATTACCACAACACATGCAAATACAGAAACGTGCTGCAAATAGTGAAATTTGGCAGATTATTAGGGCTAAAAATATACAGACAACAAAGAACCATACAACCAAAATGTTAAATTAAAATAAAAACTCAGATTTGTGAAGTGCTTTATGGTGGGCAATTCTGTATTTGCATGTGTTGTGAGACTTTGCGTGCATGTGGGTTGTCAAATTGATGATGTATTCTCAGTTTGTTAGTATTTTTCTATATGCATGTTTTCTTAACTTGCAGAGCACTTGAGCTCTCAGCCACCATAAATCTCACTATGTTTTGCTTTATGTTAATTGCATAATACAAGTGTATTTCTTGCAGGAGATTTCAGATAATAAAAACATGACTCATATTTATTAAAATGTATTTAATCAATTAATAAAATCTTACATTTATTTTTAGCATGCTGACACTGCAAATACCATTTACATATTTAATCATTTGTTACACATCCATGAACTGCTTTTTAGTTTTGCAATCAGTTTCACATAACGATCAGGTTAATATTACATGTTAAATGTGACACATTATTCTGAAATGTATTTTTGAAGCAGAAAACGTTTGTACCTCAAGAACAAAAACAAATATATTTAAATAGGTAAAAATATCCTAAATATTCGGAGTAAATGGCTTGGGACATTAAAACCACTGTCACCAAGGTTATGCTTACAAGGAGATAGGGAACAGATGCCAAATATTACAAAAAAAGAGTTCACAGTGATTATGGTGGGTTATACAGTGACGGCTAGATTCATTTTAAAACACTGGAAAACTCCCAAAATTCCAGAGTTAAAAGAATGAGTCAATATAATGACTACTCGTATGAACGTTTACTTTACAAATTACATAATAAGGACAAAGCAGGGGTCTCTGTATGTATCCCAGTGTGGGAAGACATTTGGTCTTATGTGACGATGTCTTGCAACACAATTTGAAATTACTCACCAGATTCTTTTTATAATATTGTACTTTCTGTCGATAGTAACCACTGTTTACATCCTGGCATTACATCTAGTAGGCCTACCAGTGATCATTTGTAATATGTGTTTGTAATATTTTGTCATGAATCAGAAGAAAACAACTTGAATAAAAATTTAAAAAAAAATTGGTAAAACTTAGGTTAAAAGACTTATTACCATATGGTGATAATATTATTTCACAATTTTACAGATAAAAAAAGCATTATGAACAAAATTTACTTGAAATCGTCTGATCATGATCAGTATCCCACCAATAAAATTACATTTAAAAATCATGAAAAATTGCAGGTACTTGTCTAGCATTTCTTGTGACATTCAGTACATAAGACACAGGCACGCATAAAAATGCAGTGCTAACAAACCACTCGACATGCTAATTTGAACTATTCTTACAATACTATTTTTGCCCTTTTTTTTAAAAGTTTATGCTTAATGATCCTGCACTGCTAATGGATTCAGATGATTTTTTTTTATAAATGTATGTCTATTGGCTAATAATGATCAAGTGACAGCTTAGGTTTAAAGTACAGTACAAATGATCCTAATCCAAGGTAAAGTGCATCGCATGCATGACCTAAATTTCAGCATTAATGAAATTAGTCACGATACACATCCCTACCCTACACACACACATACAAAACTGTATTTTAACACATTATGTAATTTTGCCTGAGGGACAGATTCAAATGTAACCTGATTAGACTGCTTGACTCTTGAGCCACTTCTGCTTTCAGTCCCAAGATGCAATGCAGCGCTATGGTGAATTCGTAGGTTTTATAGCGTTAAATCATCTTCCAAAAACTGTGCTCTAATCATATATTTAATAACCTCTCAAACCATCTTAATATTTGATATCCTACAGGCCGCATTCATTCATCAAACCTATATTTTGGAGTTAAACGGCCCTTTGGCTAACCCGCCAATGTTTTCAATGTAATGACTGTTGTGGTTTCCTCTCATTAGTCCATAATTAAAGAACCATAAATCTCTCCAGTGAGCAGCAACATGGCATAAATAATTTACTTGTATATTCAAAACTTTCATTAGATTTCATTAATATTAACCACTCAAACAATCCCCACAGTCCTGCAAAAAAAAAAAAAAAAACGGTGAGAAACCACCAAACAAGCAAGAGGGAAAGGATTCCAAGTAAAATGCATTTAGCTGGCATTTCACAATCACACACCAACTAAAGGCTCTTGTATAATTAGGGTTTTGCATAACAGCAACAAAGACTTGTATTGAAAGCATTATCTATGACATCAGCATGACATCACTGAATCCGCATCAGTAGGTGACGTGTGTTTATGAGCTTAATTTTTAAAATATCTGTAAGTCGACACAAAGGGCCTTGGGCTGCTCCTGGCCTTTTAGCAAACAAGGGAAAAAAAAATCAAGACAATAGTCAAAGTGAGTCATTATGAGTTATGACATCATTGGTTATGAACTAGATATCTAATTCCCTACCTAAAATGACTCCCCGTTTACTATTAATATACATTCCTTGCTTCAATCCTTGCAAATTTGCATCAAGCTGCTTGGAAGTTTAAAATAAAACGCTGTTCGCCTTCATATGAGAAAAGCAGCAAATATCTGCTAGCTATTATTATCTAATAGTCAGTTCAGCAAACCACAAAAGTGAAGTCCAGATCTGAATCTCTGGTGCTGGAGTGACACACCCAAGCTGGCAGAACACAGATTGGCAGAGCAAAGTGCCAACTATCCCATAATACACCGCTGTATTCTAGTCAAGCCCACACACACACACACACACACACACACACACACACACACACACACACACACACCACAGATAAAGATTTGCTTTCAAACTAACATCAAATCCTCTTGAAGTGTTATTGGATTCTTCTCTGTTTTGGTGCTTCTATTTTAAATTCAGAATAATTATTAATGAAAATTAATCATTTAAATTTATATTTGTTTAAAGAACTGATATTGAAAAAAATATACATTTTTACTAACTGATTTTAATTAACTCAATAATTAATTATAGTGATATTTACAATTGTACATTTAAAGCAACAGTATCAAAATATAAGCACCACAAAGAGCAAATGTAAAGCTGCAGTGAAAGCTGTACAATGTTTTGGTTAAATATAAGCCAAAATTAGTTTGAGCAATACATAACTCGACGTTACATCTTTACCTTAGCCTTATTCACGAGGGTGAGTTTGTAATATATTTTTATCATTTACTGGTAGGTTCTTGCTGTTCGCATTTGCATACATCGCATGACATAAGCTTATTGCCAATTAGATTTAAAAATCACCATTCCAATTTATTGTAATACTTTTAACATCAGTTGGTCAGACCAAAAAAATAACATGCTTCTTGAACTTGTTCAGATTCTCCAATGAAAGTTCATATATGGGTCAAAATGAAAGCCAAACATACACAGCAAAACCTTAGATTCATCCGCATGTTCAAACCACATAAAGCAACTGCAAATATGTGCCTCAACCTACATTTCTGCAAAACATAATTATGTTATTTTGCATGGTTTCATTTTGTTGCAGGTTTCAGATGGCAAAATCCACTAGAGGGTACGGCCTATGTTTTTCTGAATCTGAAACGTTATTTAGGGTTTGTTTTGGTGTACGTTTTAAATGCACATCCTTTTTGAACACATCCGCAAGAAGGTGGGGCTTGTCGCACACACCATCTAGCAAACCACTAAACAAATGCCTTTCCTAAAAAACAACCAATAGTGTTTTCAAAAGCAAACATAAGGGGAAAATGCACTGCGACCACATACTTGTACCTTGATTTTACATTGCTTTCATCAGGATTGTAGAACCGTGCTTCACCAGACTAAAACATGAGCACTCTGCATCACAAGTTAAACAATGAAAAAAAAGTGCATTACTGAGCAAACCTGACCCCGCCACAAAAGTTGTCTATATAGAGATAGATGGGGAGGGGAGGCAAATATATTAAATGGCAAATTATGGACATATCAATAAGGTGTTTTGTGGTACTTATTTGATGTTTTAGAAATGTTGTTAATAATATATCCCTGTAAATATCATTAGTGTGAAAAGGACATCATATTATAGCATTCATTTTACACAGAACCTGCAGTCAAACACATTTTCACAAAAATAAAGGCTGAAATGCTGTATTTCAAAAACATAAAAAATAATAATAATAATAATGCAGTTGCAAGCTTCTAAGAAGGAAAACCTAGGACTTCAGTAACCCTTACCAGTTTTTTTGTCTGCTTTATGTGGCACTTATAATTCAGCACATAACTGCTTTAAATGAATAAGCTTTTGAAATGTTAATTGTGTAAAACAACTCTCAATTAAAATGAATAATTTCAGTTAAATAAAAAATAAGCAATTCATGTTCTACAATAATTCCATTCAATGTAAATGGAAAGACATTGAAAGCTTTTCTTTATTTTCATGTATTCTGCATCCCCCACTGTAGGCATGGTATATCACATCATTTTTACATTCCAGCCTACCTTACATACAGAGCTGTTGGGTTGACTGGATTCCTCAGTCAACTCTTTACAACTACAAATCCTTCAGTAATGATGGTTTTCTTGATTTATTTTTATTGCTTAATCTCCTTCTCAAAACCTGAACAATGATCTCCCGAGTCTATTATCAGAATGTATGTCTCTCTTCCTTTCATTGTTTTGATTAATCTGACTTACCCCATAAAAAGTCAACTATGCATCATATGGCACTTGCTCTAATTTCAAGAGCAGCACAGTGACTGGCCAGCGATTGCTCTCTACAGTGATGGTTCTTTTATGAGTTTTTTGGGGGGGTGGGGTGGTGGTGCTATTTTTAGCAGTTTGAGAACTGTGGGGAATCCTCTTCATTAGATCTGTCACAATAACCAACATATTGACTTCTCATGCTAAATTTTTGGTGATGCAACGTATATCGTCCATCATGTTTACATAAACATGAACGTCTTGAACATTTTAGCTGATTCTGCAGCTTTAGGCATCTCATCTAATCTCTCCGATTGAGGTCACAGCAGGTTCAGGGAATTCTTTTACAAACAATGCTTACTAACAGGTGAAGAAAAGCTGGATTTTGGCATTTTCCGGAATGTTAGAAGGTTATGAACTCAAATCTACATTCTACTTCCAGAATAGTGACGATTCACGAATAACGTTAAATACATTTTACAAGAACATTTACATGACAGTTTTGTCCATTAATGTGTCTATGCCTATGTATATGCTGTTGTAAACAAAGGATTAATTTGGTCTTAAAATTACAACAATATGACTTGTCGCAATAATTTATATGACAATATCGCACAACCAAAAATGACATATCATGACAAGCCTACTCTTTACAAGATTTTTTGAGAGTTCTGACCTTTAATGGGCAACATCATGAGTTTGAAGAGTAAAACTAGGTATGCTTGAGCTTTCTGTGATTTTGGTTGACATCATGTCCTGTTTCTAGTTCATGCTGTGTTCATAGTCCAGACAAACTGTACCAAATCTGTTTAGAGGTAAACTGAAAGGTCTGGTGCACACAGAGGTTTAGATGCCAGCGATTACATTTATTCAGCAGAGACTGCACATTGTTAAAAGCACAAGTACTGTATAATGTACTGTACGTGATAAACATCACACACTTCATCCATCACATGACAATAAATTATGAGAAAACAGCCTATATTTATATATGTCGGGTTGTTTTAACTCAAAGTTGGATCAAATATGGACAATCCTTTGGGTTAAAAATAGGGACAAACTATTGGATAAAAAAAGCCTATTTTAATATTAATGTAAACATTTTACCCAACATTGGGTTTTTCCATATTTGACCCAATGTTGAGTTAAAACAACCTAGCTTTTTTAGAGTGCAAACAAACAATAAAATATGTCAAAAAGTCTACATTAAATAATTGCAAATCATTCTCCACTTTTCCACTTGAGTAAATGAGTGAATTAGAACCACTTTAAACCACATATAGTAGGCCTTGTTAAAAAAAATGACATAGCTAAAAGAACTTTGTAAAGAGAAATTAAACCTTTAAAGAGAATATATATGTTATCAAGCAAGGATGATTTAATTTGACCAAAATAGACAATATAAAAGTATATATTTATTTTTTGCAAAAGAATATACACAAACAAACCATATCTTCATTGTTTCACTTAAAGACACATTGGTCATACAGTGCAGTATTTTCATGAGTCAGCTACAAATGCGAATACACAAAAAGCCCAGCACAGCTCAAGCAAGCAGCACGCCACCAAACAGATGAACAGTAATGGAATTAAGCCCAGGCTAGACAGAAATAGTGTTAACCTGAACAGACTCTGATGTTCTAAGCAGTGGTAAGAATAGGACTAACCTAGAAACCTGGATAAATAAACACTCATGCTTACACAGGAACAAGACCCCACTCAAGCCTAAGAGATGAAAACGCACGGATTAAAAGATATCTTGACCTTGAATACTCTTCTGTGTGTGCACATCTACAGTTCCTACACCAAAAAACATGTCTAATATAACATTACACTTCCTAATTTAACTCTAATTGATTAATAATTCAACTTGCAAGCAATTTCTGTGATAAAATGGTTTCAACACCCATTTCCCGCATGTGTTCACAATTTATTATCTAAGCAAAATATAATGCAAAGCAAAACAAATAATGAGTATCTTTAATTTTTACCACGATTTTACAGAAGAAACCTACTAAACTGTGTAGAAAAATCATCAAGCATATGTAGAACAAAATTTATCTCACGTACTTGTTTCAAACTAGTTTGACTTTCTTTTGCTGAATGCAAAACAAGATATTTTAAAGCTGGAAACCTGTAACCATTTACTTCCATAATACTTGTTTTTCTATGGATGCCAGCGGTTACTGTTTTTCAGCTTTCCTAAAAACACATTTGTTTGTGTTCAATATAATAAAAAACACAATGTTTGGAAACACTTGATGGAGAGAACATTTTCATTTTTTTGAGTGAACTATCCCTTTAACACTGGAACTAAGACAATTCTATAACTACTAGAATTTTCCATCGTTCTGACCATTCATATGTACCAAATATAATTCATGTCACATCATATTTACATGCAAAGTTGATGTTTTAGAATTAAGCTTTGGTCATTACCCTAAAAATACAATATTTTTTTAATAAAGCCTATAATTGTGTACAAGTTACTACAACCCCATAATCAGAAAAAGTTGGCAACAGTATGAAAAAAGCGATTAAAAAAAGATAGTAGTGATTCTTAAATTTGTATTTCATTAAAGACAGTATACAACAAACATTATTTAATGTGTTCCTCTTGATTTTTATTGTTGTTGTTGTTTTAAATAAACACGTATTCCAATTTTGGTTCTTGCAACACATTTCAAAATACGTTGGAAAAGTAAAGCATTTACCACTTGCAGTCTAGTGAGCTAAGCTATTAGCTACTCTACTTAAAATGTAGCTTAACTACACTAAAAGCTACCCTCTGAGAAATGTAACAAGCTAAGCTAAAAGCTACTTGGCAAAAGTAGCTTAGCTACATCCAAGCTATTTTTGCAATTTTCATTTTTAAATCGAAGCAACTTAAATCCAAGTCAATATCTTAGTGGTCAATAAAACTGTCAATGAATTATATGAGCCATAATTGTTCAGTTACTTTTTTTTTTACAGCAAACAATATGCTGTACCAAACAAACTAATTATAGTATATAACAGCAAAAACAAAAAATCTAATATAATCTGGTGTTACACATTTAAAATACTATGCAGTAGTAGTTTATAGTAAAACTAAATATTTAGGAATAAGCATTAAACTCCCATACTCCTCTCCCTTAGTCATCTTTCTATCAAGCAAATTTTTCATGTTAGCCTAATTGGTTGGCGATGTATCCGACCAGAGTGAGTAGTGGCAGTAACGCACCAAAAAGTTTGTTGTCGACCACCGTAAAACAGGTGGAAGAAGAAATCATCAGTCTCGCCATCATATGGATTTACTTTCAACGGCTAGTCCTCGGTCTCACAGCTCTGTGACTGTCGATGCAGTCACTTATTAATCCACAATCTGTAAATGTAGCTTGTGTAGACACTACTGCACTACTTACTTAAAATAATAGCTTTGCTACTGAAAAACTATTTGATATATAAAGTAGCAACGCTACTGCCACACTGCTGAGAAATGTAGTTAAGCTAGTAATGTTACTTGTAGAGGTGCTACTGCCCAACATGTGCTACTGCCATTCCTTTTCACTGCACTTAAAGGATGCTTAGGAACTGAAGACACCAAGTGATAAAGTGTTTCAGGTATAATTTTGTCCCATTCTTCCTGCAAACAAGTCTTAAGTTGGACAACAGTACATTTTGTGCTTTAAAATGTGCCACACATTCTCTATTGAAGACAGATCGGGACTGCAGGCAGGCCAGTTCAGTACCTGTATCCTCTTCCTCCGCAGCCAGGACTTTGTAATGTGTGCAGAATATAATTTTGCATTGTCTTGTTGAAATATATATGGGCGTCCCTGGAAAAATTTGACCTAAAAGTATCTCAATTTCTCTAGATTTCACCACAGTGAAAAGGTTGTTTTTGAAAAGTTTGAAAGAAGTATATAGTACAAGAAGTAAAGTCATATTTTTGTCATCAGAAAATTCAGTTTTTAGCAAAACTGCAAGGCAACAGAGGCATGCATATCCAAAAGCACAGGAAAGAGTAGCAAGATTTGAGAGTAGCTTGTTTTGTAATTATCAAAAAATAACATAGAATGAAATATAAACACATTTAGGAATGGTCAGCGTACTATAGATATATGGGTTTTATATTAACAATGGTTAAAACCACTGCCTCAGTAGTTCTAGTATTAAAACAGACCCCTTACTTGCATTCAACATGCTTTCTATGTATATAAAATCACTTTTGTAAAATGTAATTGAATGCAGACGCCAAAACAAGATGTCTCATCTTTCACTTCTGTAATAAGCCTGCATTATATTCACACTCACACATTTTTAGTTCACGTTAGTAAGCGCTTTAATAGACCTACAGTAAGTGTAATCAGATATACTGTAGCAGTTGCTCACAGCTGGAAATAAGTCTGCTTAAAGAGGTCATGATTTTATAATGACATTTTCATCATTCCTTTCTTCTTTTTCATGACATCATCCCCCCATCTCAAAGCTATTTTATCTCAGATGAATTTCAGTTAATGGTTCTCTCGAGTTAGGCCTAAATCAAGGTAAATTTGTTTCCTCATGATATAACCCCTTTAAGGCTTCCATCCCTCACAACACATCACTCAGACCATTTCCCATAAGACCCTGCTTTATATCAAATGTATCTCTAAGGCAACATCCTCAAACAAATCCACCCATGCACGCAGGCAAACACATTTTTATCTAGAAAAAGATGAAGAAGAAAAAAAAAAGAAGAATGATTATGCCCCTTAATCAAGCACCCGTAGGCAAATTACATAAAAAGCAGAAAAACGAGGACTGGGGGAAACGGAGGAATGAGAAAGAGACCTAGAGGAAAAGAGAAATCAGAAAGAAAGCATGTACAGGAGAGAGGAGGAGGGGGGATGGGGGAGAGAATGACGTCTGTATGAGCGGTTATATAATCGTGCACTGAACATTGCGTGTGTCACTATTAGAAGGTTACAGAGAGCGACATAAATACCAGACATTCCCTCTGCAGTCATGTGCAACATACTTCCACTCGTTTAACGCAATCATTAAGCCCCGATACAGCTGCTCCAGCCCCACGAGACCTTCTACGGCCAGTAAATACGTACTCAGCGAGACTTATCTACCCCACAGGATTGAGATCTGGAGCCGGACTTGGACTTTTGTCATCAATTGCTTCCTTCGACCCATATAAACCATCAAACACAAAATGCATTATATAGAATACAGTGCTCAGCATAAATGAGTACACCCCATTTTGAAAATGAATAATTTATCCATTTCTTAGTGAACATAGGCAATCTATTTTGGTGCATTTAAATAATATTTTAGTCACCAAACATATTTACAAATCAAAAGATTTACAATTAAAATACAATTAAATTCAAGCAAGATATTGCAAAAAAAGTTACAAAATTGTTCCATTTGTTTGCTTCTCTTGATTTTTCCTCTTTTTTTAAAATTTTCATTTAATATTTTTCTATAACACACATTTGGGTGCACTAGTTTATGGACAGTTATCGTAAGTTATTTTGTTAGATAAGCTCCAGATTTGGCCTCAGTACTGACTAATCTAATGTATATGCACAAATATAATATTGTATAGCTTCCTTTTAAAAATATTAATTTAAAAGATAGATTTGAGAGGGGTGTACTTATATATGCTAAGCACTGTATGTTTAAGTGCTCTTTTACATGCAAAGAAAGCAAATCGTCAAGCATAAATCATTCACTGTAAAAAAAATGTTGTGTTCCACATAATTCCTTCATGTTTTCCCAACCCAAATACTGTATATTAAGTTAATTGAATTGTTTTTGCTAATTTAAGTGGATTGAACATAAAACAATTAAGTTAACCCCCCAAAAAATTCAGGAATTGTGTTGATTCAGCTCATTTTAAATTAGTAGTTTGAACAAATCACAAAAATATTTTTTGAGTGTTTAAAGTCAATAAAATTGTAGTTAATTTTAATTTAAATGATCAAATGTTGCGGCGCGATGGCACAGTGGGTAGTGCTGTCGTCTCCCAGCAAGAAGGTCACTGGTTCGAGCCTCGGCTGGGTCAGTTGGCATTTCTGTGTGGATGTTCTCCACATGATTGCATGGATTTCACCCAGGTGCTCCGGTTTCCCCCAGAGTCCAAAGACATGTGCTATAGGTGAATTGGGTAAGCTAAATTGTCCGTAGTGTATGTGTATGAATGAGTGTATGGGTGTTTCCCAGTGACAGATTGCAGCTGGTAGGGCATTCGCTGCGTAAAACATATGCTGGATAACTTGGCGACTCGTTCCCCTGTGGCAACCCCTGATTAATAAAGGGACGAAGCCAAAAAGAAAATGAATGACTGAACAAATGTTACCAGTAAAATGATCAAATATGATAGTAAAGGTACTAATAATATTATCAGCAATCTATTTAATATAAAGCCTTCCTTTGAGCTTTCAAAGAATCCAGGATGCATCAATACACAACAAATTTCTCACAAAATTAAGCAGTACAACTGATTTTTGATGATTATCATTTATCAAAACAAAAAAAACTCAACTTATTATTTTTACAATTAAATAATAGTTTACTATATAGTTTATATATTGCAATTAGTATACAATATATATTTAAAAAACTTTTCTTACTTTTTATACTATACACTGAAAAAAACAATTTTCAATTCAATTTTTTGAATTTTTTAGAGTAAGTGATTGCAAACAATTTATACGGGTTGAATTTAAACAAACAAGTTAATTTAGTAATGATCAACTTAATTAGTTTAAGTTCAGCCCATATAAATAGTTTGCAACCACTTACCTTCAAAACATTTAGTAAATCCAATGAACCATTTTTTCAGTGTAACCGGTTTACTATGATTAAAATTTTAAAGCCAATGTGATCAACAAGGTATATGCAGAAGCATGCAGGACTTTTATTATGTCAGCAACCTAGGTCAAACATTTTCAGTGAACTGTATGCCATTACAAAATCAGCGCATTTAAGGTCTGTTGTCTTTTAAAATAAACAATCTTCACTGCCTAAATGATATACGCTACAGAGTGGGTCTCAGAATGCACAAGAAGCACTGCATTATATTACTGCATTAAATTACAATTTCTCCACGGCATGTCTATAAAGTATTTAAATTTATTTCACCCCAGTATTTCCAATGACGTTTCTGCGCTAGCCTGCTGATCCTGACGGACAGGTAAACGGCTTTTCATTTCAGTTTACGCTTCAACATCTAAATGAATGCTGAGGTTTAGTTAACTGATTATATTTTAATCACATTACAACATCGATGCTGTAAAAGGAACTGTATAAACTTGAAAAAGTCACATTTACCATTCACCAGAAGTATATCGAAACACTAGCTCTGCATATACCCTATTTTGTGCGAAGAACAAACTAAAAAACTAAAACTAAGTTTTATTATTTCATTATTATTGTAAATCTTGCATCACTGGAAAAAGTAAAAAGAAAATCAGCACATTGCCATTTTAGCTCTCAAAAAGAATTTATTGCAATAACGTTTCGATCTATTGCTACAACGTTTCGATCTATGCTCTTCATCAGGAATCTGAACCTAATAAAGACCACATAGATCGAACCGTTGTTACAATAAACTCTTTTTGAGAGCTAAAGTGGCAGTGTGCTGATTTTCTTTTTACTTTTTTCACTGTGTTTGCTTTGATCGAGCACCTGCCTTTGAGAATTTCAGATGTGCGCACACTTCTATTTTTTGGTTGCTTAAATCTTGCATCACTGCCATCAATATTTCACATTATGTTAAAAAAAAGAGCAATTCTTGAGACAGAATATAATGTTCTTAACCACAACTGCATTTCAGCCTGAATCAAGAATGTTTGTTGTTTGTTGAAAGACCTGCACAAGTTAAAAATGACAGTAAATTTGACAAACAGATCATTAATCGTTTGAACCTTGACTGCTTTCCAGACTGTTCTCTGGCACAAGTCGCTCATGGCTAAATACATTTGCTGGATCCAACAATCACATGATAATCACAACAAATTTCCATTGAGCGCTTCACCTGGCCCTGCTTTTCCATTGACCCTGACATGGGTCAAAGCAAACTCATAATACACAATACAACGACACAATGGAAAGAACACAATTCTTGTAATTTCTTTGGCTAATTTATTTGTTTTTTGTTCAGTCCACTTAAATTTGTAAACCATTAAGTTAACTTAAGCATTTTGTGTTGGGACAACATGAAGGAATTGTGTTGGTCCAACCTGGTTAGGGGATTTGTAGTTCCCAGCATGTTTTTCGTGGGATTGAATTAAGAAAGGGAAATGTTGACAATAAAAGTAATCTTAAGTGTTTAAAGTTAACAGAAAGACTTGTTAAAGTTTAATCTTTACTTTAGTTTGAAGTATTAGAAGATTTTCATGTAATGTTTTTTTTAGTTCACCCATGCTTTTTAAGTGGTATATATCCGTCCAGTGAATATTTAAGAATTAGATTTGGATTTGAGTCAATAAATGTTTTGTGATCATATTTAAACAACAGATAATTTGTTTTTTCACTGTATGTTTGTTGATGCGCTATGGTCAGATGTTTATGACTGGCTTTACCCAAGGATTTCACACCTCAGGATCTTTAATGAGAATGACATCATTAATGGACTTGTAATGGACAGTAGGGAAGCTGCCTTCTTAATCAACAACATCCTTATGCTTGGAAAATTTTACATACATAAATCAAAATATTTGAAGGGGAAATCAATGTTTTGTGTTATGTTTTTATATATGATTCTATAAAATCTCTTAAAATAATGAAAGCAAAAAGTGCAATTAATCTTCTGTCTTTGATAGAAAAGTATAAATGACAGCAAAACCCATAGTCCTTTTTATTTACTTATTATATGTAGCTATGTATTATTTTACTTATAATTATTTTATGTAACATATTTTTATGTAGGTAATTTGTTCTTTATTTGCACCTGTTTCCGTTACATTTTGTAATGTAAAGATGTACTGGCAATGACAAGTTGTTGTACATTTGCTCAATAATAATTCAATAATAATTCAATAATAAAAAAAAAAAATCCTTCATGCTTTGGGTATTGGCAGCTTAATTAGCAAAAATGCATTTTTGTTGCTTTTCTCAGTGAGCAATAACTAGGGCCAGACAGAATCTGTGGACACTTTTTGCTATTCCTGCTAAGAATTTTGTAAAAAATCTGCAGATTTATGCAGAATGATTTTAGGAGTATTGTAACCAGAAAACTTAATATATGAAATAAAAAATAATAGTGTTTTAACTTTTTATTTAATGTTTACAATGCAAATCCATCTAGATCCACTTATTTTGTAAACAAAGCAAGTATCTCATATAATATATCTACTAAAAGACAGAAAATATTACTTTACTAACTGTAATGTAAATACATTAAATAATACTTTCATACTAGTCAATATTATTACTGAAAGTAATTTAAAAACTGTATAAATATACATTAAATCCACGCACATTTACAGAAGTAAATAAATAGACTCAATGATGGGCTAAAAATCTGCAGATCTCTGTGCATGCAGATTCCATGTGGGCCTAGCAATAACTGTCCTAAAATTAGTTCTGAAGTCAGTCTCAATCAACTAACAATCAACATAACTCATAAAAATATGATTAAAATGGCTATTTTTTTGGTTCATTTAGGATAACTTCAAATAAAACTAAGAGACTTCGAAATGTATGACACATAATAAACATACATGATATCGTCAGACCTTTGAGTTTAGGTTAAATAAAAATGCAAATGTATTTAACTTTTATTTGATAAAATCATGTTGGACCAATTCAGTTGCATTTAATTGTAAATAGTTTTTTTTGTTGATGCTAAACAAATTTATTGGTTGGAAATCCTGCCCTTAATTAAACTGAGTTTCTTCAATGAGTAATTTTTTTGAGTGCACCCTTACTGAATATACACTAAAATAACATTAAAAACACAGTAAAACAGCATGATGTTTGCTAATTGAAAAGGTACAGATATATAAGTATTTTGGCACATTAAAGTTCCAGCAGAACTCTGAAGCAGTTAATAAGGAAATGCATCAGAGAATGTATGTTCTTAGGAAACTAAACTCTTTCTGTGTAGAAAAAAATATACTGGAAACTTTTTATACTACCTATTGAGAGTATATTAAGCTTTTCTTTTCTTATGCTGGTTCTCCTCACTTTCCGTTAGAGACAAAATCGCCTTAGTCAGTCAAAATTTGCTCCACGATTATTGGTTTGCCTCTGTGGAGTCTAGCAGAGTTACATTAACAGCAAATGATAAGGAAAACTCAAAGTGTGATAGGTGATGCTTCCCATCCTCTGGAGCCTTTTTTTTGTGTTTTTTTAATATTGTTTGTAAGTGATAGGTCTCGTTATGTGTTTGTTGTATCATGATGCTACTGCCCTAATTTAACTGCCCCTGGTGGGATTATAAAGCTGTTAAACTAAACTAAATTTCATGCTGCGATTCCAATGCTGATACTAATAAAAGTTAAATACAATTAAGCAGATCTACACTCAAAAATACTTTGCTTCTTGTTGCAACTACCTATTAAGCATGACTTGTAACAACACAATTCTTAGGTTCGTTTGGGACAACTTAATTATTTAAGGTTCAATCCAGTTAAATTGGTTAAAAAACAACTAAGTGAATTTAATTGTTTACTTTTGGGACAACATGACGGAATTCTGTGGAACCTAGCATTTTTGACAGTGTACATATTAAACAAACAGCCATGCGTTTTAAACAATGCCAACTAAATGTGACTTAACATTGTCAACAAGCATAACCAACACTAAGTTAGTAATGCGAAATATGAACGTGGCTGATGGTGGTAAAAGTGACCTAATCCCAAATCCGTGACACATCCTGCTCTCTGGCGGCACTTTGATATGATCACTGCAAATAACAAATGTGGGTCAAGCACACAAGCATGCTGAAGCTAATGAGGCACAGCGGAGATATTCTGAGCTGTGCCTCAAAGCAGAGCACTTTATCAATGAGCTTTCTTCTCTTCAGAGAATTCATTATCATGACTGGAGGTGGGTGTGTGAATCAGCCTTTTCAAAGTCAATTCTGCACTAGCTTTTAACCTTCATGTCTCATTTATTACGCCAATAAAGAAAGACAATCATCTCTAAGTATAGCAGTGGCTTAGTTTAAAACAGTTTCAGACTAAATGTTCATTTCAATTAGGACTGCAGTGGGAAGTTTCTTGCATTATAACATTTCCCTATAGAAAAGCTATTTTGATTAGCTTTTTTATAAATATATTTATGTAATGATTCATTCATTCATTTATTATCTTTCGGCTTAGTCCCTAATTTATCAGGGTTTGCCACAACTACTCTGGCATATGTTTTACGCAGCGCATGCCCTTCCAGCCACAACCCAGTAGGCATGGGCCGGTATAAGATTCTGACGGTATGATAACCTTGGAAAAAAATATCACGCATTCACGGTATCACAGTATTGTGATTAATGCTCTAAAATATATTCTTTTTAAATGTCTGTGTAAAAAAA
>CAIGQZ010000427.1:17250078-17305823 GCA_903798205.1 Danio tinwini
ATAGGACATTTTAACATCAACCTTTTAAACATACTCATACCTTTTTAACATCAAATTACTGAATCTAAATTACCTTAATAATAAAAATCTTTCTCTATATATAAAAGTTGGTGATAAAACATTTACCACTTCGTAATTCCTTTTCATAACATTTATGCGATGTTTAGTGACTGAAGACATTAAGAGAGAAAGTGTTTCAGTGTAATTTTGTCCCATTCTTCCTGCAAACAAGTCTTAAGATGAGCAACAGTAGAGTCTTTGTTGACGCATTTTGAACTTCAACATCCGCCACACATTCTCTATTGGAAACATGTCAGGACTGTGGGCAGGCCAGTCAAGTACCTGTATTTGTACCAAATCATAATTTCAATCACCTATTGTCATCACCAATTGAAAAAGCACATCCTTATTTAGCCAATTTACCTGATTACTATACCTAAATTGCTTTAAATCACTTCAATAATGAAAAGTCTTTGTTCCTTGAAAGTGTTTATGGCTATTTACATTGCTATGCTGTTTTATTATAATTATATAATCAGTGGCATGAAAGGATCTCAATAGGATCTCAATAATATTGCTTATCATAATAATTTCTGTGACAATATATCACACGACAAAAATTCTTTGTGACAGGTCTACTCACACATTCAAACACATTCAAAGCAAAGTCTAGTCATTCAGACTAGACACTAGTCATAGTGACATTCAAGAAGAAGAACCAACAATCAGAATTTTTGTAAAAGAGAAGAATCACAGAGGCTGTGTCCAAGATTTTTCTCATTTACTCTAACCTACATCACTAAATTAGGCCATGCTCCATTCTGAAGAGCTCATCCCTATGCCTTAATCCCTCCTTGTGAATGAGAGCTTCAAAGGGATGAATCGGTAGGGGACCAAAAAAAAGAAACCACTTTTGTCTCATCAGCCTCCCTATTTAAACACTCCCAAAGAATCATGTGCAAGTCCATTACTTGTCTTGTAGTAGAATGAGTCAATGAAAACAAGTGAACAGATATGGTGTGTCAAAAAGTGTGTAACTAAACTAATGCACACAAGGAATGGATGATACACTAGTTATTGAGCTGCATTATGGGACTGAATGAGTGCACTCAACAGAGCCTCAGCATCTTAAATCCTCAAAAGTCTATTGATAAAAAAAATGTACATTTATAAAACTATACCTTACTTGACATTTGCATCGAATTACAAAAACAATAGTTATTAAAAAACATAAACACAATGTCATGGAGTTGATCATTTGCTATTTGAGCAAATGGGAATGGCAAAAATTTGTACTCTCCCAATCACCGCACTATATGTTTACTCAATTATGACACTAAAAATCACATAAAGCTTCGACTGTAATGCTTCTAAGTGCCGTTGGAAATTTTGTTTTTAAAATATCAGGTATTGAAAAAAGGCCTGTCACAATAATCAATATATCGACTTATCGCACAACACATGGACATCAATTCAATTATTTTTAGTGATGCAATATATATCGCCCATACATAAAAACAATTCTAGCAACATTTTAACTGATTGTGTAACATCTCTACCTCTACTGGAGTTGTCAGTATGGTTAAAACACTATAGTATTTACTATAAAGTACAATAGTATATTTTCATGTGGATGTCTGACAACTGACAATAGATCTGGTAACAGATATATTACTTTTCACCTTGCACTTTTTTGTTAACACTAATTATCATTCATTTAGGATATGCGTTTTCACATTCTGATTCCAATGCCTAATTATTGAATTGTTAAAATGACTATAATTAAATTAAATATTCTTAAGAATAAAATATTGTGTGTTTTTTGAAAGTGTACATGCATTGTGATATTATATTGTCATTGTGGCATTATATAATGAGTGGCATAAAATGGTCTTTAAATGACAATAATATCATTTATCGCAATATATTTTGGTGCAATATATCGTACAACAAAAAATAGATATCGTGACAGGCTTAAATGAAAATTTTAATAAAGCTACGTAAACACTTCCATTTATCACTCCAAGTGTGTCCTTTTGAGTAAGCAAAAGTTCAATATGCACACTTGCAGTCATCATACCAACTTGGGCCAAATACAGGACTTATATCACAAGACAATTAGGAGATTGTCAAGGCCACAAGTGTAGGTATTTGGACAGGTATATAACCTATATGTTTTTGGACCCCATTAAAAATGGATGGTGCCTTAAAAAGAAAATTTGGGGGGAAGAGAAGGGGGTGGGCTGATTTTAGACATAGGCAAGCATTGTTAGCAGTACATTTGCATGGTCTGGGCAGCATGTGACTATCAGACTGCAAACAAACAACTATTGTTTTCTTGAACAATAAATTCAGTAGACCTCTAAAACATGAATGTCATTCCATATGCATCAAAGTAAAGTTACAAAATGCTGCTAAATTTGTACAACCCTTCGTTTAGTCAGATCAGTGCACTGCTAATATGGCTAGTGAACTGCTTAGTTGATCAGCCATGGCACAGGTGAGTACACAGTCTTTCCCAATATACCATCCCTACACAGTCACAACATTAATCATCAAGTGTACTGTAAAAGTGATATGATCAATATGTAATGACAGCACAAGTGTTTGTTGCTATACCTTATTAAAACAGCTTGTAAACAGGCAACTTGTGTTTACAATGTTCTTCTCATAAACACAAGTCGTTTGCTGTGAATTGCTCCTGTTGAAAGTGGCAATATAAAAAACAGAAAGCTTTAAAAGTCAAACAATCCACTTACATGGCAAGACACTCTGAAAATCTCACAGTTTGTAGGTTTGTCAGTTAGTAAACAGATGGAAGAAGCACCAGTAAGGATGATTTAGATTTCCTTTTCAAACGGAAAAGAGTAACATGTATATGTTCAGCGCTTTGGAACCAGCTGTAGAGGATTTAATCTAACTGGATATCCAATAGATCTGATACTCTTGTTCAAGATGGGATGGTTATTATAGCTGTTGCCCAAGTAGACAACATGATTGTTTCATACTGTCAACTCCTTCCAAAAACTCAAAGACCTCCTGGATCATAAGCCTGTGTTCAGAAGGACCACATGAGTCTGAATTTTACCCATGATGTGATCAAATTAAAAATGTTCTGTTCAGATCTGCTCATTTTTACTTTCAAAGCACTGTGCAACCACCAACAAGGTGCAATAACACCCAAGGAAAGAATATAGGGATGTTAAGCAGCCAATGCGCAACTCTGAGGGTCACACGCCTTGTATTTTTTCAAGAAACTCACAGGGATTTCTAGGACCACTGAGAACCAGAACTTCAATTCTACATCTTATGTGAAAAATGGTGCCACCATCAATCTTAAGGGTAATTAAAATTTACATAGAGTGCAGGGTGAGCACCATCTGCTGGCCTCATCAATGCAAGCAGCTCATTAAATAGCTGTCCCATTAACCTCTCTCAGCCAGGTACTGGCCGGACTCTTAGCTTCAACAGAAATCTAGACGAGAGGTAAGAGTAAAAACCATCTAGCTATAACAAAAGTGGATGGATTCATGTTTTAAACAGCTTAGGAAAACACAATCAAGTTCAACTGATTAAAAAAATTAGATGAAGAATTTTCATAAGTGTGCTCATTGCCCTACTTACTGTAATACATACAGTGAATCAAAAACAATGAGTTTGTCTATAGACTTCCTACTTGTGTTTCATTAAGGCAACCACAGAAATGTCAAACAATCAGACTGAGGACTCACTGACAGCTGCTCTCCTGCTCTATCACGTATAGACTTCTGTGGCTTTATGTATACAGTATATAAAATTCTCTACATATCAAATACACCGGAAAGCCTCCATATGGTAGCCTACAATCTCAAGGATGAATATTATAAATAATTCACACCTTGCTTCCGTTCGTTAACTTTCTACAACGGTATATTATCAACACCTGTAGAGACTGAAAATGCTACGCCTGAATGTGAATGCAAAGCAAGACTGAATGCGCACAACAAAGCGTCAGCAGTGAACTTTTTATTCCTCTCAACGAAATCCAGGGCATGACGTCACTGCCACCGGCTCATGATTCTCAAGTCATGTGTTACATAACTTGCAATCTTTTCATAAGTGCTTTTATTCCGTTCAAACTTTCAATTGTGGTATTGGCAACGTTTCACCAAAGCACTCTGTATAACTGTAACCTATAAGAAGCTGTATAAACAGACTAGACATGACTTTGTTACCCTGCTGCTCCTCTTGACCTCGATTAAAAACACACAGAGAGACGTCAACTCGGTCAGTCAATGAATATGTATATGCAGAGCCGCGCACAGCCTAATCTGCCAATCCATCTGACACATATCACAGTAGTAACTTCATCATCTTCATTCTTGGAATAGCTAGCCTATATGTCATTTCAAAAGTCCAGAAACTGTCCCGCTTAATTAAGAAACAAATCCATCACATCACTGAGAGAATAATGAAGGAATTTAATACTGGATACAACTAATTTACACACAGTTGACGCTACTGGAAAGCGATGTAAACACCGCAACTTTAACTGTATGCTCGAAATGACCACAGCAGCATGTCAACCCGTTATGGGTGCTTGCACCGGGCGCCTTTAACACAATGACACACTTCTCGCGTGCTCTAATTTCACAAACTAAACCAAGCAACAACCGGCTGAACTCACCTAATCAGAGGCAGCGATGAGAAGCCGACTTCAACAGAAAAGTTGCTAGGAACCTCCAGCGACGAGAAGCACCGAGAGTGCTTATTTGCCTCCTTGTCTTACACATGAAATAGAGTTACATAACCGGCACCGTTTCTGTGGGCAATGAGTGACTTCCAGAGCGCTTTTTTCATTCACTGATGTTCATTTTCCAACGCACACACCTCACACTTTACGTCATCAGCCGTCGTCACACCTTAAAAGGAGCGAAGGGGCGTGACCGGACCGGATTCGCCAGAGTCAGTGGAGGGGTGAGCGCGCGCCCTTCGCAGCGCGTGCTCGCCAAAGCGCCCTCCCGCCGCCCGGTCTCTTCGTTTCTCCGTTCTCCGACTGCTTGAACGGCGGCCAGAGAATGTCATCGGCGGAGAATTAAGAGGGCCGTGTCTGAGTGAGGCAAGCGGAAACAGGGGGCCTACATTTGGAGGGGATGCCAGATTTAGCAGAATATTACAAATAGCAATAATAATAGTTGCATTCGAGATACCAAAATGGCGTGGGAGTTCTGTAGGCAGTTATGTTATGTAAGGACTATGGTTTCATAAGGTGTATTTTGCCAGCTTATTAGTTTGTGGCTGTGAAATGCTTGAGCGGAATGACTTAAATGTTGCGTCAGTCGTAGCCCCCAACTGGACCAACGAGTTTATGCGCTCATTTATATGAGTGAGAATTGTGTGTGTGTTTGTGCATGTTCTGTACGTATTATATATAGGCCAATATAAGTTTGGGCTCCTTGTCATAGCCGCCTTTCTTGCTGTCTTGAGGTTTGAAAGTCTTAACTTTTAGATGTGCTGACTGAAACTTTCAGAAGAGAACAAAACTTGAACAGAGTAAAACTGAGCGATAATCTTCTGTAGTTTACAGCTGGATTGCATCTTACATCACTGACACTAGTAAAATGAACAGGCAGTTTTACATTTTTATCTATGACACTTATACACTTTCTTAAAGCAACTTCACATAAACAGGAAAATTGCAGAATCTGTTATGGAAAGCACAGCCATGAAGACAAATCAGACTCAGATCAGACTTTAAAATATTTAAAATAGACCAAGATGGCGGCGCGTACACATCGCGAGGCTCGGCGTCTCTCCAGTTTCTGCAATTTTGCAGTATTTTTCCTGCTCATTTCGGGTCTGTTCGTGCAGAACAGTAATGCCTTTACATCGTACACCCGACAGGAGATCTTGGATATTGGTTTGTGCATTTCGGACAGTTTTATCAGCAATCTACGACTCATCCCAGAGATCGCCAGGACACCCGAGGCTGAGCGCTCCGTCCGGCCGGGCAGGAGTGCTCGAAGACGGCGACGCGAACGTAAACAAAGGCGGGGGAAGCGCGGCGGGCTTAGAGCTAAGCTAAAGCTAACACCACACCGGCTCTCTTTACCCAGCATCTTCCTCGCCAATGTACGGTCCCTGGTGAACAAAATGGATGAGATTAGACTGCGCATCAACCACAGCAAAAGATTATGGAACTGTAATGTCATGATTTTCACAGAAACATGGCTAAACAGCGGGATACCAGACAACGCTGTATCTTTAACTGAGCATCAGACATTCCGAGCAGACAGAGCGGCGGATGACTCCGGTAAGACCCGAGGCGGAGGATTATGCATTTATATTAACAAAGCGTGGTGCACAAACTCTGTCATCGTTGGGAGACATTGCTCTGTTAACCTGGAATTTCTGATGGTCAAATGCAGACCGTTTTATCTGCCACGGGAGTTCACCTCCACCTTTATAATCGCTGCTTACATTCCACCCGATGCTGATGCAAAGCTTGCTATGAATGAACTTCATGCAGCCATCAGCAAACAACAGACTGCTCACCCGGAGGCTGCTTTTATTGTTGCGGGGGATTTTAATCACTCAAACTTAAAGACAGTGCTCCCCAAATTCCATCAAAACATTTTCTGTCACACACGGGGAAACAAGACTTTGGACCAGGTATACACAAACATGGCTGAAGCCTATGCTGTTACCCCCCTCCCCCACCTGGGTCAATCAGATCACCTTTCTTTGTTCCTCACCCCCCGATACTCACCCCTCATCAACCGTGTGAAGCCATCAGTGAGGACCATCAAAGTGTGGCCAGCGGGGGTAGACTCCACACTCCAGGACAGGTTTCAACACACAGACTGGAGTATGTTTGCTTCCCAGGCCACATGTGGCTCTCACACAGACATTAACAGCTACACTTCCTCTGTTCTGGAATACATCAACACCACCATTGACAGTGTTACAACCCAGAAACAGATCACCACATACCCAAATCAAAAGCCATGGATGAACAAGGAGGTGCGCCTCCTGCTGAAGGCACGCAACACTGCCTTCAGATCAGGGGATGCACAGGCCTACAGCACTTCCAGGGCTAATCTGAAAAGGGGCATCAAAAAGGCCAAGCACTGCTACAAGCTAAAGCTAGAGGAGCACTTTTCCAACTCTGATCCTCGGCGCATGTGGCAGGGCATACAGGCCATCAGCAACTACAAACCCAGCCATTCCACACCCACAGCCACAAATGTCTCCTTCCTGAACGAGCTTAATGACTTTTATGCCCGCTTTGAAAGAGACAATAATGAACCCTACATCAGGATCACTTCCTTAGCCGACCACTCACCCATTACACTCACCTCCTCAGAAGTCTACACCGCACTGAGTCGGATCAATGTGCGTAAGGCTGCTGGACCAGACGGTATTCCTGGGCGTGTCCTCAAAGCATGTGCAGAACAGCTCGCTGGGGTATTCACAGACATTTTCAACCTGTCCCTTAACCTAGCAGCTGTGCCAACATGCTTTAAAACCACCTCTATTGTGCCAGTGCCGAAACACTCCAGCCCAACATGCCTGAATGACTACCGCCCGGTAGCACTCACACCCATCATCATGAAGTGCTTCGAGCGGTTGGTCCTGGCACATCTGAAAGACTCTCTGCCATCCACACTGGACCCACATCAGTTTGCCTACCGTGGCAACAGGAGCACAGAAGATGCAGTCTCCATAGCACTGCACTCTGTACTCACACACCTGGACAATAAAAACACATACGCACGAATGCTGTTTGTTGACTTCAGCTCAGCATTCAACACTGTCATACCATCTAAGTTAATGATCAAACTTAGAGACCTGGATATAGACACGTCTCTCTGTAACTGGGTTATGGACTTTCTGACTAACAGACCTCAGAATGTTAGATCAGACCACATTTGCTCCACCACCGTCACACTCAACACTGGTGTACCACAGGGCTGTGTGCTGAGCCCCTTCCTCTACTCCCTTTTCACCATCGACTGTAGGCCTGTGAACAGATCCAACGCCATCATCAAATTTGCAGATGACACCACAGTGATTGGTCTAATCAGCAACAATGATGAGACTGCCTACAGGGAGGAGATACAGCATCTGGCCACGTGGTGCACCAACAATAATCTGCTCCTTAACACCGACAAGACCAAGGAGCTCATTGTGGACTTCAGGAAGGGACAAACAGGCTCACATGATCCCATCTACATCAATGAGATGGCCGTCGAGCCTGTATCATCCTTCAAGTTCCTGGGGACCCACATCTCCAAGGACCTTTCCTGGACCACCAACACCTCCAGCCTGGTCAAGAAGGCTCACCAGCGCCTATTTTTCTTAAGGCAACTTAAGAAGAACCAGCTGTCATCAGCCGTCTTGGTGAACTTCTACCGCTGCACAATAGAAAGCATCCTGACGAACTGTGTCACAGTCTGGTATGGAAGCTGCTCTGTTGCGGAGCGTAAGGCACTGCAGCGGGTGGTGAAAACTGCCCAACGCATCACAGGGACCACACTGCCAGCCATAGAGGACATCCAGAGGAAACACTGTCTGCGCCGAGCACGCAGTATTCTTAAAGATTCCTCTCACCCTGCTCACAGACTGTTTTCTCTCCTGCCTTCTGGCAGGCGCTTCAGGCTCCCCCGGACAAAAACCAGCAGACTAAAGAACAGCTTCTTCCCCAGAGCTGTCTCCCTCTTGAACTCTGCTCCCCACTGACTTTTTGCCCCCCTAATACACCCCACTCTCCTCTCCTCATAACTCAGACTCATCATAATCACTGCACTACTTAACATTTGCACATTTAAAAATTGCACATATTCATTGCACTGATTCATTTATTTGAACTGTACACACCTATTGCACATGTACATTTGTAAATTATGTACACATCCACTGTACATATACATTTGTAATTATGTTTATCTATCTGCACACTTCTGATTATTAATAGCAACCTGTACATTTATCCATCTATTGTAAATCTCTGTTCATAGCTAACACAACCTGTATATAATGTTCATAGTACATCCATTTGTAAATATCACCATAGTTTTTCTATAACTGCACTTTATAACTTATACCTGTATCCTGCACTTGCTGCTATTGCACTCCTGGTTAGACCTAAACTGCATTTCGTTTCCTTGTACTTGTACATGTGTGATGACAATAAAGTTGAATCTAATCTAATCTAAATCTAAAAGACTACAGTATCATGTTGTAGTATAAGTGTAACTTCTGGTACAAGCTCTTGTCATTTGTAGGCTGGACTACTATAATGCTCTTCTGGCTGGGCTCACATTTTGCACCCTTAAAGGGCAACTTTTGTTTTTGTTTGGACAAAACTGTGTGTAGGTCTAGCGTGTCAACTGTCATATTTGAGTGATATAAACACAATTTTATTTTTTTAAATGTCCTAACGTTAAAATAGGACCCAAATCCCAGTGATTTTGAGGCCCACCACAACGTGACGTAGGAGTGTGGTTTTCTGTGCCCACAAAATTGATTGACAGATGCCATGTTTCTATAATAACATGTACACACGTCCACAGAACATTGCTCTTTAAATGATCCATAAACGCTGCAGCTCTTCTGGTCTTTAACAAGCTCAAGAGAGCCCATCTCACATCTCTCTTTATCTACCTGTACTGGTTACCAGTTGAAACTTGCATCAAGTTCAAATCATTGATGCTTGCATACAGACACTGCGCAGTCTTACCTCCACCTGCTCCTAAAAGTCTACACCCCCGCAGGAGCCTTTAGTCTAAGTGAGCAGCTGCCTCATGGTAGCATCACAGAGAGGCTCAAAATCATTTTCCAGAACGTTTTCATGCACTGTTCCTCACTGGTGGAACAATCTTCCCAATCCCACACAGACTGCTGATTCACTCATTTCTTTCAAGATGAGCATTGCAGTACTTCATTAAAAACCTCCCCCTCCTTATGCCTCATTCAGACTAGCAGCGACTTTGTAGCTGCCTAACTGTCGCTCTGGGTAGCAACCGGCTGTAAACGCAGGTCTGTGTAGATATATACAGCAAGAATACAACCGGCCTCTGAGCAAGCTGAGAGAGGATCATAAAGTTAAAGGATTCTCAACTTTGTCTTGCCACTCCACATGCCCACCTGGTCACCAACGGTCGATGCCGCTCTCATAGATGGAGGTCGCCAGAAGTCGCTCGCTCTCTATTGACATAAACGGTAATTTTGAAAGTTAATGGATTTGTCGCTTGTAATGTGAATGAGGCTTTACAACCAAAAATTTTAAAACCATAATTAAACAAAGTGTGGGGGGAAAGCACAACAAACTAAGACTAAACACAGAATGGAGCACAACTCTGCGTCTGGACGGCCGCTCAAGTCCCCCGTCACTGAAGTGCTGCAGCATGAGCTCTTATAACGCCAGCGGCCATGCCAGTCAATGATCTGCAGGTGTCAAGGAATCTACTTAATCAAAACAAAATCAGCCACAAAACGCTAGAGGGTGACAAAATAGCATAAATAAATACATGGACATGTAACAACCACAATGACAGGGTTGAATCCAGTAAAGTACGGTTCCAGAAAGCAGGTAAGACAAAAACAGAAGCCAAAAAATTAAATAAACAAGTAAATAACAGGGTAAGAATGTGGTAAAATCTGAAAACGTGGTGAAAATCAGACAAGGGCTTTTCTTTTTCTGGATTGCTTTTGAAAACACTCTTGGTTGGGTTTAGGGAAGTGGGTGGGCGAGTCAATTGGTGCTTTTGAAAACACTATTGGTTGGGTTTAGGGAAGGAGGAGGATGGGTCAGTCGATTAGTCAGTTAGTCAGTCGACAGCGGGACGCAGCAGGTGTGAATGGCACTCTTAAGAGAAATTTGAGATCTCAAAAAGCGTACACAGCGGCCTCTGGTGGATTCCTGAAAACACAAACTGCTAAACAAAACGTACCTCCTGGGATGTATTTGGCGCTCTCCAGAAATGTATATAGAGGTCTATTTTCAGAATGAGCCTGGGTTGGTTTTTGTCGAAGCAATTTCAGTACCTTCTTGAAATTAGCACTTCTTGCCTTACTCATTCGTAAGCCACTTTTTGGACAAAAGCATCTGCTAAATGTAAATGTACCTCTGTGAAGTGCAGTTCTAGAACAGGTAGCGAGGTTGCAGTTTAACTCAAGTCAGTTCAATGTCGATTGAGTTCAGATCAATACAAGTGTCATTGTTGCAAGATATGATTCTGCTGCCAACCAGTTTTGCAGAATACAATATTGTCATCATCCACTTTAAAGAGAGAGTTCAGCCAAAAATGAAAATTCTGCCATCATTTACTCATCCTCTAATTGTTCCAAACCTGTTTGTGTTTTTTTCTTGTCGAACACAAAGGATATACTGGAGAATGCTGAAATAAAACAGCTATTGAAATCTTTAGTATTTTCCCCCTATGGATGGCAATGGCTGCTTATTTCCAGCATTCTTCAGAATATCTTGTTTTGTGTTCAAGAGAAGAAAGAAATTCATAACAGATCAGAACCTTTTGATTGTGAGTAAATGGTAAGGAATTTTTCAGTTGAAGTTCATCTCAGATAATGGCAACTGTTCAGCATTCAACAATAGCTGTTAAAACATCATGGCAAAACACAACATATAGAAACTTAAATCTCCTGCAGATGCTAAAATCGATTTTTTGAGCATAAATAAACTAGAAAATAATAAAGTGCCATTAAAATGCAACTTGTAACTGCATTGACTGTTACAATTGCAATAGACTAAACAGTACATATTGAATAATTTAGTCAAGTAAAGAGTAAAAGTTGCTGATATATTTGATAGTACACAACCACTTGTTAAGTCGTGACATATGGAATACTGTTTCCGGGTCCAAACCGCTACTCGTTTGAATTGAGAAAATATTAGTTTATGACCACTTTAAAGTCCTATCACACATTAAAGTGGTGTTTATATAAAGTCATCATGGTGTACACAACAGTCTCTGGACTTGCTGCATCACAGACGCCAATATTTTAACAATTTATAAAAAATTTATCACTTTCTGATATTATGCATGGGTATATATATTGCGATTGTGATTTCCAAAAATATTACATCGCTTTGTAAACGTTTATAATTACCATTTGTTGAGTCTCCCCATACAGTTTGATAGAGCGATTGGACCCGGAAGCCACTTAACGTGACATCACACTTAACAAGTTTATTCTTAAGTAGAGTAACTAATTAGGTTTACTCCAGTAATTTTTACACATATGTCTGGTTGTCATATAAGTCGGAGTGACAGATGATAGATGAATGCGAACACAACAGTTATTTACATTTCTTTATGTATTTTCTCGTATGCTTTTTATGGATGAACTTTAGTGCTAGTGAAGGCAAGGTGAAAATCATAATTTTAGTTACTAAACCCTACTTTATATAGCAATTGAAATAATGTATATACAGTATGTTGCATGCATGGTGGCCTCACAGCAAGAAGGTCACTGGTTCAAGTCTGGGCCAGTTTGCATTCCTGTGTGGAGTTTGCATGTTTTCCCAGTGTTGGTGTGGGTTTCCTCTGGTTGCTCCGGTTTCCCCCACAGTCCAAAGACATGCGCTTTAGGCAGGGGTGGACTTAGTGATTTGGGGGCCCTAAGCAATTCCAGGTATTGGGCTCAAGCATTGAAATTCGAAACATTCTCTTTCTCTATAGATATTTTTTTCTCTGTAAGTTCGTTTTGGTGTTTTTTTTTTTGTTATGGTTTAAAAATATATATATTTTTGGAATCTTAATGTAAAATTAAATACACATGTAAATTCACAAATAAAAAACAAGTTTACAAACATGTACAGTTAATTAGCCATATTAGATTTCAATATTTGCATGTGCAGTATGGAAGGAACGCTCCATTATTCATGAAGCCCCCGGTTTTAAAAGGAATAACATAAAAATCTCAATGGTTAAAGAAAGATTTTACAACATATGATAGTAAATGTATAAAAGAGCTACATGATTAATATAGGCTTCTTGGCATTGATCGGGCCCCCTAATTCCCCAGGGCCCTAAGCAGCTGCTTACCTTGCTTATTGGTTAATCCGCCTCTGGCTATAGGTGAAGCTGCACGGGTCGTTCATATATCATATGAGAAACAATGTGTTCCTGTGTTTTTTCGCTTATTTCTAAAAAAAGATCAGGTTTCGGAAACAATAATCACTCCCACCTTATTATCATCAGCTCAAGAAGTTAGTTATTTCAAATATAGATGAGATTGTGAGCTCTCTGGAGAAAGTGAAACCTCTCGCACTTTTAGACGGGCTCATAAAACAACAACAGGACATGCAGATTTTGTTCTTCTTGGCTTTGTGGCTGTTTATCAAGACAATGACAAAGTTTGATTGAGCTCAGGTCAACCATGGCTTGTTATTATGTATATATTATAATGGTGTAATGTCTCGACTGTGTTTTTGGCGGTTCCTTTGTTTTTATTCATTCTCCTGCTTGATGTATCTCTGTAAACCAATAGCATTCAGCTGTGCATCTAGCTCCTCCTTTTGGTACTCTTTGTCCTGCTTGGCACCCTTTGAAACCCTTTATGGTTTGCGAACTGAACCATATACCATACCATACCACTCAGTGGAAACGGGCCATAAATTAGCCCTAGTGTGTGAATGAGTGTGTATGGGTGTTTCCCAGTGCTGGGTTTCAGCTGGAAGGGCATCTGCTGTATAAAACATATGCTGGATAAGTTGGCAGTTCATTTCACAGTGGCAATCCCTGATAAAATAAATGGACTAAGCTGAAGGGAAATGAATAAATGAATGTTGCATGCAACCATACTTTTTTTTCACAGCGCTATATATGAATGAGCATCTTCAGATTTTTCCTTTTGTGGTATATGACTCAATATTTATTTTGCTGTAAAACTAACCCTTTAAATACTAGCAGGAAAAGAGCACATTTCATTTTTTTCCAAATACTGTAGATTCCAACAAACACCAGCAATTTGTCTAAGGAGAAACAGGGGAAACGATAGCCTACCTACCGCTTTCCTAAACTCAACACTCAACTACATCAACAACATGTAAAAAATAGGCCACTGACAACTTTACACTTCACATATCACAAAACATGCAGTTTGATCCCAACTTTTTTTTAAAGAACCTAAAAAACAGCACACAAAAAGAACATTCATTAATGTTAACATATTATTTATGTTACTCTCATTTATTTTACAGCGTCTTCTAATTTTCTCTACCCAAATCACTAAAATTTGCAATTGTTTGCATTCGTATACACAAAAGAAGCTCAATTCTTCGAAGTGGAAAGATTTTGTACACACATCAGCAGGCAGGCGGGTGCTTAATTGGATCGTGCTGCTGTGGTCTGTAAGTAGGTCATGTCAGACAGTGATTGCCATCTGCTGACGGTTCGCTCAGCGGTGCTTGGTCAATGAAACCCGCACCGGCAGAGGACGGTCAGCTGTAGACCAGAGCCTCCGCCATATTGAGTCACTGTTGCACATCTCATTTATCTAGACACAAACAAACAGTCAATTAAAATACACTACATTTGAGAAAAACAATTACATTAAACAAAAGTAAGAAATTACATGCATAGTGTGATAAAATGCATAGTTGTTAATATATGAGTACATAATATCGAACATGGGGGATAATATAACCTAATAACTTAAAGAGATAGTTAACTCATAGTTTACTCTGCCTAAATTGGTTCCTTACCTTTATGAGTTTTTTTAATTCTGTTGAACACAAAAGAAGATATTTTTTATGAAAGCTGTAAACTGTAACCTTTGACTACCATAGCCATTGGTCAAATATTATATAAATAACAGAAAAAAGAAACACAAAAAAGCTTTGGACTAATTTTACAGCTTATAGGCCTAAATAATTTTGATTATTCTAGGGTTAAGCTTAACAAATTCTACCCCTCCATCTCTAAATGTAACAAATGTAAATCTGCGGAAGGCTCCTTGGGACATCTTTTTTGGTCATGCCCAAAACTTTTTAAGTTTTGGAGCGAAATTTTCAGCTTCTACTCTAAGGCTTATTCTTGTGAGCTTACCCCTGATCCCGCAATCGCTGTTTTTGGTTGGTCTGACTCACTTTGTGGGTTCAGTCAACAAATTAAAAAAGCTGTCCTATATGGAATGGTGGTGATAGCTTAAAAAAAATCTTTGTCCATGGAAAAAGGCATTAAAACCATTTTTTTAAATCCTGCCTTTCAGAATTTTCTAGCACTTTACATTTAGAGAGATTTATAGAAACAATCTAATAGCATTGCTGGCTTCTAAGCCACCTGAAAACCCCTTTTTTAATAATCTGTCAAACGTCAAGGATAGCAGTTTAAAGGTATTGTTTGCAAGATCACCATATTGCCTGTACCCACTGGCCTAGAAATATATGTGTAACATTGTTAACCTACAGTATGTGACAATGGTTTAAAAAAAAAATTCTGTCTTTGTCTTTATTTTTGTTTTGTTTTGTTTGCCTTGTGTTGCCTTGTGTTGCTTTAACGTCAAAATAAAAATATAAGGTAACACTTTATTTTGATGGTCCATTTGAGTATTAGTAGACTGTCTGCTTAATATCTGTTGATACTGACATTTAACAGTCCTTCAACAGACATTTAACTGACTATAAGAAACTTTGCAAGTACATGTCAACTTACACTAACCCTAACCCCAACCTCAACCCTAACCCCAACCTAACAGTCTACGTATAATCTAATGAGAATTAGTTGCAATGTAACTTAAATTCAACAAACGGACCATCAAAATAAAGTGTGACCAAATATAATATTAAAAAAAGGTTTTGGACAAGTAAAGGGTGAGTAAAAAATGACAATTTTCAGGTTTAGGAGAGCTATCTCTTTAAAATCAATATTGACATTTTTGAGTTCTATAAGACACTTAATACTAACAGCATCTTGGCACCAAAGTTGAATTTAATTATTGAATGTTATGCAGTTATTGATTTAAACTGAAATAACATTGGCTAACTGAAGAATAATGGCACTATTATCTTGTTACTGCAGAATTTGAATTTGCATAATTTTTGAACTTTGCATCATTGATTCTTTTCTTTTTTGTTTATTACAACAGCTGCTTTTTGAAGTAATCAATGTTGTATAAACTGCCTTAAAAATGCACAGTGATGTGACTTTACAGAGCATATAATACCACGGGAAAATAATCAGAACATTTAAAGAATGAGTAAATATTAACCCTTGAATGTCAATTTAAAAAGTTACACAGGTTTATAAAAAGATCTGTCAAAATTATCACAAAGGTGCCTTTTTAAATATTTGGTAAATACGTTTTTATATTTTTATTACAATTTTCCTCAGTGGGGCTCAGTGGTTAGCACTGTCGCATCACAGCAAGAAGGTAGCTGGTTCGAGTCCCGGCTGGGCCAGTTGGCATTTCTTTGTTGAGTTTGCATGTTCTCCCTGTGTTCATGTGGGTTTCCTCATCATATGAAACAAATACTAATATCCAAACTAACACACCCATATCCCATAATTATAAATGATTTGCCCTGCAGTGCTCAAAGGCAGAAAGCAAGAAAGAAAGTGATTATTTTCTCCCCAGCCCAAACCAGAATGTGCCAAAAAATACACACTTTTCATATTTTCATATTTTGTCTTGCTAACAAAACAAAGAAGCATGTTAATAACAAATGTAGGAATTTTAGTTAAATAACACTGGGATTAAATATGTCAAAAGTGACAGCTCACCCAAAAATGAAAATAATGTCATGGTTGAGTCTCACTCAAATTGTTCTAAACGTTTATAAATGGACTTTTATTGAAAACAAAAGAAGACATTTTGAAGAATGTCAGAAGCTGTAGCCTTTGGTTTCCAGAGTTTCATTACATTTTTGGTTCCTACTATGGATGTCAATGGCTACCTCATATAAAATCAAGTCAATGTTTATTTATAAAGCACTTTTTAAAAACAACAAGTGTTTACCAAAGTGCTGTAAATGCATGCCCCATTTAAAACAAAGAGAGTAGAAATTAGTTTTAAGACTAGGTTAAAAAACGGAAAGGGTTTTGGGTTTCAAAGTTTTGGGGCAATCACTGAAAAAAACACCCTGGTTTTTAACCTTGTGCATGAAAAAATAAGCCAAAAGTAACTGATCAGCACATCTAAGTGCCCTTGATGAAGTGTACAATTGAATTAAATGCAGAAAGGTGTCCTGGTGCTATAGTGCATATACAGTAGGGCTTTAAAGACCAAAGGTTTAGGACCACCTGATGGTGAGTATATGATGATGAGTACATTTTAATTTTCCTTTCAAGTTCCTCTACACTCTCAGAAATAAAGGTACGCGAGCTGTCACTGGGGTGGTACCTTTTCAAAAGGTACACATTTGTACTTAAATGGTCCAAATTAATACCTCAAGGGTACATATTCATATATTAAAAGTACAAAAGTGTTCCTTTTAAAATTTGTAGGTACTAATATATACTTTTGAGGTACCAATATGGACCCTTCAAGTACAAATATGAAAAGGTACCACCCCAGTGACAGCTCGCGTACCTTTATTTCTGAGAGTGTAGGGGAGCCGAAATGATTACAAAAACTTGACTGAAAAAAAACAATTTGTCAATAAGGATGGGTGTCCACAAGGGTTAATACAAAGACCACAGCATAAAATAAACTCCAAATATAAATACTTATGTTTGCCTGTACATTATAAGGCGACTCTCACTTTTCACGCCCATAACCCTTGTTTTACACTTTCAAATATAAAGTACTACATAGCATTCATATCTCTTTTACATTAGGCAGTTTACCTAACATGTATATGCATAGAAAATAACAACATTTAGTTCAATTATGTATAAAAATGTATAATAAGGACATTTGAGATTCGAAAGAGAGAGAAGAAAGGAGGCTGTTTGCTGTAAACACAGATCAGAGCCACACTGCTGTCCCAGTGCCCTGGCTGAATACCCAATGAATCAGCCTGAACAGCTTCGCAGTATCTGATCTCAAATCAGTGTAAAACAATTACAATGTCCAGGACAGATGATACCACTGGTTCCAGATCAGTTAGTAACAGCAAATCATTCCTGATCAAAAATGACAGTGCATACATTAAAATAAAGCATTCAGTCATGGAGTTACCACTGAATGCTGAGAACACACTTTTTTGCACATGGTTTAGATGAATGTGTTTTAAATCTAAAATTAGCTCCTGTGAAGTTCAGAATTATGCTTTCTTTCCGTCTCTCATGTTTCTCTCTCACTCAGACTAAACTTGAAGTGATCGCTCTGCGAATTCCAAGATAATATGAGAGAAGCCAGTCTCCATGGCAATGGTCGCTAGTGGGTGAATCACCCTTAGTTACTATTGCACAATCAAAATACAGGATGAGATCCCAAATTGTGTCCATGGCAACTTAGCGGATGTCATCTACTTAGGGTACTGGATCGTGGTCCTGCAGGTCGAGACAGGACTTTTAAAAATGTCTGAACCACTTTCTGGCCTTTTGATTGACTTCAGCTTTCAGAGCCAGAAATGATCCGCTTGATTGATTGCCAATGTTTCTTATATTCAGCATGAATTCAGTCTGTAAATTTGAGCAGAATTATATGAATACAAATTGAAATGCATTTCGTCTATTATGTAACTGTGCTGAATTGATGACGTGGCCAGCTTGACCGGTGGACAAAATCCCATCATGTTAACCATTATCTTCAATTATTGTTATGTAACACAATTTGAAGATATATATATAGGACATCAAGGTTTTTCCACCAAAAATTGCTTTCTAAACTCATTTGAAACATTTCTGAAAATATAACATCATTGTTTGTTATTTGAACCATTTCAAGATTCAGGTTTATTTGTATAGCACTACTCACAATTGTTGTTTCAAAGCAGCTTTACTAAAGGTGAACATTATTGCATTACAATCAAAATCTGAAAAGTTAAGGAGTTGTGTACAGGGCAGACATTACAGTGCTCAGCATTATTGAGTTCACCCCATTTTGAAAATGAATATTTTTATCCATTTCTCAGTGAATATAGGCAATGTATTTTGGTGCATTTAAACAAAACTGAATTTAAAGAAGAGATGCATTTCCCTGCATTTTCCAATTCAGATTTCCTCAAATTTGTCATTTTATGCTGTAAATGACAACATTTTCTTTTCATTTTAGAATAAATGTCATCAGCCTTTTGCAGAAATGTTTTACTCAAATATATAAATATAATAACAGTTTTTAGTTTGTTTACACACCCATACATATATACAGTGGTGTGAAAAGGTGTTTTGATTTCTTATTTTTGTCATGTTTGCAGCAAATTAATGTTTCAGTTCATCAAACAAATGTAAATATTAGTTAAAGATAGAACTTGTAAACACATCATGCAGTTTTGAAATAAAGGTTTTTATTATTAAGGGAAAACAAAAGAAAAAATGATATAGCCCTTTGTGAAAAAGTGTTTGTCCCGTAAATCAGGGGTTCCCAATTAGTGGAGGTCGTGAGACAATGAGGGGGGGTTGCTTGGTGATTTCCAAAAATCAAATTAATTTAATTAAACTAATAGAATTACCTATTGTGTGGCTGTTTATATATGTATAACCACCTCAGAGGATATTGGGGGTCACGAGTCACTGGCAGTGTTATTTTGGGGGTTGTGGGCTAAAACATTTGGGAACCCCTGCCATAAATAACTGGTCTGGCCAGCCTTAGCAGCAACAACTGCAATCAAGCGTTTTTGATGACTTGCAGTGCTGTAACAGACTCAACTTTGTAGAATTGTTGTACTGTTGAAGTCAGAATTATTAGCCCCCCGTTATTTTTTTCCCCAATTTCTGTTTAATGGAGAGAAGATTTTATCGACACATTTCTAAACATAATAGTTTTAATAACTAATTTCTAATAGCTGGTTTATTTTATCTTTGCTATGATGACAGTAAATAATATTTGACTAGATATTTTTTAAGACACTTCATACAGCTTAAAGTGATATTTGAAGGCTTAACTAGGTTAATTAGGATAACTAGGCAGGTTAGGGTAATTAGGCAAGTTATTCTATAACGATGGTTTGTTCTGTAAATTATCAAAAAAAAAAGCTTAAAGGGGCTAATAATTTTGACCATAAAATGGTTTTAAAAATAAAAAAAAACTTATTTTATTCTAGCCAAAATAAAACAAATAAGACTTCTTCAAAAGAAAAAATATTATCAGATATACTGTGAAAATTTCATTGCTCTGTTAAACATCATTTGGGAAATATTTAAAAAAGAAAAAAAAATCATAGAGGGGCTAATAATTCTGACTTCAACTGGAATCCAGCCACATTGGAGTTTTTTTGAGCATGAAGCACCTTTTTGAGGTCAATGCCACAGCATCTCAATTGAATTTAGGTCAGGACTTTCACTAGGCCACCCCCAAGTCTTCATTTTGTTTTTCTTCAGCCATTCAGAAGTGGATTGCTGGTGTGTTTTGGATCATTGTCCTGCTACAGAAGCCAAGTTCACTTCAGCTTGAGGTCACTAACAGATGGCCGGACATTTTTTTCGTCAGGAAATTTTGGTACACAGCAGAATCCATGGTTCCAAACCATTTTTGCACATTCTCTTTTATTGTGACCTCTTGGATGAGTTGTCGCTGCAGCCTTGGGGTAATTTTGGTCAGCTGGCCATTCATGGTATGGTTCTCCACTGTTCCATGTTTTTGCCATTTGTAGATAATGACTCTCACTGTGATTTGCTGGAATCCCAATGTTTTAGTAATGGCTTTATAATTTATTCCAAACTGGTAGTAATTCTCAATTATTTTCTTTCTCTTTTTTTTATATAATTGGATCTCAGCATGATGTCTAGCTTTTGAGGATCTTTTGGTCTACTTCACTGTGTCAGGCAGGTCCTATTTAAGTGATTTCTTGATTGCAAAGAGGTGTGGCAGTAATCAGGTCTGGGTGTGGCTAGAGAAACTTAACTCAGGTGTGATAAATCAAGAATAAATATTAATACATGTGAGAATTTAGTAGAATTTGAGACACGTACATGTGGCATAAGTATATATGATTTACATTGTGCAATAAACTTAAGTTTGAAAATAATATTAACCCCATCTATATTAGTATAGTACAATATTAGAACAATATACTTACACATTTTTATCACACTTATACAATTTTATCATCTTTTATTTAAATCCTTACACTCTTTAAAGCAGGACAGATTCCGATCGCCTCTAAACATTTTTATCATTCATGATAACAGCAATATTGAGTCTTTTGATTCTCAAGACTTTTCTGACCTCAATGAGGTCATGTATTGTCTGACCGTAGAACGCTACATTCACATGCAGGAAATGGGGAGGATTATACAACATCCTCTCACCTCTCTCCATGTGTATTTACACGACGGGAGTGAGTCACGGAGAATAATAGGGGAAGATTCATTCAGGCACACACATACACACACATACACATTAGCCAGCCTTAAACTCAAGCACGTATGCACACTCACAGATTTGTACACACAGACCTGGATTCATAATTATAATGATGACGCACAAATGGATGAAATATCTCCGTCATCTCTCTGAGTCTGAGGAGGAGGAGATGAGGAGAGAGAATGAGTGAAATACAAACAGAAAGACTGATAGTGGTTCTCTATCATGTGCTGTGTTGATTTCAGGTCAGGACTGCTTTGTCTGAGGAACAGTTGGATAACAGCTTTCCTTGCCCTATTTACCGGTAATGGCCCCCCGTTGTGGAGCAAGAGCTGCTGTTGATTTCACTGAGACTTTCTGGCAATCCTTCTTTCTTCTGTATACTGTTGTTAACCAGTGGTAACTTTGTATCTACTGATATTCACTTCAATGTTGTGCGATCAGGAAGGTTTATATCATGTATGGGTCTCTTTTAGAAACATCCAGCAGTCCAGTTTTAAAAATAAAGGTTATCTGTTGGTGTCAATGGTTCCCTGAAGAACCTTTAACAGCCATGGAACCTTTTCATCCACAAAAGATTCTTTATAGTAGAAATTAAAATGTTATTTTTAACAAAAGTTTTCCTGGGGAGCCAAAAATAAAAAAGGGTTTTATATAGCATCATTCTGAAAAACTTTTTTGGTTTAGCGTGACTCATTTTAAGAGTGTTATCCTGATCACGAAGATTAGGCCAGTTATAGAATCATGGAAAAAATAAAACATATTTAGCATTAGCAGGTGCTTATTCACACACTTTTTCCACACTTTATCAATGTCCACATTTATATAACATCACACTGGTGACATCTCTGGGAAATTAATTAACAACCATTCGATGTGTGTTTCATGAGCTCCACCATATTCTTGAAAACTCATCAAATTAGTGAGCTGATAAAATGAAACACCTGAGATTAATTTCCCTCCTCTGTCCTCAATGTCATTTAGCACACACAGCTCTAGATGGTGCCATGACTCAGCAAGAACAGTTCTCAAGGCAGATCCAGCAAATATATATGTAGGTCATGAACACCTTTATATTGCTTCTAATTTCACACCTAAAATAAATATTCTTGAGTCATTTTAAGTCATAGGTAAACAGAAATCTGGATAACCATGGTGCAGTTTTCACATGACTCACAGTTTTACATGAGATAAACAATTAATCATGTTTTACACTGAGCAACCTTAAACCCTGGGTTATTACATGGGGTTATTATCCTTATTTGGATATTAGTGTCAGCACTAATCTTAATAAACACACATATTTACATAAGGGCTAGGATTGCAAATCCTCGTATCATATTTTGCGGTGCCTATGTAGTTTGTTCCCAAAGGAGAACCCTATACGAACGTTTAAAGAACATTCTGTATTTGTAGGGACCCAGCTGGCGTTATGAAGGAAATATTAATTACCTAAAAGGGTTGGTTCGATTCAATCACAGCACACTATTATGAATAAGATATAACTTCACTCACAGGTGAGCTCATGCTTATCTGCAAACTGGTCTGGTTTAAACTGAAGGTTATCTGGAAAGAATCTACTAAATACATCTGACAAGTCAAGTCATCTTTATTTATCACTTTATATAGTAAAGAATGAGAATCTGCATCATGGCAAGTGATTTATGATGCACTCTCGAGTGCACAATGTAAACCAATGCAAATCACCAAACAAAAGCTGACTGTTTTATAATAATACCTTTTGACAAAATCTTGCAAATACTCAGAATATAATATGCACTTATTATAAACCCTCATTACAGAGGCTTGCAAAAGCATTCATACCTTTTCTCACATTATGACCTCAAACATAAATATTTTTTATGGGAATGTTATGTGAAAGACCAACACAAAGTGGCTTACAATTGTGAAGTACAAAGAAAATTATACATGAGTTCATTTTTTTTTTTTACAAATTAAAAACTGAAAAGTGCAGTGTGCAAATGTATTCAGCCCCTCTGAGTCAATACTTTGTGGAACCCCTTGTGGAACTGGTATATCTCTACCAGTTTGCACATCTAGAGCCTAGAATCTTCACCCATTCTTCCTTGCGTTTGTGAATGTCATTTTTCAGATCTTGCCACAGATTCTCGATTGGATTTTGGTCTCATGCTCACGTATAATTTTCTTTCTACTTCACAATTGTATGCCACTTTGTGTTGGTCTTTCACATTACATTCCGATAAAAAAATATTTATGTTTGTGATCATAATGTGAGAAAATACAAAAAAGGGGTGTGAATACATTTGCAAGCCACTGTATATGTCTGATAATCTAGAAAAATATTAATTCCAGAATATTCTGTCTCTAGCACTGAAGTGTAGGCTAACTATAAAAGCTGATGCAGATCAAATAAATATAATAAAGATATTATAACAAATGAAGATAAACCAATAAAGATGAAAAACAAATAAAGATAACCCATAAGTGACAGTAAGTGACAAATAAACTGCTGCCAGAAAACATTTCCATGATTTTCTTTTTTATTTGTAGTGTGAGTGCTTAATTGCAAGGCAGTGTATAATAAAATAAACCTATAGAAATCAATGAGATCCAGGTTCCTGTGTACCAAATTCCCAGAATGCACTGTGCTGTAACGGCACATTTCTATTCTACAGATTGTTTCAATGCTGCTTTAATTTAGTTAACAAAAATAGAATCGGTGATGTGAACTCCAACATATATGGCACAACGCGGCTCTTAAAAGACACTAATGTCATTACTGGAGTTAGTAAGGTGTTTATTCAGTTCAGTTCATGAACTGTGTAAAGTTCAATTAAGAGTTCAATTTAGGTACTGTAAAAGCAGCTCCACAGAAGACAAAAAAACTTTGTTATTCAGCTCAGATCAGTTTAATGCTAATTCAATTTAATCAATAACAGAGTCCACGGTACAAAATCTGGTCAATCGTGAAACAAACTCAATTTAGTCACATAGCAGCTCTTCAGAGGACAGTAGAGTTATTCAGCACAGTTCAAAGGTTTTGTTCTGTATGTGTTCACTGTCAGTGCAGTCAATTTCATAATAATGCTAAATAATTATTAAATAATAACCTAACTAATACTAAAATGTCATTTAAAGATTAACAATAACCTCTTTAGCAAAGGAATTCCTTATGTTATTTTAAAACTAAAAGAGCATGAAAACTATATACAAAGTTCAGTCATGAAACTCTATGCGCGCAGGCTGATAGGTCACCTAATCTGCTCCTACATCATTAACTATGGCGCAGGAGATTGGTTGCTGTCGCCTCGGCAGGCAATGAGTTTGCTCCTCCACATTTTAAATGCCCAGTGTTGTTCTGCACTGTAAAGCTGCAGTCAGTTCGTACTTGTGAAAATCAGTCAGACAGCAATGCGAAAAGGGACGGGATAAAACAATACAATTAGACGTTTACGCTTTATATTTATAATTTCTGTACAGCGAGGTCACGTTTTGATCTTGAGTCTCACGCATATCACAGGATGTGATTTCGCAGTTTAGAGTTCACCAAGCTTAACTTTTGAATGAAGCGACATGCAAAACTTGTCACACAAGCTTGCATTTCCAGTCTGCCGCATTTGCTTGCGTATGAATGGATGTCTGTGAGGCAAAGAAAGTACAGTGTGGCCGCAGCTTAATGTTGCAGCATATTTTCGAAGACCCTCCTCCACCCCAGCTCCACCTGTGCCACCAAGACCAAACGAATCAACATTGCTAGATACACTCACCGGCCATTTTATTAGGTACACCTGTCCAACTGCTCGTTTCCGCGAATTTCTAATGAGCCAGTCACATCAAGCTCAGCAAGTCAATGCATTTAGGCATGTAGACATGGTCAAGACGATCTGCTGCAGTATGATGAAGGATTGAAAGGTGATTTAAGTGACTTTGTACGTGGCATGGTTGTTGGTGCCAGACGGGCTGAGTTTTCCAGAAACCGCTGATACTGGGATTTTCCTGCACAACAATCTCCAGGGTTTACAAAGAATGGTCCAAAAAAGAGAAAATATCCAGTGAGCGGTGGTTCTGTGGGCGCCAATGCTTTGTTGCCTGATCTGATGAGCCTCAATTTTTGCTGCGACAGTCGGATGATAGGGTCAGAATTTAGCATAAACAACATGAAAATATGGATCCATCCTGCATTGTATCAACGGTTCAGGCTGGTGGTGGTGGTGTAATGGTGTGGGGGATATTTTCTTTGGGCCCATTTGTACCAGTTGAGTTACTGGGTTGCTTGGTTCGGGACCTGTGGAGCTGTGCATCGATGGATTTGCTCTTTAGTGTTTGAACTCTCAGCAGTGAATATTAAACCACACTGAACTAAACTGAACTTCAACACTAAAAACTGAACTGTCAATTTATTATAATCTTCTATGTGAAGCTGCTTTGACACAATCTACATTGTAAAAGCGCTATAGAAATAAAGATTAGTTGAACTAAATTGAATTTGAGAATCGTGTCAACGCCACAGCCTACCTGAGTATTGTTGCTGACCATGTCCATCCCATTGTGACCACAGTGCACCCATCTTCTAATGACTACTTCCAGCAGAATAGATAACGTGTCATGTCATAAAGCACAAATCATCTCAGACTGGTTTCTTGATCAATGCAATGAGTTCACTGCACTCAAATGGCCTCCACAGTCACCAGATCTCAATCCAATAGACCTTTGGGAAGTGTTGAAATGGGGATTCGCATCATGGATGTGCAGCCAACAAATCTGCTGCAACTGTGTGATGCTATCATGTCAATATGGAATCATCTGAGGAATATTTCCAGTACCTTGTTGAATCTATGCCACGAAGGATTAAGGCAGTTCTGAAGACAAAAGGGGGTTTAACCCGGTACTAGTAAGGTGTATCTAATAAAGTGGCTGGTGAGTGTAAATCTTTGAGATGTGTCATGACAGAAATAAAAATATTTAAAACCTAATAAAACTGACAAAAAGCCACAACAAAATACTAAACTACCTTTAACTAGCGTCACCCACTCAGTGATGCTAAAATAACCCTGTTACTTATATAAGAAAATGGGGTGTAATTGTAATCGAAGGATATAAACAGTATTTCAAACACTGTCCAACTATGCTTTTAGCTATGACTATTCATATATAGTGTTCTGCTGATGGACAGGAATGGAGTCAATGTTGTAAAAAAGAAAATGTCAGTGTCGTCATAGAGAAAACCAGGAAATTCGCATAATTCTCCTTTTCCACTCTTCCTCTTCCTCCCAGACATGCTCTCAATATTTCCGCATGGATGTTTCGCCACTTTCCCTTTCCAGCTTTACCCCTCAAGACATTTAACTCACTGTTTTTTCCCTTCCTCTGTTCCTCAGTCTCTTATTTTCAGGCTCAATCTGTGTGAACAGATGGCGTGTAAAAGGCTTTATTCCTTCCATTACAGATGAAAAACTTGCAGTGAGAATTCATCCCGACCAGAACCCATTCATGAACTCATTAAAAACCAAAAGCCATCTTTGGCCTTAGAGATTTATATGTAAGTTGACACAGCCTGTTTCAGTGGTTCAAAGAGCCGTTTTGTTTGTATAATATGAAACACATCACATGAAATAGATATCCTGCTTTATTCTGAAGGTTTTACTGCTCTGATTCTTCAGTTATTTCCCCAATATCTTCTTTCACTGGATAATGATACAGCTGAGTCACCAGTTCTCCATTGCGGCACAGGAATCTCTGGAGATGTTTATATTAATCTAAAGCCAAAACTGCTGACAGCTTTGTGATACTATATATACAATACACTATATATAGTGGCTCACAATATTTATGACTCACAATAACCTTTATCACTTCGCAGTAATATGCTGTATGAATTATGCCGTATATATTAAGGATTTTTATGAATACGTTTTAGCACAGTATTACGTTGTGTTCAAGTTTGCTCAAATTTATCAAAATTCACCTCATATATTAAGGCTTTTTAAAGCTTATGGGAATGCAAATGTACCAGCAAACATACAGTAAACCCACATAGCTTTTCTCACTTGCTTGTGAACTACAGTTGAAAACAAAATGATTAAATGACATTTCTTTTTAAAATGTTTCCCAAGTGATGCTTAAGAGTGCAAGAGCACAGTATTTCCTATTATATTTTTCTCTTGAAGAAAAACTTATTTCTTTTAGTTTGGCTGGAATAAAATAAACAAAAAAAGTAAAAATGGCTAAGGTCAATACTATTAGCCCCCTTAAGAATTCTTTTGCCCCCTTGATTATCCACAGAGCCGAATTAACTAACCTAACTTGCCTAATTAACCCAGATAAGCCCGTAAACTGCACTTTGAGCTGAATACTAGTATTTTGCTAAATATTTAGTAAAATAATAAGCACTGTCATCATGGCCAAGATAACATAAATTAGTTATTAGTAATTTGTTATTAAAAGTGCAGTTTGTAAGTTTGACACCCAGTGGTTGAACTAGGTGTTGCACCCCTGGTTCAAAACACGCAAGAGCAGGTTGCCAGATTGACGACATCAACAGAAGTGTGCCAAACTATCAAGCCTAAAGGCTGATTTAAATTGTGTTCAAAATAAAAGCAAGGGCACCCGATAGAAGGCATATTTTCCATATTAAAAATGAGGTTTTGTTCTAAACAACACCTCAAATTAATATATTAGAAACGGCTTCTATTTCTTGCAGCTGAACATCAGAAAACTGACAATGATCACCTCAGGTAGACCTCATGTGCTTTATTCAGTGTTAAATGCCAATAATGTGAGTTTGAATGCCATTTTACAAGACATTTATTGCCATGCTACACTGTAAAATAAACATAATTTTATGCTTTTTTCCGGCAGTTGGGGTGCTGGAAAAAAAAAAAGTAAAATAACGGCAGTAAAGTTACAGAAATTTACTGTAAAATAGCCCTTTAAATTACAGAAATTTACCAGAAATTTAAATTTAAGTAAATTTCTGTAATTTAATGTCTGTTATTTTACAGTAAATTTCTGTAATTTAATGTCTGTTATTTTACAGTAAATTTCTGTAATTTGATGTCTGTTATTTTACAGTAAATTTTTGTAATTTAACGGCCCTTTTTTTCCGGCACCTCAGCTGAAAAAGCAGCAGCAGATAGTTTAGCTCAGATTTTGAAAATAAACCATTTGAAATGGAACTTCAGAACTGTGACATAAGCCAACACATATCAGTGATTCAGCATGTACATTTAATAATGTTAAAGAGGTTTTATATGTATTAATGAGATTATAAACCTCACCATTTCGTTGGAGTGCAGTAAGTGCACTATTCTGTGCTTCTGATTGGCTGTATTTTATTTTCTGTGGTGTTTCGCCTTGTGCAAACAGCCAAATTGCTTATCAATGCAAATTTTGCAACGTAGTGTGTTGTGAGGACACAGGGTTACAATAGCTATGTTTCCATCCAAAAATGTGAATGAACTTTATGCACAAAACTGGACTATCATATAAAAGACGTGTGAATAAAGCTCCATCCAACGAGTCAAAGCGAACAAAATCGTCACTTCCTGATTAACTGGTGCCATATATGTATGTGTATATATATGAAGAATGTCATTTCTGGTCATATTATCCTAAAAGGTCACAAAGAATAAAGTTTCAAAGGCGGATAATACAATGATTTATTGGCTACATTAATCCAAAATAAACACCACATAGCATATTAACTAAACAACAGTCTAACAGTCGAGATCCATAAATTATAAACGATCTTAAAATAAATGCAATTCTCTTTGGGCTTCAAGGGTATGAATTTCCAGTAAGAATGAAGAAAATGTTTCAAAGAACAGCTTTAATTGACACAAAATCAAACACCAATGATTCATCTTCACACTGACACATACTACTTACACACACTGTTTGTGTAAAAAAAAAAAATTAGGGAAGACGTGGAAATCTTACAGAAATCCTAAGATGTGAATGTGGTAGTTGATTCAGAGATGGCTGAAATGAGGCAGAAAAAAACGACACTGCAGGAACAATGAACATTCGTAAAAAACAGCACGTCTTCTCTTCTGCCCTGCATAAGCCCAGCACAAACACACATTAACACCTCTCGAAGCAACTTCCAGCCTTCGTCTCCACCATACCATGAGATGAAGGAGAAATCGGGGCATCTTCTCTCTGAGCTATGGAAGAAAAATAAAAACACGCATACAAAATGCTTCCAGTGGGACATTCTGGTTCTTGTGTGTTTTTCCATCTCCCTTCCAATTTTAAGGTTAATCCTGTTTTCCCTCTCTCCATTGGCGGGATCCTTCATTCCATGCCACATAAACGAAGAGCGCCAGAACCACATGGACGGCAAGCACAGCGAGGATGGCAGCGTAGAAGTAGCTGTCGTTGCTGGAGTAGCCCAAAGTGGCTGCGAAGAAAGAAATAAGCAAGAATGATCAATGATTACTAAAAGCAAATCACAAACACAGGACTCAAAGACAATACACGGTCAAAAATACCTGTTAATGAACAGTTTCTGTGTTTTGTGATTCACAAGTGTTTATTTACGGTTGTGAATTGCATTATGGGATGTTGATGTCTGCTCTGTTGACTTTTGATGTTGAAAATTTAACTCTACAGTTTAACAAAGTGACTTATATTGATATTTGAGTAGTCTGATATAATATATTGTATACGATATATAGAGAAATACGTCTGTAAAATGTACTGGCAGTTAATTACAAGGTTTTTGTACTGTAATATACAACAACAACCCAGACAATATATCATTATATTATAAACTATGAAATAACTGTTATTAAAAGCATAAATAAAATATTTTTACAGTGTACGTGATTTAGTTCTTATTTAATGCCGTGTCAACAACCAAGACTATTTTCATGGAAAAACATTTCAATGATAAATATACAACTAAAATTAACAAATAAATTAATACATAAATTAAATAAGATTTTTTACCGCTAATACATAAAAAAAATCCCCCAAATTTGTAACCTTTGCCTAAAATGTCCTTCAGAGAGTTTATTTCACAAAAGTATGTTCTGGAGTCATTAAAAGCAGAACAGTTTAGTAGAATGTGTTTTACTGTAAGAGGAACTGTGCGTTATGTCTTTTAAAAATGTCTTTACATTCTGATAGCAATCACCAAGTTAAAGAGATCACCATAAAGCGATTCCAAACCACTTTCTTTTTTTCTCTGAACACAAAAAGATATTTGAAAGAATGCTGTAGAAAAAGATACTATGGAAGTCAATGGTTACCCGCTTCCAACATTCTTCAAATAACAGAAGAAAGAAACTCAAACAGGTTTGAAAAAAAGTTGAGGGTGAGTAAATGTTTTGGCTGAACTATATCGCTTTAAAAGGATAGCCCACACAAAAATTTAAATTAACTTACCATTTACTCCCCTTGAAAATGAGGGAAGATATTTAGAAATAGTAAGGAAAAAAAACACACTATGTATGTTAATGGCAACGAATTTCCAGCATTCTTTTTTGTTCATCAGAAGAAAGAAACTGAATTATGTTTAGAACAAGTGGAGGGTGATTAAATAATGACAATGTTCATTTTTGCAGCATGTATTTTGTGGGAGACATAAGACCATAACATGTCCAACCTATTGATGAAAATTTGTTTTATATATCACGTCTTGTCATCTGCACTTTCCCATTTAGAGCTGCGGCGAAAAACAGTTTGAGAAATGGATTCTGCGATTTCCAAAATCCATTGCTATTTTATTTTGAATCTATTTCTTTTTAATGTGATTTTTAACAGCAGATGGCGCTGTATGCCATACAAACCTTCATACGCTGCTTGCATCCAATTCCTTACAAATACCACCTATAATACCTAACGAAGTTAGGAATGTTTTAATTGAATTATGAGAGTGTTCATAGTGAGCTGTGTTTACATTAATCTTGTGAAAGCCAATTATGAGAGCGCTTGAGTGTATAGCTGCATCCCAAATGGCACACTATACACTTTGCACTTATGCACTATGTACTTACACACTCAACAGCATAGTATATGAATGTAGCGTCGTCCCAAATGGAACACTAATAGTTTTTTTTACTAAGCGGAAATGCAAACCGTTTCTCTGATGACCTTTGACGGTTGCCAAATTAGCAAATGACCAATCTACCAAATGATACCTGCCATGAGTGTAACCGCATTCACCATCAGGAGACGCTATAATTACTCTCGTAAGAGAATTTTACTTTCACTTATTATTTTTTTAAGTTTTTAATGTAAAAGCCTTACACTATTTATACTACAAAATGCAAAACATCTGCTGTTAATAACTAAATTTAGACTCAATTCAATAGAGAATGGCTGTGCATTTTGAAAATCTCAGAATTAATCTTTCTCCACAGCTTTATTCCCATTACTCAGACAGGGAGAATGGAAGGCAAACAGGAGAGTAATTTTCCTCCTGAACCAACAACAAGCTTTGTACTGTAATGATTTGGGCTTATCCGTCTCTCTCTGTCTTCTGTTCTTTACAGTCTGGTCTGGTCTGTTTGTAATTGTTCATGTGTTTTGAAGGAAGCTTGGATTTTGAGGAGATTTTCTAAAAGGTGGGATCTTATGCTTTCAAAACTAGTTTGCTATCTAGCTTCACTGAAAAAAAGTTCACAAAACCTACCTTCAAAAGGACAATCATCACAAAAAAACACTCTTATGCTACCCAAGAGCAAGGTCATTATTTTAACAGAAATCTTTGATGATTTATAAACTCCACTGATAGAAAAAAGCAACACATATTTAATAGCCTGAGAGTGATCATTTTCTTTTAAAAGTCCTCTTAAAATCTAAATTGACAATCTGATAGGAAACTGCATAATTCATGCTAAATGATCTACTTGTATACATTTTTAAATCATGTACCTTGTGTAACAAAACAACTTCTGTCAACCTGTTACTCAAGTCAGGTGAGTGGGTTTGACAGACCACTTGTAGAAACACACTCTTGCTCTCTCAATCAAATCAAAAAAAAAAAAAAACCTCTAGCACTCTTACTGTGTGTTCACACCGAAGACGGCAAAAGCATTAAAGTTGACAACAACGCTATCCGCCTTTACAGCTCCGCCAGCGAGAGCGTTAAAATTTGCTAAATTTAAAGGAGCCATTGCAGCATATAAGCAACTCAGTTACATTCTTGCATAAAAAAAAAACATGCTTTCTACCATGAAAATGTTGTAATCAAATTTATTTAACTATGGAGGATTTTCAATTCAGTTCAATTCATCTTTACCTCTATAGCGCTTTTACAATGTAGATTGTGTCAAAGCAGCTTCACATAGAAGTTCTAGTAAATAGAAACGGTGTCAGTCCAGTTTTCAGAAAGATCAAGTTGTTGCGTGTGACTTTGCTACACTTATCTATTATGTGTCCATATGTCTGAAACATTCTGAAGCAGCATTACTGTTTGTACTGTCGTTATTTTTGAAGCTGCAGCCACCGACCTAGACGAGTTCACAGAGACTGTAACATCATACATCAGTTTCTGTGAGGAGTTATGCATCCCTACCAGGACCTACTTATCATTTAACAATGATAAACCGTGGTTTACACCAAAACTTAGACAGCTTCGTCATAAAAAAGAGGATGCCTACAGGAGCGGGGACAGGATTTTATACAATCAGGCCAGGAACACACTGACAAAGGAGATTGGTGTGGCCAAGAAAAGCTATGCCAAGAAGCTGCAAAACCAGTTTTCTGCCAACGACCCTGCATCAGTATGGAAAGGCCTGAAAGACATCACAAATTATAAAACGCCATCCCCCAGTATCGAAAGCAACAAACATCTTGCAAACGAGCTGAATATCTTCTATTGTAGATTTGACACCTCTGACCAGACACCTCACACCCACCCGGATCATCTCCCTACACAGCCATCAACACCTCCAGCCATCTCCCTCTCACCCCCTACACTTCAGATCAGTGAGGATAATGGGCATCAGATCCTCAGTAAACAGCCATCAACACCTCCAGCCATCTCCTTCTCCACCCCGGCACTTCAGATCAGTGAAGATAATGTGCGTCAGATCTTCAGTAAACAGAGGAGACGAAAAGCACCAGGTCCAGATGGTGTTTCACCAGCCTGTCTGAAAACTTGTGCGGACCAACTGGCTCCTATTTTCACACAGATCTTCAACAGATCACTGAAACAGTGCAAAGTTCCATCCTGCTTCAAACGCTCCACCATCATCCCAATACCAAAGAAACCAAAGATCACAGGACTCAATGACTACAGACCTGTTGCCTTAACATCTGTGGCCATATAGTCATTCGAAAGAATGGTGCTAGCTTATCTGAAGGACATCACTGGACCTTTGCTGGACCCCCTGCAGTTTGCCTATAGAGCAAACAGGCCTGTGGATGATGCAGTCAACATGGGACTGCATTATATCCTAGAACATCTGGACAAACCAGGGAACTACGCAAGGATACTGTTTGTGGACTTCAGTTCTGCCTTTAACACCATCGTCCCATCACTGCTCGAGAACAAACTGACCCAGCTGTCTGTCCCTAGCTCTGTCTGTCAATGGATCACCAGCTTTCTGACAGATAGACAACAGCTAGTCAGAATGGGCAAAATCACATCCAACAGCCACACCATCAGCACTGGTGCCCCCCAGAGATGTGTTCTCTCCCCACTGCTCTTCTCCCTGTACACAAATGACTGCACTGCAAAAGACCCCTCCATTAAGCTCTTGAAGTTTGCGGATGACACTACTGTTATCGGAAGTCATCCGGAACGGTGACGAGTCTGCATACAGACAGGAGGTGGAGTGGCTGGCTTTATGGTGCAGATACAACAACCTGGAGCTGAACACGCTTAAAACAGTGGAGATGATAGTGGACTTTAGGAGAAACCCCCCTGCACTCCCCCCACCCACCATCATGAACAGCACTGTGGCTGCAATAGAGTCATTCAGGTTCCTGGGCACCACCATCTCTCAGGATCTGAAGTGGGACATTCACATAGACTCCATTGTAAAGAAAGCCCAGCAGAGACTGTACTTCCTTCGTCAGCTGAGGAAGTTCAACCTGCCACAGGAGCTGTTCGTACAGTTCTACTCAGCTGTCATCCAATCCATCCTCTGCACTTCAATCACCGTCTGGTTCAGCTCAGCTGCCAAAACCAACCTCCGTAGACTACAGCGAATAGTCCGGACTGCTGAACGAATCACTGGCACTACACTTCCTACACTTCAAGAACTGTACTCTTCCAGAGTGAGTAAAAGGGCTCATAAAATCACTCTGGACGCCTCACACCCAGCACACTACCTGTTCGAACTGTTACCGTCTGGTCGGCGCTACAGAGCACCAAGCACAAAAACAGCCAGACACAGGAAAAGTTTCTTTCCTCAGGCCATCTACCTCATGAACAGTTAAATATTCCCCTACTGGGCAATAAATGTGCAATACTTTCTCATACGCACTTGTACACAGCACCTTATAACCTGTATATTTACAGCATATCTGTACATACAACTCATCATCCAGATCTTTTTGACTAACTGCATCTCTGTTTAATGTTTAATGTTTATTGCCTTTTCTTTTCTTGTATTTAATTTTGTGTTGTCACTCGTCACTTTATGTACACTGGAAGCTTCTGTTGCCAAAACAAATTCCTTGTGTGTGTGAAGCACACTTGGCAATAAAACTGATTCTGATTCTGATAGTAGGATTCCTGCTTATTTTAAGAATTAATTTATTTATTTATATATAAACATTAATGCACATCAGCTCGCCACTACTTCCCTTATGCATGTACATCACTGTAAGAAAACACCGTAAATAATTAGAAATTAGGCAACTGCAATAATCAAAACTTTGAGAACAACTGTGGTCTCTGGACTCTTCTCAACCGGTGGACTTCAACATTTTGATTGCTAGCCACCGAACCACGTCATAGCTCATTACCATGGTTGACTTGATTTCAACTCTCCTCGACATCCACGCAGGCAAAGACACGCCGCTCCACTCCGCGCCGTTATCGCCGCCGGCTCCCATTGAAAATGAATGACTTCTGTTGACTTTGACGCTCGCGCCGCTTTTGGTGTGAACGCACAGTTACTCTCGCACAGAATTCTCTGAGCACAAACATGTTACTTCGTATAATTAGCACTTCTTGTGCATATTGACTCTTTTTGTTGAATCGCTGAATGCCTCCTCAATTGTAAGTCGTTTTGGACAAAAGCTAAATGACTGAATGTAGGTCACAACTGGGCTTTGCGTTTCTTTTCTGTTAAGATCAATTTCCAAAAAAATGGGTTGCAGCCGGTTGCTTTTATTTTGGTTGAAAAAACACAGATTGTTTCATTAGATTTATGATCAATGTCTCAAACATCACATCTTCAAACATTTGCGGTATTTAATCAATACTATGATCATTTGATTGTTTCATCTATTTGATCTCTCTTATCTATCTCTCCCCTAAATCTGAAATGGTGACATATGAACATAATTAAAACTATTTCTAATTCACTTGACTGTAAAACCAACAGATAAATCTTGCTCTGGAGCAGGCTAGCTGTAATAAACAAACTGCTGTAGTAACTTAATTTAGCCTGTTTTCATGCAACCGATTGAGGGCCAAATTTTGCCAGGATAGCTTAAAAATCAAAGCTTCATCCCTTCAACCATTGCTTTTGTTCAGTACCCCTCTGTCCCACAGCAGGTTAACTGTTCTGTGTAAGATACCAAAGCAACAAAGACTGATTAAAGAACTGCCTATACAGTAGCTAAAACCTAGCATTGGTGCAAACTGAACTGAAAAAGAACTAGCTACAGTGGCTAGCCAGCTAATTGGGCTTAGAGAAGTAAAGTTGGTTTTATATTCACACATTCAGACTTTCTCCTTGATAATAAAATTTAGGAAATTTATTGTTTGCTAATTCTAAATAATGGAATCATATTAGCAACCAATGACTATCAAAGTACCGCATTGTTTACAGTCAATTAAATGGTGCTAATGTTGTTTTGAGGTCATTCTTAGATGTGATTTCAGACCGAATATTCAAAGTACCGTGGTAAACAATATAGGGAGTGTGTCACTGAATGAATGTGTGAATATAAAACCAACTTTACCGCTATATTGGGCTTCATGGTACAGGCTCCAGTTCTGCTCACAGATGATCAGAGACTCGATTGGAAACGTTTAGGTTTTTTTCGTTTTGTATAGGCTTATTTACTAATCAAGCTAATTTGATAACAGATTGTAGCAATAACATTAGATAACCTGAATATACTGTGCTTGTTTTTGAAGCTGTGGTTGTGAGTTTGTCTTGTTGGCAGCAGTGGAAAGGTCATTCCACTCGAATGCACCTCACTAACAATATCACAACCTCCTGACAAATTTAATATACTGACTTGCAATGCAACAATGCACTGATATTTAGCAATGAGCTGTGATGTGGAGGGTCTAACGACATTGAGCACAATGGAGCCCTTGGTAATGATGCTGATGATAATAATAATCAGAATTGTTGTTATAACTCTGTAAACAAGTAAATACATGACTGATCAGCCTTTAAAACGAAATACCTTCGAAGAGAAGTGACTTTGATGCAAAATACAGTCCGATGGGTAGAGTTATCATCAGAATAGTGAAAAACAAAAGAGTCTTGAGCACAGACACAAGAGACCCGTCATTCCTGAATGAATAAAGAGGAAGAAAGAGGACAAGGAGAGATTAGTCAAAGTAAACGACTGGAAATGTGAATATTAAACGAAATCAAGTGTAACTAGGTGTCTTTTTGATTTGAATCTGCTAAATTTCGTGTGTTTATTGTTTGAGATTTTGATACGAGGTCACGTGCAGTTTGAGCAGAATTGTGTGAAATAGGCACATGATGTAAGTTATCTCTTACCCTCTGAAATCGGGCATGGCTCCGGGCACTGAGCCCACCTCTTTCTTGTCGTAATTTTGCATTTTGTGTTTTTATTCATCGACAAAAATATGAAAACCGTTGGAACTCAATCCTCTGTAATTCAGTGCTGCGACATCTTGAATTATTTGCGCTTCCGGATCTTTGTCACATGATGTGGATGGTCATGACAGCAGTGGTGTGTTTGTGTCTGTGTTTGCGCATGTCCGCTAGAGGGCGCCGCAGCTCGAGCAGTGCAGGACCCGAAGTGATTAAAAATTCTCAAACCCTTGTTACGTTCTGGGTCTCATACACGACTGGATATTGTCTTCCGTAAACTAGCTCGATTCATATAAACAGTTTGTTATTCAGTTCATGTCACTTTTTACAGTAATTATTGTTCCAAACCTTTATAAAGGTGCACATTATTGCATTACTGACTGTACAATCAAAATGAGAGAGAGCTTTTTGAAGTAGCCCCGGGCCCTAAACCCAACCACCACAGAAATGTAAAAATATAAATTATTGTTATACAGTGTCATAAAAAATGCTGCTATATTAATGTGCATAGGCTATTGCATTTCAAGGAGACTTAAAATAAAAATACAAACGTGCACTGCATTGTGGGTGATTTTAAAACTTTTACAGTAAATTACTGCATATCAGAAATGTGCGGTATTATACTGTATTTAAAGCAATCAAGTACTGCTGCTGTAGTTAAAGACAACACATACGTTCATTTAATTCAATAGTAAGTACTAAAACTAAAGGTTTTGCACTGCTTGTGTAAAATGTAAATAAATTACAGTAAAAGTGCTGTACAAATGGTCATACTTTAAAATGTAAATGTGGTAAAGGGCATTTTACCAGAACAGAAAGATTATTGGTCCAGAAAGTAGACGATGACGGCGATATGATGGTTCAGTGTTTGTTTGTTTTTTGTTTGTTTTTTTTTATTAAACAGAGGAGTACAGAATTATACATAAAACAGTATACAAGGGAATTAACAACAAAAAATAATCATGTACATTAAGTATTTTCCAGCAGTTGGGATGTCTTAATAGCTTTAATATTATTCTGTATAGAAGTCAGGGAATCATAAAAAAATCTTAGATCAATAAGAAATAGTTTACAATTTGGTACAGTCAGCATACATTTTGTTTTGTGGATGTGGTAATTTGCAAATAAAATGAGAATTTTTGTTATTTTGTCCATTTCCAATAATCCAGAGTTGCAATCCATAAATAAAACCCTTTTATCAGTTATATTGATAAATTTATAATACACTTCAAAAAGTAATAAGGAAACTTGGGACCAAAACCGTTCTGTGTAACTACAACTGAAAAATAAGTGAAGAATTGTTTCCGGTTCCATTTTTACAAAAACAACACAAGAGTGAAAAACCTTCCTTAAACTTACTAATAAAGTCATTGCATTGATAGTATCTATGTAATATTTTAAAATTAGTTTCTTTTACTTTATTGGGAATTACGTGTTTTGTAATATCTGACCAGATTTTTGGGGAAAAAAAGAATGAAGGGAATGCTTGTTTCCATTTAACCGTTGATATTGGAGGAACACTTTTATCTGCAGTTAGGATTTTCATGACATAATTGTTATTACATTTTTTATCCACAATAGAAACAATTTTTATCCTTAATAGTAAGCTCTGGAAGTAAGCCAGATACATGGTTATATATTTTTGCGGTTTTAACAAGGTGAAGTAATTTTGGGGAGATACAATGAACAAGTTTTGTGTATTCATTCAAAGTAATTTTTAAACCAAAAGTGTTAATAAATTCACTGTAATTATATAAATCCCCTACACAATTTAATAAGTCTGTAACAAAAATTAATCCTTTTTTAACATAATCATTCCAAAATATGGACTTGTTTTTGAATAAAATATACTGATTGTTCCAGACAATACACGAGTGGGGGGGAAAGTTATGCTTATAAATCAGTTTCCATGTATTCAATGCTTGTTTATGAAAATTGGACATCTTAATAGGAATTTTAGAACACTTAAAATCACAAGTTAGTAAAAAGTGGAGGCCACCACATTTTTCAAAGATAAAATTAGGGATAGAGAACTATAAGGAATTAATGTTATAAAGACAATTCTTGATCCAATTGATTTTAAAGATATTGTTAATAGTTTCGAAATCTAATGCATTTAATCCTCCTTCTGATATATTCCTAATTATTGTTTTTCTTTTAACATACTCTGTTTTGCCTCTCCAAATAAACTTGAATAAAACTTTGTCAATTGTGGTACACAGAGTCTACATAAAGGGACAGTGCAGGGTATACAAGTCTGGAAATACCTTCGGCTTTTGAGATAAGCACTCTACCTTGAACAGATAAATTCCTTTGGAGCCAGCAATTAAAGATATTTTTTTGTTTTTTGTAGCCTTTGTGAAAAGTTTTCTGTAATCCGTAGTAAAGGTTGATTTACTAACTACAATACCTAAATATCCAACTGCCTTTTTAACTTGTATTCCTGCTATACTTAGATCGTCTATCTGGTGTACGGCCATTATTTCACTTTTGGATTGATTAACTAATAGACCTGATGCATCAGAAAACAGCTTAAAAGCCTCCAAAATTACTGGGACTTGATCTTTATTTTTTAAGAATAAACAGGTGTCATCTGCAAGTTGGCTGATAGTTATTGTGGTATCTCCTATTTCAATACCTTTAATTTGGGAACAATGTACAGTATAAAGATTTAAGGTTTCTGCAACTAATACAAATAAAAATGGTGAAATTGGGCACCCTTGTCTTATGCCTCTCCGAATAATAAAACGAGAAGAAGTACCACTGGATAAAGAAACACTGCTTGAAATATTATTATAAAATGTTTTCATCATTTTTTTAAAGGTTGGGCCAAAACCAAAATAATTGAGTGTCTGATACATAAAACTGTGTTCAACTGTATCAAAGGCTTTGTAAAAATCTAAAAATAAAATTATAGCTTCCTCATTTACTAACTCTGAGTAATCCAATAGATCTAATACCAATCTAATATTATTTGAGATATTTCTTCCCTTCATAAATCCAGATTGGGAGAGAAATATGATTTTCTCCAAACATGGTTTTAACCTAGTAGCATATAAAGATGCTAGTAATTTGTAATCCGAGTTGAGTAGCGTAATTGGACGCCAATTATCCAAGTAAAGATTGTCTTTATTTGGTTTTGGAATCAAGGTAATTACTCCCTGTTTCATTGATTCTGTAAGTTCTCCATTGGCAACACATTCGTTAAACATATTTAAAATTAAGTCTCTTATATTTTCCCAGAAAACTCTATAAAATTCAAAAGGCAGACCATCAGGTCCTGGACTTTTGTTGGAAGGCGTTTTTTTTACGATATCGTCCAGTTCCCTTAAAGACATTTCCTCTTCACAAAGGTTTTTATTAATCTAACTTATGCAAGGAATAAAATGCTTTAACTTACTAAAAACAGGTCACTTGAGCCAGAGTTAAAGTTAGATGTGTATAACTTTTGATAAAAATCTGAAACAATTTTTGAAATTGTTTTTTCATCTGTTACTACATTATTATCAATATATAAGGAACTATTTTTTTTGGGTCACCCCGTTTTTTTTCTAAGTTAAAAAAGTATGCAGAATTTTTTTCGCCGGCTTCTAACCACTTTGCTCTAGATCTAATAAAGGCCCCCTTTGCCTTTTCCATATAGAAGGTGTTTAATGTTTCTTTTAAAGTGTATAATTGTTCTGTCTCTGTGTCAGATGGGGAAGTAATACATGCAAGATAATTAATTTCCTTCACTAAGGATTCATAATATAGTCCCTTAGATTTTGACAATTTATTACTAATTTTATTGAAATATTGCGACACTCAAATTTCAATAATTCCCAATTTAAGATATGAGAGTTGATTGTGTTTTTTTTTAAAGAGTCAATTATGCCTTTAATCCCTAAACAGTATTCAGAATTTTGTAATAGAGAGGCGTTTAATTACCAATATCCAGGCTTTCTTGATGAACTACAGATGAAATTTGTAATTTCTAATTCAATACCTGCATAATCAGTTAATGGGGCAGTGGAGATGGTGCAAGATTTAACAGATGAAATCAAACTATCAGATATTAACCAAAAATCTATACGTGATTTCTGTGTCAAGTCAGTTTTAAACCAGGTAAAAGAAGAGGAAATGTCATTGTGTAAAAGTCTATAAATATCTACCAAAGAAAGATTAGAACAAATATCACTAACAATTTTGTTAGGTGTATTATTGTCATATTTTGGAGGAAATCTATCAAAACAAAGAAATATTGTTGAGGATGGAGTTTTCAAAGAGTTTAACAGTTAAGTCTGAAAAGAACTGTGTGTTAAGATTGGACCTATTATAGCCATATACATTTGTAAGAATAACAATGTTTTCTCTAGACTGAGTTACAGTGATTAACCACCTGCCTTCATTTGAGAAATGTGATTCAAGTAAAGTGTTATTAAACTGTGGATTAAATAAAGTCAGCTGAGTTATTAGAACCATGACAAAACATAATTTTTCTCCCCCACTGGTTTGACCAAAAACATTTATCTTTCACGTTTAAATGTGATTCATGCAAAAAATAGACATCTCTGTTTTTTGATTTACAAAAAAGCTTTATGTTTAGTTAAGTCCCTAATTCCCCTACCATTAAGTGAAAACAAGACAAATTAAATGACATGAAATAACAATTTGAACGAGTTCTTAAACGATTCAAGTAGTAGAACTAGAAGAACGTCTTTTACAAGGCAGAGTAAAGGAAAAAAGATGAGTGCAACACTTGTCCAGACCTCCTCATTATAAACGTATTTTCGTTTTTCTAGTTTGAAAAAAGAACCCAGCGTTTAGCAAAATCAAAGAGAGTGTAAGTTTTTGACATTAGAATGTTCAGGTGTGTCACTTAATTATCGTCCACGGTGACATTTTTCCGTCAATGACAGCCGTAGAGCCCTGAAACCCTGCACGTTTACCTTCCAGTCTAGCTTGATTGACAAGCGGCCACAGTTTGTTCCGAGCATCTCTTGCGCGTTGCGTCAAGTCCTCCGTTATTCTGATTTTTTTTTTTTTTTTTTTTGAGGATTTCGGAGCGCTTCGCGTCGGCCCAGATGAGATCACGGTGCCTACGAGACATGAACTGCACAATAATGCGACGAGGATGTGTCAGATTTTTCTTACCGAGTCTGCGAGCAACGTCAATTGAGAATTGCAGAACATCAGTCAAACACGGTGAAACGAGCCACAGTATTTCCATTACTTCCATTTTCACGTTTTCTCCTTCTACTTCAGGGATACCAGCAATACGAAGATTCCACCGCCTTTTGTACGTCTCAAGCTCGTCCAACTTTTCCCAGAGTTGTTTATTTTCTGTTTTAAACTAAGTAACTTGATCCTTTATCGGACGTGATTTGGCAACGGCTAAGTCAGCTTTGTTAGCAATCATGTCAACCATTTCAGACACGAGTTCAGTGATGCGGGTCGAGTTGTTTGAAACAGATTGTTCAATTGCCACCAATTTCTCCAAAAAATCGTCTTGTTTTTTCCCCAAATTTTCAATTGCTTGCAAGAGAACTGCATTAGATGGCTCAGCTGTATGACGTCGCATCTTTGCATGTGGTCTCTTCGTCGCAGTTTCAGGTAGTGTTAATGATGAATCAAAATCGTCCTTTTCCCCTGTTGTTTTGGTATAGTTATGTTGTCTCTTTACTGCTAAAGCATCTTCCATAGCAAGCTGTGAAAGAACTTTCCTTGTTACCAGGCCTATATCAGATAAGTAACAGGTGAGCTCAGTCAATGTCCACAAAGTCACTTGTTGCACAAAAAAAACACTCTAAAAGGAGTAGGGTTCATAAATATCAAATTCGATATGCTATATTCCTATTATACAGTCATGAGGGCAAGTTAGGTCAAGAATTGCAGATAAAGTTTAAGAGCTACTAAACCCACTTCTTACACAAGTGCCATCTTGCCGCCTCCCCGGTGGTTCAGTGGTTAGCATTGTCACCTCTCAGCAAGAAGGTTGCTGGTTCGAGTCCCAACTAGGCCAGTTGGCATTTTTGTGTGGTGTTTGCTCCCTGTGTTCATGTGGGTTCCCTCTGGGTGCTCTGGTTTCCCCAACAGTCCAAAGTCATGCACTATAATAACTAAATTGTACAGGTATGTGTGTGTGAATGTGACAGTACATGGGTGTTTCCCAGTGCTGGGTTGCAGCTGAAAGGGCATCTGCTGTGTAAAACATATGCTGGATAAGTTGGTGGTTCGTTCCTCTGTGGCAACCCCTGATGAATAAAGAGACTAAGCCGAAGGAGAATAATTGAATGAATGAAGTATGTAGATGATGACCTCGTTCCCTTCAGTAATTTCTAGAAATATGAGATTTTTTTTGTCTCTCTTTCTCTCTTAATTAAGAAAAGGCCTGGGATGGTTGTGCAATATTTCACTACATTTTATTTGAAGATTTATTGGACTTTTTGTTTGTAGGACACAATTATTTTAATTGAAGAGATTTTTGATCTTGAAACCAACATGAAAAACCCAGCTTGAGAAAATAGGACTGAATTTGACTGGATTTTTAATTGGGCTGTCCACTCAAAACCTATATTGCTGCGTTATTTCTTTTTTATTATTTTCTCTTTCTCTTTCTCTTTATTCTTTTTTTGAATTTCTAAAATAAAATACATACAAACACAAACATATTTTATCCTGTGAAATATATCAAACGTTTATATCATCAATCTAAAAAAGAAAATCTATTTCAAAAGCAAAGATTTTTCAGTAGTGGGTTGCGGCTGGAAGGGCATCCACTGTGTAAAACATATGCTGGAATAGTAGGCAGTTCATTCCACTGTGGCGACCCCTGATAAATAAGGGACTAAGCTGAAGGAAAATGAATGAATGAAAAGCAAATGTCTTAATAGATTTTATTATTTTGAAATGAGACTAAAGTAAAAAAAAAAAAAAAAGTTAATAATAAATTATTTAATAGAAATAAATAAACTGCAACAGTGGAAAATCTCTTAGTACATTTTGCTTTATATACAGTATATTACAATTTCCAAATAATTTTTAATTATATTTTCCATCTTCTGTAAAACATCTCCAACCATCACATTAGAACCAACATGCAAACATTTATTTATCTGCAATCAAAAATAAGCAAATAACTTATCATGTTTCTATTTCATGACATCACAGGAAAAACATATTTTTTTCTTTGCATTTAATCGTTCTAAAATAAAAGTAATTACATTTTTCCACTGATAAAAAGGCCACTAAAGGTAAAGTCCAGAAGAAAACCAATTAAAAGTTTAATCATTTGTTTAAGTAGGCCAATCAACTTAATCTAACGAAATACAACAAATGAGTTTTTAATGTGCTTTTTGAAATATACTTCATCCAAAAATATTAATTACAGTAATATTGAATATTAAGTGCATTACAGGCACTGCACTTTGCTGTCTTTAACACCATCGGCAAAAATCTCTACAACATTCATATTTGTTTTTAATCATGTCCAGTCAAAAAAGTGAAATATTAGGCTTATATCTTAAATAATACAACTCATATGTATCTTTAACCACCTTTTCAAATTCAGTTAGTCAAAATATTGCACACTTTACTGCTTTTTAAGTCATTCTATATTTGATTGAACAGCTTCCTCGTTTTTATTCAGGCAGAAAAATGTATTCAGAAGTACATAAACGTCCAATGCATTTCATTGGAGTGTCAACAGTATGGCTGTACTCAAGGGTGCATTTAGTGATTTGGGGGCCCTAAGCAATTCTGGCCATGGGGTCCAAAAGTTCTAAAATGCATCTTTTGTACTTTAATTATTATTATTATTTTTATTTTGCTGTTTTCTTACATCACTCAATAATTTCAAAGCATCTTGAAAAACTTTTTAAACTAAAAATGATATACAAACTATTTCATTTTTAAACAAAATCTTTACTTAATTTGTCTGCTGGCCTTTTAATTGAGGGTGGGGGATACATTTGCGCAGATAAACATTTAACTTCTATTGTTTTAGACACTCATACAAAATATAATAAAAAATTATGTTATATATAATTTATAGGTAAAATTCATACTTCTAGGTATTTAATTAGGGGCCCTCAGATTTCCTAGGGCCCTAAGCATCCGCTTATCTTGCTTATTGGTTAAATCCACCCCTGGCTGTACTTACAGGTAACTGGCCAAATCTTGACATAAATGCAAACCTTCTATACCAGGGTGTCCAAACTTGTCATGGAGGGCCGGTGTGCTGCATAGTTTAGTTCCCACTTCCTTCAACACACCTCCCTGGAAGTGTCTAGTGTATTAGCTAGTTCAGGTGTGTTTAAATGGGGTGACAACTAAAATATGCTGGACACCAGCCCTCCAGGACTCAGTTTGGACACCCCTGTTCTATACAGTTGAAGTCAGAACTATTAGCCCTCCTGAATTATTATCCTCCCTGTATATTTCCCCCCAATTTCTGTTTAACGGACAGAAGATTTTTTTCAACACATTTCTAAACATAATAGTTTCTATTAACTGATTTATTTTATCTTTGCCATGATGACAGCACATAATATTTTACTAGATATTTTTCAAGATACTAGTGTTCAGCCTAAAGTGCAATTTAAAGGTTAATTAGGTGCAAGTTAGAGTAATTAGGCAAGTCATTGTATAACAGTGGTTTGTTCTGTAGACAGCTGAAAACAATGTTTAAGAGGGCTAATAATATCCCAGCAGGCACAGGACATCAACATGGCATTAGATTGATGTTGTACCCCAACGTCGTGGGACGTTCCATTTTGTTTGGAATTGAAAATCGGGTTGACGTCAGAACCCAACGTCAGACCGACATTGACGTTGCATTTTGGTTACTTTCCAACGCAACCTAAAAAGAACAAAATTTCAATGTCTAATGATGTTACAGCTTGACGTTGTGTGGACGTTACCAAAATGACGTCTATCAAACATTGGATTTTGGTTGCCATACCAAATGTCAATATTTGATGTCAATATGACGTTGGTTTAAGATGTTGGCTTGACGTTGGATTTTGGTCACTTTCCAACAAAACCCAAAATCAACAATATATCAACGTCATTTAACGTCATTACTGGACATCATAATAACATTGTCCATAGACACTGGCAACGTAAATCTGTGACACATTTTTAAAAAGTGTTTTAAAAAAATCCAAAACTGCTTTCATTCTAGCTGAAATAAAACAAATAAGACTTTCTCCAGAAGAAACAAATATTATAGAAAATACTGTGAAAAATTCCTTGCTCTGTTAAACATCATTTGGGAAACATTTGAAAAAGAAAAAAATTACAGGAAGGCAAATAATTTTGATATTTACTGTATATACTGTAACTTATATAAACCCTTTTCTGCAAATGAGTGTATTGTCTGCTCAGTGAGACTCTAAAAGCCTCAGTACTGTATGCTTTTTACTGCTTGAAAACACACTGATGTTCATGTCTCTTCATGTCTATGGTGGATCCGGCAGTGCCAGACCATCAGAGTTAATACTTCCAGCCGCTAGCTGGGAAATTACTGCTCTGGAGAAGATTGCGGCGGGTCGTCATCATCTGCCCCTTTTAGCCAGTGCTTTTTTTTGTGTGTCTGAGAAACGATAAATCTCCCTCAAGGATAAGTGCAAGCGTGTGCAGTGAGAATGAAGGTAAGTCATCAGGGGGAGAGAATAAAGTATTACTGACATATGATGGTAAGACTAGTGGAGGCAGGAGAAGAAAGACAGGACTACAGAGAAAGATAAAGGCGTAGTTTAGTTCTCAGCACCACTGCATGCAGACCACACAAACTGGAAATGCCCTCTCAGGTTGTAGGGAAACACAGAACATGAAGTCGATATCAAAAAGAGTTCACTGAAATATTTTTTTTAATGCAAAAGTAAAAACATACTACTTTAACCTACATTAAAAGAGTGTGATTTGTATGTGACTACAAAATAAGTGCTGTTAAATTACAGAAATTTGCCGTAAAATAACGGCAAATAGCAGAAATTTACTGGAAATTTCAATAATATCCAGCTGCAGACCTGCAGACTCACACGTTTTACCAAAACTGCACAGATGATAAAATGATCATTACGATATAATAATAAAATAATGACTGAAACGTCTCGATCGCCATATTTGTGAAATACAGTAGGTGGCGATAATGCTCCTGATCCGTCATTAACCATATATAGTTTGCCCCTGTCTAGATCTTGTGTCTTGGATTGTGTGTGCTGAAATGTGTGTGGGTCTGCAAGTCTGCAGCTGGATTTATCTCGTAAATTTAAATTTAAGGAAATTTCTGTAATTTAACATCTGTTATTTTACTGTAAATTTCTGTAATTTAACGGCCATTATTTTACTGTAAATGTCTGTAATTTAATGGCCGATATTTTACTGTAAATGTCTGTAATTTAACATCTGTTATTTTACCGTAAATGTCTGTAATTTAACGGCTGTTATTTTACTGTAAATGTCTGTAAGTTAACAGCCATTATTTTTTGTTTTTTCCCCAGCACTTCAGCTAAAATAATGGATTTTTTACAGTGTATGTGAGCGTCAGTCTTAGTTTCCTTTAATATCATTGTAAAAAAAACCCACACATTTCCAGTCCATTAATTGGAGACACACCGCCTTATATACAAAGCATCCATAACTCCATATACAAACAATTTACCAAGAGCACACACAGAATCAGGATGTCTTTTACAGTTTTAGTTGCCATGGTATCAGTCAATCTCTATAGGACCTCTTGAGCACACAGTCTGCAATAGTCTTATTTTCAGTTTGTTAGCTCAAGTCTCAAGCTAAAACAAAACACCTGAAGCGGCTGGCAGCTGCTCATTCTGTAAAAAAAATACCAGTTTAACAGCCTCACATTGACTACAGTGAAGTAAATAATAGGGTACAAAGGGGATAAAGGCACACCTTAATGAAAAAGTGCTTTTTTTAAGGAACAATGTTTCGTGGAAACAGTAATGGCAGAAATCATTTAGCTATCACTCCTTCGTTTATAGTTTGGTTCTCTTGCTTTATTGGTTTGGACCAAAATATGATACACACTGAAAAAAAGGATTTCTGCAAAATTGTTGCAAACAATTTATACGGGTTGAATTTAAACAAATTAAGTTTAGTAATGTTCAATTTAATTTGCAATAGCAAATCCAAGGAATCATCTTTGAATTTTTTTTCAGTGCATTTACTCCTGGTTTCATTTTAAAACCAAAACTCTAGATAAAAACATCATGAACGCTTTATGACTTGTATTTTGTGAAGAAAGATCCAAACAGATGCTGTGTGCTGGTCTAAATATGCTAGTATGTGCATGCACCCAAACAAATGATGTTTGCTGTTTGTTCAAACTTCTTATTTAAATTTAGCTGAAAAAACTAAATTCTTGGGTGGCATTGTGCCTCAGTGGTTAGGTCAACGGTAATGTAATGTAATCCAAACCTAGTCCCTACCCGTAATCCAATCTTAACTCCAAAAATCAGAGGGAAAAAATACCTTGCAAGCTTTTTTTTGTTTTTAAAAGATGTCTAATAGACATATAAACAGTCGTCTTGGCTAAAACAAGGCTAAATTTGAGCTGTCTAATAGGCGTCTAAGAATAGGCCAAAACTAGACTAGTTATCAAATAGACAGAAATGAATGACTACACATATAAAGTCTGTCTAATCTGTCTATTTGATGACTAGGCGAGATTTGGGCTATACTTAGATGTCTAATAGATTTTCACTGACAGCCCAAGTTTAGCCAAGATGTCTGTTTAGATGTCTATTAGACATCTATTAAACACAAAATTGTTTGCTGGGTAGTTGGATAACAACCCTGTAGAAGTGCATAAACCGAACCGTAAGCCTAAACTTAACATAAATGGTAAACGCATCCCTTAATTCTGATTGGCTGATTGTAAAGTTGTTCCAGGATCAATATAGATGTTAATCCAGAAACAAGCCATACTTGGTGAAATCAGGCTGATGATAAGTATGTGTGTGAAAGAGTGTGAATGGGTGTTTCCCAGTACTGAGTTGCAGCTGGAAGGGCATCCGCTGCGTAAAACATATGCTGAAATAGTTGACGGTTCATTCCACTGTGGCGACCTCTGAAATAGAGACTAAAGGCTGATTTATACTTCTGCGTCGAGTGATCGGCGTAACCCACAGCACAAGCCTTGCACGTAGTTGTGCATTTATAATTCTATGTGTTGTTCGTGTTGCTCTGTAATAATACTTCCTGAAATGCTAGCCGGCAGTAGGTTTTTCTGGAGTGTTTTGTTTCTTTCTGTGCGCTACAAGTAGCTAAAATGCACTCATTCAGCAGCGGGAACCAGTGGACGTGCAACAACTTTAGTCATAATGTAAACACAAAACAAAAGTTTCTATCTAGAGCTCCTTCACGGGACTCAACATTTGTAAACAATCACTCTATCAGGCATTGCGATGTGTAGTTATAGTAGTTACAGTTACAGTAGTTGTAGTTTTATGAGAGGTGTGCATCAGCATCAGCATCAGCCACGGCAAGAGCTATGTGATCGCGCGAAGGCTGCGCCGGAGCATACGCTTGATGCAGAAGTATAAATCAGCCTTAAGCCGAAGGAAAATGAAGGAAAATGAATGAATGAATGAATGAAATTCTTGAGAGTTTTTTTTGGGGACAACTTAGTTGTTTTATGCCCAATCCACTTAAATTTGTAAAACTTTACTTAATTCCTTCATGTATTCCCAACACAAATTGATTGTGTGGAACTCAGCCACGAAGTCATGAAGAGCTTATAAAATGTGACAAAATAGATCCATTAAGATCTTCAATGCCTGTACTGAACTGGAATGAAAAAATAAAAACAGGTATGCCATGAGCATTTCATTTTTTTATGGCTGTATCTTGTGACATGCTGTTCTTAGTATATTTGGATGTTTCTGCAGTCTCTGCTTGTTTGGTGCGCACCAGCATTTGGATGGAAGTGCTTACACTTATTTAAATGAACTGCACCAGTAGTTTTAATCTAACTAAAACCTGCCAAGTGTGAACACACCCTGATGTCTGATGAAAAACTGTGAAGCAAAACAACACACTGTGCTATGCTGAAACTGTATGCTGGAGTACCACAAATGATAAACAATTGATAATAATAATCTCCATAGTGAAGTCACACATTCCAGACAGTGATCAATTTTTTTAGCAGTCGTTAGAATACAAGTGTTAAAATATTGGTGTATTTTTCAACTAGCTAACAGGTAAATAATGATCATAGATTACTGCAAGGGATTCAAACAGGGCAACATTATTCAAACAGAGCAATGTTATTCTGTATATATCATAAATAATATTGAAAAAAAAATTCACAAGATTTTTTGTTAAATTTCAGTTGCAGCATATAAATGAAAATCCTAGCTACGTTCTCTTGCAGTTTCCTTGTTTTCTGCATTTAAGTTTTAAAATTAAATAAATTGTGTTCATTCAATTTGTTTGGATTAAAAAATAATAATATTAATAATACAAATTTATATCAAGATTTATATTTATCTGCTTATTTATCATTATTGGCCTCCAAATATTAAGAGTTAAAGTAAGTTTAATGGCTTGGCCAGAATGCTGTTTTTAACCACTTTTCTCAACTAATAGTTTACTAACAGTAAGGCCCACTTGATACATCTGTATACATCTGTACATCGCATCATCCAGTGTAGCCTTTGCACAGAAATAAAAGTACAACACAATGATGCGGAGTGCAAGATCTGTGATTAGCCAGTTTGGTGAAGAGGACTGGTGGGCAAATCAGTCATGTGAGGAAAGCAAGACCGGTGGTGCAAGTGTTTAACAAGTCTTGAGTTCCGCAAAGGACCTCCATGGGCACTTTTTTGTGTTACTGCCTATTTCTTCTCTGAATGTAGTATGTTCAAACTTGGCCTGAGAGATGTTGTGAATAAGCGCTAAATTAACACCCAGTCTCTGTTCAAAATCATGTTTCAGTTGAAATGCTTCACAGGACTGGTTTAATGCTGGCACTAACTTCAAACAGACATACTCTACCTAGTGTACAATTGACTATGTTGCCATCAGAAATCATGCCAGTGATCAGCTAGACTTTCCTCATGCTCAACTGAGCTTATGCACAGAGACTATTAATTACAATAAGCCAGCCTTTATGAACTTGACGTGTTTAAGATCTGCCTTGTTGAAAATAAATGATCTACAATGCCTGATTGCAGTGGCATTTCTACTTCCAATGGCCCCTGGGTGATGATTGAGATAGAGAGCGGGGGATGGGTGACGGGATTGGAGGTGTTTGTGATGGAGTGGGGAGGTTGGGCGGGAGTAAAATGTTAAAGATGGAGAGTGAGGAGAAGAGAGGTGGTGGCTGTGGCAAGTCCCCGTGCCACCTCCTGCAAGATGCCACACTGGGAGATTGCCCACATTGCCCATGCCTAATCCGCCATAGCCTGATTGAGACTAAATTTAGAGTGGAACTCACACCAGACAAAAAGTACTGGATGGTTGAACAACTAAAATAATGTTTAGGTCTATTTAACTGACTATATACTGATTATAATAAAGTATTACACAATCAATGCTGTTAAAAGAACCTTGTCAAATTTAATCTGAAGTCACACTAATCTTTCACAGGACATTTTTAGCCTAGCTTAAAAATGCTCCATGCATAAGGTCTATTGCAGAAAATTGCTACGGCAGCTTCTGGTGCCATGTAGTGGTTTGGAAGAAAATAAAAACATGTATTTTGGGGCAGCTGTGTCCTTTAGAGAGTTGGACTTGGGATCCAAAGGTTTGAGTGCTGGCACCAGCAGAGATTGTTGGTGGGGAGAGTGAATAAATATCAATCTTAATACCACGGCTTAGATGATTCCCTAGAGCAGGGATTCTCAAACTCAGTTCTGGAGATCCAGTTTCCTGTAGAGTTTAGCTCTAACTTGCCTCAACACACCTGCAAGGATGTTTCTAGAAAGCATAGTAAAAGCTTGATTAGCTAGCCCAGGTGTGTCTGATTAGGACTGTAGCAAAAACCTACAGGACACCGGACCTCCAAGAGCAAGATTGAGAACTCCTACCCTTGAGCAAGGCACCAAACCCCCAACAGCTCCCCGTGCAGCCCACTACTACTGGGTGTGAGTTGTTTGGAAATGTAATGTTACATGTAAATATGTAAATGTATTTTACCTTGTGCACCTTAAGCCCCCTTGCACCCTAATATTATGGTTGTTTGGTAAACAAGAAGTGATCTACTAGAATAGAGTGTGTGTCACTCCACCTTTATACGCATTGGCCTCTTTCACATTGTTATTCGTTCCCGCCGGAGACTGTTTACTCTTAATGGCTTCAGTGTTATACCTGGAACTGTCTGTAAACAGCGCTCTCGGCGTGCAAAGAGCACGAAGAATCAGTTTGTACTCTTGTCTAAAGTTTTGATTGAGTAATCCGTAAACCACAGCATTCAGACAGCTGTTGAAATACGCCATAAAGTAGCTGGTAACAAACAGCCACTCTGGGATATTAGGCGCCACTTTTGCAGGGTTAATGGCCACCGCAAGCCCAATGAAGTTCAGAGGTGCCCAGCACACGGCGAAGAGCACGAACACCACAAACATTGTCAGGAAGTTCCTCATATCAGCTGCTCTGACTTTTGGATTGGGCCGCACGCGTCCTTTAACCCTGATCACCAATGTCCAAATGCGCAGATAGCAGAAAGAAACCACACCCAGCGGGACCAGAAAGTGGATCAGAACAACACAGACTGTATAAGAAGAGCTTGCTGTCTGAGTGAAGGTACAGGAGAAAACCCGCGGGTCGTATTTTAAGGATCCCACAAGGAAGTTCGGGACGGTGGCTAAAGCAGTGAGCATCCAGGTGAGCAGCAGGTACAGACAGGTGTTTCGGCGTGAATACAGACGGTCATAACGGAGACTGTGGCAGATGTAGCAGTAGCGGTTGATGGCGATAGCTGTGATGTTAAAGACCGAGCCGATCACACTCAGACCCATAATAAAGCCACTCAGCTGGCAGTGCATGGAGCCCATCGTCCAGTCATTGTGGAAGATGGCGATCAGAGCTAAGGGGTAGGGGTACAGTGCCACTACCAGGTCAGCCACAGAAAGACTCACCACAAAGATGTTACCTATGAGAAAAGGAAAAACAGATGCGTTTATATGAGAGAAATCACAAGTTGCTGTGCAATAAGGCTTTAGCAGCTATAAAGCCTTAACGCAGGCTTGTTATGATTAAAATAATTTTTATTGTGCAATATATTTAGTCACAGAAATTATTGTGATATATAAGTTATATTATTGTAATTTTAAGCCACTAATTATATAATGAATAAACAACAATTTTGCAAATAAGCATAAACACTATCAAAAGACAAACACATTTTATTCTTAAAGATATAGTTCACCCAAAAATCATCATTCTCTCTGTACTTGTTTCAAACCTTTGAGAGTTTCTTTCTTCTCTTTAACACTAAAGAAGATATTTTGAACAAGCCTGGAAACCAGTAAACATTGACTTTCATAGTAGTTGTTTATCCTGCTTTGAAGGTCAATAGTTACATGTTTAAAGCTCTCTTCAAAATATCTTCTTTAGTGTTAAACAGAATAAAGAAACTCACAAAGGGTTGAAACCACTTAAGGGAGAGGAAATAGTGTGAATATTTTCATTTTTGGGTGAACTATCCCTTTAAGGATATTTCGATTCTGTCTTTGATTCATTTTTTTGTAAACATAATGGGATGTATTGGGTCGTCAAAAAATATTGAGTTCATGTTCTTGTATTGCACAATAAGTCAATATACTGTATTGATTACTGAGACAGCCAACATTACGTCGCTAGTATTTCCTATTATATAATAGCAAATACTTGTGCTGAACACTGCTATTGTACGAATTATTATGAAATAATAATATTTATTAAACAACAGCTATTATAAACAGGCAGACAGCTCAAAGGCAGCAAAAATGACACCAAAATATATGAAATTTTTTGCTTTCAGCCACATGTGTTTGTTCTGGAATAAATAACAGATTAACTAGATTAAATATTGACTATTAGATACACCAAAGACTATAGAATACACAAGTCACTCATATAGTCTTGAATGGAGAAAAGTGAAATGATCAATATAATGAATGAAGTCCCTCCTATTATTACAGGAGGCAATCATTAATCGCTATAGACTGATGTTTCTCCAGAAGAGAAGCTCAGACCAGACATGTGCCTTTAGTTTTATGTGGTCAACAAACACACTGGAATCCCAGCGAATACTTGCTTAAACGACATAAGAAATATATCTACGTAAAGTTTGGAATCTGTAATTTTTATTGAGCTAAGTGCACTTGAAAACAAAAGATTTTGGTTTTGTATATGAAACAAACGCGAGGTACAGTCCATCCTGTCAAATGCACATCACATGACAGCAGCAACTACTCAACCCACAAACTTGTAAACAAAGAGTCGCTGTCATTTCTAGAGGAGATTCACCATCAAGACCAAGTTGTGGATTACTTTAGAAGAGCAGCACTATCTAAAGAAGCATTATCCAGAGGCTGATAATGTGTAGAACAGCCATAAATGAGGTTGGTGTCTTGATCTCGTTCCTTTCAAGTGTTCAGACACATTAGCTTGGGCAACCTGAAAACATGTTCTGAAAAAACCCGTTTTGTTTGATTCGGACGTTTAGAATCGAAGCTTATGAGATGGTTGTTGTTTGGTGATTCCAAATATGTAATGCAATCGTAAGCTTGGCAAACAGTTTTGGAGAATTTGATGTTTCCCCATTCAGATAAAACACCCGAGCATACTGCCTGAGAGGCGTTTCAAAGATGGCTGCCGAATGAAATGACTTACCTTAAAGAGACTTTGGATATGCTATACACAAAATCATTTTATACTGTATATCATATTTAACAAATATAGAGATTCCAAATTAACTATGCAAGGTAATGCCGCTCTCATTGCTCTCATGGATGCACTCATGCCCTGAATCTTGCACCTTCGAAATCATCAAAACTTATTTTCAGGCACTATATTTATACATAAACTGCATATCTGAAGTCTAAATTACATCTATGAGAAAACCTCTTAAAGTTACAATCCGTGAAATTAATACAGTTAAACTCTTGAATGACATGAAATTCTTTCTAAGCAATCCTGAAGGCAGGGTGATGCAAATAGTGAAATTTTGGTGGGATTTCAGATGGCTAAGAAGACCTCTCAGCCAATCAGATTCGAGAACTAGAACAAACTGATAAATATCTAATTTAATGACACCATATTGCAAACACAAATAATAGATGAAAACAAGAACTACTGAAAACAAACAACTCCTGACAATACACTGAGTCTTATGAAGCAAAATCATCCATCTGTTGAACACAACAGATGTTGGACAAAAGTGTGTGTGTGTGTGTGTGTGTGTGTGTGTGTGTGTGTGTGTGTGTG
>CAIGQZ010000427.1:17305833-17324296 GCA_903798205.1 Danio tinwini
GTGTGTGTGTGTGTGTGTGTGTGTGTGTGTGTGTGTGTGTGTGTGTGAGAGAGAGAGAGAGAGAGAAATTCATCTTCAAAATAACTTTTTTGTGCTCCGAAAGAAATCATAAACTACATCAAATTATACAGGATTATGTGCAACCCAAATACGACAAAGAAACTATATGCAAAGAAATTATTCAATTATTACATAAAAGATTCCAAAATGAAAAGTGTCACCATTCATTTATTTTAAAAACATAATACATCATCTCAACTGCACCACAGACGAAATGAACTCATAAAGTACTAGGTTTCCAATTTTTTTTTCAGTACATTATCCATTGAAGACATGAATATATGCCCCACATTTGTCAAACTGTGCAAAAGGATGGTGTTCAAACCATCACTTCTGATCAGTGCTGGATCACATGAGCTCCATCGTCTGCACTGTCATTGGTGCTCATATTATGTCATTGTGCATTTGCATAGAGCTGAACTCTGCTCAACTTTCGTTACATCGCCAACGGTCTCTGCTGCTCATGTCACCTCAAATCACCAGCGCTCATTGAAAATGAATGACTTCCGGTTGCTTTGTCGCTACAAATCGCTGTCAGTATGAACGCCCCTTGAGGGGACCACAAGGACTGTGTGCTCAGGAGGCCTTTGCTTGTTTACCAAACGAGGGACAACGAGTGCCTTCATCTCTGACACGAAATCTTTAATAAACACTGCAACCCTGACTCCTTTCCTATTTGACATTTAATTTATTTTATTTTATATAATTATAACCTAACTAAGCAGCAAATGTTTTAGCAATACAAACAAAACAGATGCAGAAAAAAAGGCATGACAATTTAAAAAAAAAAGATCAAGAAAAGTGATAAACTGCCTTTTTCTTGCCTTTTTTTCCTCAGTTAATCTCTAAATTTTTACAATACATAACTCTTTATCATTTTTGTCTTTATTATTAACTTCATTTTAAATTTATGTATAATTGTTTGCTATTTGTATTTGCTTTATTTAGCATTTAATTTGATATATTACTAAACCTTTAATAAATATTCTTACTATTTTTCTGCTGCTCATTTTTTTCATTATTATTATTTATTTGTACCTGTGTTCTCACTCCTTATATATACATCCTTGTTTTTGTTTTGTACTTAGCACTTATTTTTCATTTACACTTAATTACACTTAATTAGATATGATTTATTTTATAGCTAAACATCAATTTGTTATATAACTTGTTAATATTTCTCCTATTATTTATTCTTAAATTAATTTAGCATTTATATTTAGTGATAGTTCTACGATTGGGTAAGCTAAATTGTTTGTAGTGTAAGTGTTTGAATGAGAGAGTATGGATGTTTGCCAGTGATGGGTTGCAGCTGGAAAAGCATCCGCTGCGTAAAAACATATGCTGGATAAGTTGGCGGTTCATAAAGGGACTAAGTCGAAAAGAAAATGAATGAATGAATGATAGTCCTACGATGGCTGAGAGAGCTTAATGTGCTGCAATTTAAGAAAACACATGCAATTACAAAAAATGCCAGCAAATTGAGAAAAGATCTTCATCCATTTGACAGCACACGTGCTGCAAATCCTCACAACACAAACACATTTTTTTACCAAATATATTTATTAACATTTTGTGCAGATACAATATCATATACATACAAAACTAAACAATACACTGTTCTGCTTTTTTACAACTAAGAACCAATGACTATAAAAACTAAATAGTTATTAAATAACACAGTAAATGTAAAAAATATATATATATATATATATATAATAAATAAATAAAAAACTAACTAAAAATAAATAAATAAATAATAAAAAATAATAAAACGGCTTTATTCCTCTTCTGCCTCAAGATTAATAGTGTCAATATAATTCAACAAAGCTTTCCATGCTCTGTAAAAAAGAGGTTAAAGACCCTCTTAATGAAATCCAAATTTTTTACAAAACACAAAAAAATTATTTTATACATCTGTCATATGAAGGTGGAGATGTTTGTTTCCCTTTAAGGAGAATAGGCCTCCTAGCCAACAAAAGTGGTGAACTTTAACAAGGTAAATTTGGCTCAAAAGGAATTCCGAATAGTGCTGTTAGAGGGTTTGGATTGGCTGATATGTTAAAGTTTTTATCAAAAGTATCAAATATTTTAGACCAAAACACTTTCAATCCTGGACAAGACCAAAACAAGTGTGTATGTTTTGCTGGAAAACACATTTTTAAAAAACGTGGTGCATTTTCACACAACGCAAACAAATTAATAAAACATGCTGCATTTTCACACATCGCAAACAATTTACGAAAGCATGCTGCATTTAGGCTATTAAAATACAAAAGACAAGAGAATCAGGATGTTAAAATAAACAAAAAACTCACCTTTCAAAAATCACCAACAACTTCACTGAGCAATAGTCGCAGCACAGTGGTGTCCTTCACATTTTTGGGTCCACTTGAGACATTTTCACTCTTTTCCGATGTTTTTGCAAGTGTTGTGAGAAAATGCAGCATGTTTGTGTAAATTGTTTACATTGTGTGAAAATGCAGCACATTTTATTTATTTTGTTTTTGCATTGTGAGAAAATGCAGCTTGTTTTTTTTAAAATGTGTATGCATTGTGAGGATTTGCAGTGTGTGTGCTTTTAAACAGATGAAAATCGTTTTTTGTAATTGCATCATTAAGCTCTCTCTGCCACCATATAGTTCACCCAAAAATGAAAACTGTCATTATTTACTCATTTAGCTTCTTTTTTCAATTAAAAGATATTTTGAAGAATGTTGGAAACCGTTTTCCATTGATTCCATTACTTTTTTTATACCATCAGTGCTTCCCACAGGTTTGAAATATACTTGCGGTGGTAGCCAGAATGAAAGACACCTTTTACCCACAGCACATAAATGGTCAACTACATGCAACAATCAAAAAATAAGGTAATTTTAACTGTTTATTTGTTTTATTTTATTGTTTTAGTCTCTCTCTCTCTCTCATGTTCAGGTTGCTTTACTAGCATGACATTTTGTACAGTATTGCCCATGCATTTTAGATATGTATAAAATAGGCTATGTACTGTAACATATTAACATCATCAAATTAATGAAATTTACAGCAAATGAGAAATAAATGACAGAAATAAGGAATAATAACAGACAATATCTCAAAAAAAATAATATTATAAGTGTAAATTATTTAAATAAGGCAAAATAGTTGTTTAACCATTTCTAATGGTGTACAAATATTATGCAGCCAATTTAGATGTAATTTCCTCCAAGTATATAGTAAAGTTTTTCTAAGTTGTTAAATAAGAATGAATTATTTTATGTATTTCTTACTCTCATGGCTGTGCGCACAGTCAGCTGTGAAGCCAAGCGAAAGTAGGTTTATATATAAAGGTAATGTAACATCTACAACTAACAACAACTTTAAGCAAAAGCCAATTACCGTACATTAGGAAATTTAGAAACCCTGGCTGGATGCATTTTTTAAATGCCAAAAAGCACGTCTCTGTGGGTTTGCAGAGCACGTGACAGTCAAAACGGGAAAACGAGAGACAATTTTCCACTGCCTAATTGATCGCAGATATTTGGTTATCTTTGGCGGATTAAAAAAAAGTGTAAAAGGATAATAATAATAATAATAAAAAAGTGTCATTAAATATAATTGGGCAGCCGTTAATATACCTGGGCGGCCCACCCAAGTAAAGTCTATGTGTGGGAATCGCTGACCATGGAAGCCAAAGGTTACCGGTTTCCAACATTCTTCAAAATATCTTATCTTGTGATGGACAGAAATAACAAACTCATTAAGGTTTGGAACCAAATGTAAATGATGAGTCAATTTTCATTTTGATCTGTTTACCAATCCCATTTAATTCTTTCAACAGCTAAGCACCAAATAATGTAGTAAAATTGAAACGGTGCCAAAAAAACGTCTTATCAATTTGAGAAAAAGCAAAATAAAAAATTGTAATAGTGTCTTGCAGTGACCTTCCTTTCCTGATATCAGCAAATAGAAAATAGTGCATTTCTGAGAAAGTGCCTGTGTGTGTGTGCGTGCGTGCGCGTGTGTGTGTGTGTGTGTCTGTGTGAGTGAGAGTGACAGAGAGAGTCTGTGTCAGAAGTGTGTGTGTGGACTGACAGAGTACAGACCCCACTATGTCATTTATAACTAAATTAGGGAGGTGCTTTAATAACTGTTATCCCTGCAGACTAACATTAAGTCCCCTCACACAGTTCATAACACTCCAAAAGATAACAAAGAAAAAACAAAGCCCCGCTGCCAGGCCTCGTCTGGCTGTCTTTAAAAGCAAAGTAATTCAACCTCATGTTCCAGCTCAGAAACAAAATGCTCAGACAGATTCGTCTCGTCTAAAAATGACCTCATTGTGTCTGTGCAAAAATGCATCTCTGATTAAGCTGCCCCCGTAAACCCAGTTAAAAATCTTTCAGTGAATCAAAAGGCGCTCGTTTCCGCGGTTTCAATTATTCTTCCACTCTCCGCAACACTGATCAGGTCACACTTGTTTTGCTCGCCAATTTCCATTCATGAACTCTCATTGACTATTTCCGTCCATCAGACTTCATCTCAATCTTGCACCAAAAAAGGTGAACAGATTACGTGCGGTGAAAACTGAACATGTTTGACAATTCGTGAAGGTTGCGTACGTAAGTAAAACAGATTTACACAGACTTTTCAAGCAGATCTGCAGCAGTTTTTGTGTGCGTGATATCACTTGTACTGAAGTGTTCAGTGTTTACATTATTATATCATTTAGGGTTAAAAACACTACTGAAACACAAGAGCGGCATGATTATGGATAATCTGAGTATTACAATATATTTGGGTCAGATTTGACCCAGGAGAATATAAAATGTATTTGGTAAGGAGCCTCAAATTATACATTTTTGTTTTCCCAGATGTCTTGCAATTATATTTTTAAGCAATATAAATAGTTATATATATATATTAGGTATATATATATATATACAGTGAGGGAAATAAGTATTTAATCACACTGTGATTTTTCAAGATCTCCTACTTAGAAATCATGGAGGGAATTTTAGAATTTTTAGTATAGGTGCAATTCCACTGTAAGAGACTAAAATAAAAATGCAGAAATCACATTGTATGATTTTTTTTAACAATTTATTTGTAAATTACTGTGTGAAATACGTATTTGATCACTTGCTTTTCAGCCAAATTTCTGACCCTCAAAGACCTGTTATTTTGCTTTAAAATAGTCCAGCTAGACTCTGCTCATGATTCTAATTTAGTAGCACTTGTTTGAGGTCACTAGCTGTCATAAAGACACCTGTGCACCCAACAATCAGTCAAAAATCTAAGTAGCAACATGGCCAAAACCAATAAGCTGTCAAAGGACACAAGAGACAAAATTGTAGACCTTCATAAAGCTGAAACTGCTACAGGGCAATTGCCAAGCAGATTGGTGAAAAAAGAACAACTGTTGGAGCAATTGTCAGAAAATGGAAAAGCTAATGATGACTGTCAATGTCCCTCGGACTAGGGCCCCATGAAAGATCTCTCCTCGTGGGGTATTAATGATGCTAAGAATGGTCTAGAATCAGCCCAGAACTACACGGGAGGAGCTGATCAATGTCGTGAAGAGAGCTGGGACCACCATTTTCAAGGCTATTATCAGTAATACACTAAGATGTCATGTTTTAAAACCATGCATTGCACGGAAGGTTCCCCTGCTGAAGTTAGCCCATGTCAAGACCCGTCTGAAGTTTGCCAGGGACCATCTGGATGATCCAGTGGAGTCATGGGAGAAAATCCTTTGGTCAGATAAGACCAAAGTTAAGGTTTTTGGTCTTAACTCTATTCACCGAATTTGGAGGAAGAAGAATAATGTGTATCATCCCAATAATACCATACCTACAGTGAAGCATGGGGCTGGAAGCATCATGCTTTGGGGTGTTTTTCTGCACAGGGGACAGAATGATTGCACTGTATTAAGGAGAGGATGAACGTGGCCATGTATTGTGAGATATTGGGCAAAAACCTCCTTCCCTCAGTCAGAGCATTAAAGATGGGTCGTGGCTGGGTCTTCCAACATGACAATGACCCAAAGCACACAGCCAGGAAAACCAAGCAGTGGCTTCGTAAGAAGCATATCGAGGTTTTGGAGTGGCCTAGCTGGTCTCCAGACCTATCCAATAGAAAATCTTTGGAGGGAGCTGAAACTCCATGTTCCTCAGTGACAGCCCCGAAACCTGACAGATCTAGAGAAGATCTGTATGGTGGAGTGGGCCAAAATCCCTCCTTCAGTGTGTGCAAACCTGGTGAAGAACTACAGGAACTGTACTAAATATTTAAAATGCTTGACTCAAGTGATCAAATACTTATTTCACACAGTAATTTACAAATAAATTGTTAAAAAATAATTTAATGTGATTTCCGGAATTTTATTTTTAAATTCTGTCTCTCACAGTGGAATTGCAATTATGCTGAAAATTCCAGACCCCTCCATGATTTCTAAGTAGGAGATTTTGAAAAATCACAGTGTGATCAAATACTTATTTCCCTCACTGTATATGAATGATTTTGTGCTTATTTAAAGGTGCCATAGAATGGAAATATGGATATAACTACACATAGCTGAATAATCACAGTTCAGTACATCGATCTGCCGGCAGCTAGTTCTCTGCAACTCTCACGTGGTGGCCCACTGAAGCTAAGCAAGGCTGCACCCGGTCAGTGCCTGGATGATAAACTACATGGGAAAGCTAGGTTGTTGCTGGAAGTGGTGTTAGTGAGACCAGCAGGTCTTAGTGAGTCCTGACGCCCCAGTATAGTGAAGGGGACTCTATACTGCTCAGTGAGTGCCGTCTTTCAGATGAGACGTTAAATCAAGGTCCTGACTCTCTGTGGTCATTAAAAATCCCAGGATGTCCTCCAGAAAAGAGTAGGGGTTTAACCCCGAAATCCTGGCCAATTTGCCCTCTAGACTCTGTCTATTATGGCTTCCAAACCATCTCCAAAACATAATTGGCTTCATCACTCTGTCTCCTCTCTACCAATCAGCTGTAATCACAATAAAACCGTGAGATTTTTATCCAAGGTTATCATACCATCAGAATCTTAACATAAGAAACATAATATCAATTAAAACGTAAAATTTAAAAGAAATTATATATACTGTATTAAGCTCATATTATATTTGCTAATGCATTTTGTGGATAACCCTGTAAGTGCACCTATTGATTAACTACACTCACCGGCCACTTTATTAGGTACACCTGTCCAACTGTTCATTAATCAGCCAATCACATGGCAGCAACTTAATGCATTTAGGCATGTAGACATGGTCAAGACGATCTGCTGCAGTTCAAACCGAGCATCAGAATGGGGAAGAATGGTGATTTAAGTGACTGATTGATGGTGCCAGACGGGCTGGTCTGAGTATTTCAGAAACTGCTGATCTACTGGGATTTTTACGCACAACATCTCTAGGGTTTACAGAGAATGGTTAGAAAAAGAGAAAATATCCAGTGAGCGGCAGTTCTGTAGGTGCAAATACCTTGTTGATGCCAGAGGTCAGAGGAGAATGGCCAGGCTGGTTCCAGCTGATAGAAAGGCAACAGTAACTCAAATAACCACTCGTTACAGACGAGGTATGCAGAAGAGCATCTCTGAATCTCTGAACATGTACAACCTTGAGGCGGATAGGCTACAGCAGCAGAAGACCACACTGCTTGCCACTCCTGTCAGCTAAGAACAGGAAACTACAATTCACACAGGCTCACCAAAATTGGACAATAGAAGATTGGAAAAACATTGCCTGGTCTAATAGGTCTTGATTTCTGCTGCAACAATAAGATGGTAGGGTCAGACTTTGGTGTCAACAACATGAAAGCATGGATCCATTCTGCCTTGTATCAATGGTGGTGGCGGTGTAATGGTGTGGGGATATTTTCTTGGCACACTTTGGGCACTTTAGAACCATTTGAGCATCGTGTCAATGCCACAGCCTACCTGAGTATTTTTGACGACCATGTTCATCCCTTTATGACCACAGTGAACCCATCTTCTGATGGCTACTTCCAGCAGGATAATGTGCCATGTCATGAAGTGCGAATCATCTTAAACTGGTTTCTTGAACATGACAATGACTGCACTGTACTCAAATGGCCTCCACAGTCACCAGAGCTCAATCCAATAGAGCACCTTTGGGATGTTGTGGAACGGGAGATTTGCATCATGGATGTGCAGCCAACAAATCTACAGCAACTGCGTGATGCTATCATGTTAATATGGACCAGAATCTCTGAGGAATATTTATAGTACCTTGTTGAATCTATGCCACAAAGGATTAAGGCACTTCTGAAGGCAAAAGGTGGTCCAACCCGGTACTAGTAAGGTGTACCTAAAAAAAGTGGCCGGTAAGTGTGCAGCATGAATCATTTTTAAAAAAGAAAGTGAAAGTTGATGCAAGTAAAATGAATGTATTTTTGTTTTGAGTAAATGCAGATGATTTTAAGTCTGTGTTATCCCGTCTCTTACCAAAGCTGAAGTAAAAATAGCAAAGCCCCTTTTTCATTTGACCTACATTTCTTGAAGGTCAGCGATGTCAGTGTGTGCCAGAAGAACCAGGCCCCGCGTGTCATATGATCATTTTCAACTTTCACAGACTTTCACAGTCTGCAACAAACAGCATTCTCTTTCTCTTTTAGCAGCAAGAAGACTCCCTTTTCTGACAAACTGAGAAACGAGATTCAGTAACATTGCATCAGCCTGCTGAGCACAACAGCACACAAACGAAAAAATCGGATTTTAGACCGTCTTAAATCTGCACCTTTTTTCCACCGTGTCACCTTCAGCATCAGACATGATTTATCTGAGCGTTTCTTTTAAATCTATCGTGGTATTTTGACTAGTGTCTCAGACTGCCAAGCATTTCTCAACCTGAAGACAGAGCTGACAGGACGTGTGATTTGACAAGATCGCCATCTCTAGCCATCAGTCTAGCGGGAGTCCAGTAACCCAGAGACTCATACACAGGGCCACCTCAGTTATCTCTGCTAAAATTCTAAAATGTATGCAGAAATTAAAATCTTTATATATAAGCAACCAACCAATCAGTCAATCAATATAATTCAATTCAATTCATCTTTATTTCTATAGCGTTTTTATAATGGAGATTGTGTCAAAGCAGCTTAACATGTTCTAGTAAATTGAAACTGTCAGTCCAGTGTTTAGAGTTGAAGTTCAGTTTAGTTCAATCAACCAACCAATCAATCAATTAATCAACTTGTAAATACTTATCTGCAATTGTTCTCTTCTTTAACTTGTTTAAATATGCAAATGAGGCACAATTTAATTAAATATGCACTAATCTGCATATATCTCTAGCGAGTGCTGAAGAGACAATTTATAGATCAGTGCAAAGAAAAAACTCATTCTGAGAAAACAGGCTTTGAAAATATGTATTGCAATACAATTTTAGAGCTCCTGTTGTGAGCTGTTTGTATGTCTTATTCTGTTTGCATTCATCTTATTATTTAAGGAGTGGTCCAGAGTGTATTTTTAAGGCTTTGTTGTGTTTATAAGATGCAAAGCAATGTGTGCTCAAGCTTCATTTGTAGAAAATCAAGTTATTTTTCATATATCTTACTTTAATTACTTTAATTACTTACTATCTTACTTTTGCCCTGTGTAAATACTGTCAGTCAGAGTAGCTGTTAGCCATATCAGTATGAGCCTGAATCAGACAGAAAAATGAAAAGGAAACAGCTAAACCTCACACCTGCTTTCTAAAATAAAATCTGACAAGTGTCTTTCATATATATTCAAAATAAGCATGTGTAAGTAATATGAAATGTTCACATATCTTTTGCGAGTTTGTTATTCGAAATGTAAAACGCAGGAAGAGTGTCCGCATAGAGGGACACTGCAACGCTGGTGAAGATTGTGGGTGTTTACAGCGGTTTGACGGATAAATATGAATGTGTAGCTAAATTGTTAATGATGCCAAACAGCATTTCCCGTTGTTTACATCCTTGTTTACATCCTTGCTACAACATACCATTAGAAACGTTGGAAACTGTGCATGTAATAGATACATTTTACCAAATAAAACACTTACAGGTTGTGGCCCACAATCCACAGCTTCTTCTATTATGGTTGGAGCTGCACCTTCTTTGAGGAGTTTTTAGCCGAATCCAGCACTGAACTGGGAGAGATTCTGGAAGCTGTCCTTTGTCAAATGCTAGATATATATATATATTTTTATAATTCTCTGGAACATAATTAAAATTAAATTTTAAGCAATTCTCTCTTTGTGTCGTGTCCTTTGGAAACCCAAATACAGAAACAGAAGACGCTCTGTGAAAATAGCATCATTTGGAAGGCATTTTAGCTTTCTCTGCTATAACATTACGACTCTGGCCACGTCCATTCGCTGCGCTGGGTGTATGCATGTAACTGAAGGGTTCATGATCTCATTAAACCAGATGTATTTTTTTTAAAGTCTCCAAACTTTGTTTGCTGTAGGCTTTGCTAAGCTAACTCTGTAAAAGCCAATGTCTCCCTTTGCATTAAACTTTGAACTTTCTACGTTGTGTTTTCAATTGGATTGTGTCAATGCTTCATAAGCCCATTCTTTCCCTCATCTTTTAGTCCAATTATACTTCTGTTTTTTAAATAATTTTTTTTAGTATTCACCATGTAGCTGCATGATTTGGTTCATAATGTTTTAACAAATGTTAAAAACAATCTTTAGAAAAAATCTAAAGGAAAAACAGAAAAAGTGGCCACTAATGCACTACAAACCTTCATTTTAACATGGCTTATAATGACCATAGTTGGCTCTTTGCTTAAATGCTTTGTTGCTCTTTTGTAACTAGCTTTGCATAAAAGCATCTGCTAAATGCACTAATGTAAATGGAAGCACTGTTAAACCAATATATGTCTTGATTAACGAAATCTCTTATAAGCTTTGATGTGAAAAAAATGAACTATAATAGCAAAAAAGTTTTGTAAAATCTATTAATGTTAATAGAAATGAACTGACAGTGACTCTACAAAAATGTTCAAAGTAGCAAAAGTAATTATTTCAATATAAAAATAAAAAAATTTAATACTTTATTGAATTCTGACCTTCATTTTCAAAAACCTAGATAGCTAATTAGAGCTAACTTATTAACAATTTTTGTCCCTGAACTGTTTCACCTTTTTTTCCCTATCTATTATGTAAACTTAAGCATTTTGCAACAGAACATATTTTTTCACGACACAAATCCCTCAAGGTTGTGATATCTATTCATCTGAAACACTGTCGATGGTGCGCTCAAACGCCTCAGCGGTTTGATTCTCTCCGGCAGCTCATCGCTGAGATCACATACTAATCTCAGTTCGGACCTCGGGCTTGATAACACAGTTTCTGACTTATTTCAAAGAGTCTCTGGAAATGGATCCTCTAGCAAAAGAGCCAAAATAGACAGAGAATTGCACACAGGTCATCGTGGGTCCTGACATTTGCAATGACATTTATATGGAGAGCCGGTGCTGTTGGCGCCAGACAAAGACATCATTTCTGAGTGAGAGAAAAAAACTGGACCTAAGGTTTATGCTTTTCCTGAAATTTTAGGGAGAAAAATGCAGTTTGTCATTTAAGTGTCATTGTTTTGGTCTCTGGTCTCTTTCTAGGTTGTGATCAGCTGGATGTGAGTCACAGTCACCTTGCGGTCGGTCGCTTTATATCTGCATGAACCTACACAGCTGTCAGGGGATCACAGCCAAATGGGCACCATCAGAGTATCAAACCTTTAGGGAGCTGGATTTCAACATCGACTAACACCACAGTTCATGAGAGATAAGGTGTGAATACTAAACCTTTCCTTTATCACTAACCTCCAGCTTGAATGCAGATCGGTCTACTCTTGTGTTTTATCCTCATCAATGCTGAGGGATATAAAGACAGCGTAATAATGACAGGCTTATTTTACTGAGGCTCATATGTCATGTTTAGGAGCGAGAGAAATAGAGAGAGAGAGGAAGAACAGGATTTATGTTGTCTGAGGTTCAGATCAGGACAAGTTCCTGAGTAGGGAGCACTGCCTGAGGATCGCTATAAATCCACATGATAATTCTGGATAAAACGGTTTAATTAGTTTTCTCTCTCACAATTTTTTTTGTGATAAACTCCACACAAGGACACATGTTCTACATCCCTGAATCATAGATTTAAAGGCTGAGCGAGTCACATGGAAGACACATGGGAGATGAGGCTATATTCCTTCACGAGGAAAGAAATGACATCCCTTAACTCAACGTAACATCCAACCTCACCTCATTAACTTTCTCAATATGGTGTTACTATGCATAATTCACGATGGTGTATGATGTTTGTCCTTGCTATCTTTCATGAAAATATTATATCTTGCTCCATCTTGACTTCCATACAAGCTGATATCACTTCAGTCGGTCTTATGCTGCAGGAGTTCCAGGTCAATTTATCCTGAATTACGCCGTTGGATAATTGTAGAAAAAATCGTGTTCAGGACCTCAGTCAGTTCTGATGTTTGGCCCAGATTATCAGCTAATGTGAAGTGTTTACAGATTGAATCTTAAACCTCTCCATCTTCTCACTGACACATTGAGGCTGGCCGATCATATCAGTTAAATTTAATTAAATTCAGCCATTATTTTCATAGCACCTAACATCGGGCTGCTGTTAAAGGGTCAGTCCACCAAAAAATGAAAATTAGCTGATTGTTTAATCTCCCTTATGTGGTTTTAAACCTTTATGAGATTCTTTCTTCTGTTGCACACTTATTTTAAAGAATGCTGTTGACTTTTGAAGTAGGAACAAAAACTTACTATGAAAGTCAATGGGTCTCAGCAACCAGCATATTTCAAAATATCTTCTTTTGTGTTTAACAGAGGAAAAAAAGAAACTCAAACAGGTTTAATGAACTATACCTTTAAACCTGAGTGCTTCACAAAAAAGGAAACGATCATGACTGTGGAACCAGATATCAGGCTTGTTATACAGTATATTTAAATGATTATGCCGGCACTTACTTCAACAATAGCCAACGCAATAGCCAATGATTACACTGTAGTCTCTAAAAATGTGTGTTCTATATGCAAAACAGGCTCATTGGGAATATGTGCCCAGGAATATATTTTTGGAGAACAGAGAAATATGTTCTTGTGTGTACATATGGCTGCATTTTGTGTGGAAAATGAAAACTACGGGTTGATACCTCTGACTGCTTATCTATGTATGGATGTTTTTTCTGATTCCGATTCACATCAGACTTCGGAGGTGGAGCTGAGTGGGGTTCAATTCCGACGAAGGACAATTCCAAAATCCAGGTCAAATGAAAACTCCAAAAAAAGAAGTGTGAAACTGTGGTAAAAGCACATGGCCATGATGGCTTTTTTAGGGATGCTCCAATGGATCAGCCGGAGATCTGTATCAGCCGATAATTACATTTTATAACTTGATCAGTACTCGACAATCTGGCCAATCTCATGAACCAATCGCAGGTGTTTGTTTACAGTTTACACGCAGAGGAAGTTGCACGTGCGCTCATTAGCAGCGCTACAACACATGAAGAGGTAAATGATGTGTGGGGGTGGAGTGATCACTGTGGTCTCAACACAGCAGCTAAAATACATACAGGTGTGGTGCGGCCTCTGTTTATACAGTTTATTGGTGCGACTCCTGTGAGTGATGGTCTCTTTGTTGCAGCAAATGCATATCCAGTGTTTTGAGCTGCTGTGACATAAGCAGAGCAATCTCCCCTATGGTCTCATCCAACCGTATGAGCTCTGCTGAAGTGCTAGCTGCTCCATGACAGCCGTGGATTAGATCAAATACCCTGGAAATCATGGAGACGCAAGTGAATTAGCAAGAGAACAGATCGCGAGAGGAACGGTGATGTCCTAAGCATTACATTTGTTAGGTTAGATTAACAGCACAGTATAGATATCTCGAGTGCACATCCCTGTTTCTCTCATGGAGTAGTCGAGCTGCTGTGAGGCTGTCCGGGGCTTGGAATGGCCTTGCATGTATTTAAGCCTTTTTGCATATATAAGACCTGAAGGTTCTGTGTTTTTGACCATATTGCAAGTTCACTAAAACCTGGCAAAAAAATTTTATCAAATAAAAAACTTTAAAATATTTTTTAAAACTTGAATATTTAATAATATACCTTTTTGTAATATACTTATTGCAATAAACAAATATGTATTTATAGGTGTGCATTTTAATTTCTTATGCATCAAATATGTACTCCAAACTTTTTCTTCATTGAGAAATGTTGAATTTTTCTTCCATCATTTGCAATGCTACTAAATTGAAAAAGAAAAACTTTTTCTTGATTTTGGTAAGAAAAATCATTTTTCTTACCAATTTTTTGTTTTATCTATTATTTTCTGCAAAGCTGCTTCTGACCATGACATGTCCACACTAAACGGTTATAAGAGACATGTTTAAGGGATTTTATGCAAAATCCTTCATTTACTCTCTTAGGTAAGGCAAGATCTCCACTTAAGTGTCATACTTAGAGGGAAAATGAGCTTTATTTTATGCATTATAAAGCTTGAAGAAGACAGAGTACTCTGTATCAGCCGATCATCATGACAAGGAATCGGTACTCGGTATCGGCTGTAAAAATCCTGATGGGAGCATCCTTACTTTTTTCACAAGTTTGCCTTTCAAAACACTATCAGTTGGGTTTAAGGAAGGGGTCAGTTGATATCAAGCTGATTATGCATGACGATTAGCTGACTAGTTTTCTCACAGACGCGTGCAAGAAAGAAAACGGATTTATGAGAAATGGCACTTATGAAAAAATGTGCTCCAGTAACATATTTTAGATTGTCAAAAATATACACAATAGGCTTGGGGTAATACGGTAACATGGTATACCGCAGGATCTAAAAATAGCAACTGTATCAGTATTCAATACCATTATACCGTCATAAAAAATAATGCACTTATATAGGAGACATTTATTAAATATTGTTTATTTAATGCCTAAAAATCGTATGCTTGATTGTCATCACGGGACAGTGTGGAGGAGAGAGAGAGGTGAGGTAAGATGGTGAGTCGAGCATTAAGTGACCTTGGTGCTGTCTATGTGTATGTGTGTGTGTGTGTGTGTGTGCAAATCACAGCGCTCTTACAGCTAAATAGACGATGAGACTAAAATGATTACAGGACAGGATTTGATTGTTACTTTGTGTTCCTGCCGTTATCCTCGGCCCACAAAATAGATATAATATACATGGATGAAAGCGAATTAAATGATATAAATTTACGCACAGAAGAAACAATGATGCATTAAAGTCCTTTCAGATGGGAGGCAGATTTTTATTATGCACGGTAATACAGTATAGCGAGGTAAAATAGGGAGGAGGTTTGACGGTATCAAAATTTGGATACCACCTAAGCCCAATACACAGCGCTGTCTAGTGGATTCGTGAAAACAAAAACGGCAAGAAGATGCAGTGCACAGTACATATTTCTTGGTTCTCAAAAATGTATTCCTGGGCACATTTTCCCAAGGAGCCTGGGTTTTCTAATAGTATGACTATTTGTAGTATCTGAACATACTACATTTGCCATGTTGTCAGTGTCTTGTAATCTACTAGTGTCAGTTGGGCCACTTCACTGCCATTCGTAAATCCCTATCTTGTGGCTGCAAGTATATTATATGCACACTTATGAATCTTGACAGAAGTAGTAGGTCTGTAGGTACTTTTTGTCTACTCTTATATGAGTACTTTAAATGCTTTCCCAGAGGGCATGTTGATGTTAGAACTGCAAAAAACAGACATCTAGCATCAAGCATGATGTCAAAAATACATGTCATAAATGCAAATCAATTTGATGTCAAACTCTTTTGATTATTTGATCATCAGTTTTATTCGTTTAAAAGCTTCCATTCCCAATTACATCGGTTTTTGTATACCAAGAATGCATGTAAAGTACCTTGATGTCAAAATGAGATCAAACTGACATCTAAAATTGGCATCAAAATGTGCTTACAGGACAATCCTGTAATCGATTTTTGATGTGTATTTGATGCCAATGTTACATGTCAATTTGATGTCATTTTGACATCAAGGTACTCAATTGACATCAAATCAATTAGCATTTTTGATGTAGTTTTGATCTCAAGGTGTCCGCTGAGGTGACTTTGCTTTAAAAGATCATGTGACTGGTTAGCTGGACTAACAAGTGGACCGATCTCAAATGCACACCACCATCTCAAACCTGTTTAGTCATTGCAAAATGCCTCTAGAACTGTCTCACAAGACAGTGTTTCCAAACACCATGCATCAAACATCAGTCATCCGCCTCTGAGGCACAAGTGATTTATTATGTAGAAAAAAAACAGCCAGAGTGGTTTTCCCGGTTGTAGCAAATTTCATTTGTATTATTAATAATTTCTGCCAGTTTTCACAGGAAGCGACATTGTTTTTGTCTTGAACACATGGGATGGGGACAGTGTTTTATTTATTATTAATATATAGGATATTCCAATTGTACAACTTTGGACGAAAACAAAACTACCGTGTGCTAAAGAATAGAAAAATTGTGTCAACATAGACACATGTAACAGTGCTCTGTTCACGCAATGACAGAATAAACAGATCAAGTCACGGACAGATGCTTTTCAAATTAACACCTACAGCTTTATCATAATGGCACCTCCACATTGTTCAATGTGCACAAGATTTATGCTTCAGTTTTTTGTTCCAGCTGGAAACAATTGCGTGTCACCAAACAGCAGGCGGTAAGATGATTTTATAGCTAGAAAAACTCAACAGCTCTGATGACTTTCTGCAGCGCAAAACTGGAAAAAAGAGCCTGGCAAACAGTAAACAAGGAGGAATCTGACAGGAGAGTAAACCTGAAGATGGAAGCACAAGTTTTTTCCAGGCAAGCGCCTTGTCAAAAATATCCAAATTCATTCTCATACTTTACTGCAGACAGAAGAGAAATGAAATCTAGTTGAAGGAAGACTTATTTTGAGGTGTCAGCATGTTCTGACTCCCATCCGTAGATGTTTAGGTTTTAGAAATGCATACAGTGCATTTTTCCTTTATTGCCAGGTCAAAATAGATTTCACACTTTTGTCGCAGCTTAGAGCTTCATTAACTGACATTCTGATAAAATGAATTAAAGTATTCTCTTTACATGTAATACTTTAAAAGTATGCAGAGTTAACTGTGGTGACCACTCTACATTTAGATTTGTGTAATATAAACTGACAGCAACTTGTTGGCTAGCAAGAAAAAAACGCCTACAACAGATGTTTTAAATTGATCAAATAAGACACTATAACATATTGTGATCTGTTCTAGAAAATACCACAGACTGCATCAGCATCTGAGGTGTTTAATGGACTGAAGCATCGCTAAAAATGCTTATGCAACCTCACCACACACTCACACACAAACAAACACAGACACACACACACACACACACACACAAACACACACACACACACACGCAGGCTCTTGTTGTGTGTCTATTCTGTACATCCCTTTAACTCTTAAGAAATGGAGTATTTTTTATTTTACAGTTTTTCTCAGTCGCTTTGGTGCATCTAATTTATTCACAGCATTGTGCAAAAGAATAAATACACCCTTATTTACAATAAACATAAACTTCCTTTGGCTAGAGCTGTGCACAACTGTAAACAATATTGCAGTACATATTGGAACTGAACCTACAACATACACAGGACTGTAAATCATTCATGAAATTGTTCAATTTAGAAGACAATTTTAGGAAAAAAAAGATTTAACATTTTTTATAAAATTAGCTTGACAGATTTTGACAACTAGTTTAACATTATTGTATGTAATGACTCAAGTAATGAAATGAGGACTATGAGTTTTATATGGAATGACCTTTTCAGCATTCACAAGTTTAGTTAATTTTGACTAACATGACATAAGCAAATAATAATGTTATAAAACAGCAGAGAGTTGTATGAAAGCAATTGATGCATGTCCAAAAGCATTTGTAATTTGTTGGAAGGAATGAGAAACTGCTACTATGATGTGCACAAATGACTAATATGCAGATAAATGCATTAACTGTTGTGCAAATGTAAATAGTGTTGTGAGAAATGCACCAAAGCTACTGTCTTTGTTATAATGTTATAAAATACTACTTATTGAAAATACCCCTGTAATATAATAGATAGACAGACAGACAGACAGACAGACAGACAGACAGGTAGGTAGGTAGGTAGGTAGGTAGGTAGGTAGGTAGGTAGGTAGGTAGGTAGGTAGATAGATAGATAGATGACACATATTGAAAATAACAAAAGATACAGACAGACAGACAGACAGACAGACAGACAGATAGACAGATAGACAGATAGATAGATAGATAGATAGATAGATAGATAGATAGATAGATAGATGATAGGTAGATAGATAGATAGATAGATAGATAGATAGATAGATAGAT